>JAMXBB010000003.1:88629340-88976542 GCA_024138015.1 Lumnitzera littorea
TTTATTAACAAAAGAGGAATTCTAATATGCAAGAAATATAACATATCTTTTTTGAAATGTTTTTCATGGGTTGATGGAATATAATTATTAATAAATGCATTAAATCCCTTTCGGGCTTTGTCATGGACAATTTCATTAGATGCTCTAAATTCTTCCCACCAGTGAGCAAACCAGAAATTAAGAATGTTGGTGAATTTTGTGCTTAATATGATTCCTCTTTTGTTAATAAAAAAACTAGAAAAAATTTTATAAACAATTAAGATGTTATAAATGTAGAAAATTTGGTTATACAACAAACTTCTATAAGATCAATAATAAACTTAATGAACTTAATCTAGATGAGAAAACAATGGAAAATATTTTACAAATTTTTGCAAATAATAAATCTTCAACTTCTAAGGAAGATTGTGATGATGGAATTCAAATAAATAATATTGAGTTAACATCTACATCTTTTAAGGATAATAACGAACTTAATGTTTTAACTAATGAAGAAAAAGAAATTCTACAAAAAATTGACCAATTAACAAATGATAATGAAAATTTTGAATGTTTAAAAAATATGAATGTTTCAAAAAACACTCTTTCACTTGCTCCTAATTTGCCATATAATCTTAATGAAATTCTTGAAAGAGGTAAAAAGTTTCATAAAAGATCCATTTTAGAAAATGACCTTCATAATGAAATTAATATTAAAAAACAAGAAATAAAAGAATTAAAACTAATGCAATAAAACTTCAAAAGGATTTTCTTAAATCAAAACAAAGAATGATAATTCAAGAATATTATAATAATAATAATGAAAAAGCACAAACATCGAATAATAATGTTCAAAATGTTTTTGAAAGTGATTTTGATTATCTTTTGTAACTTGTAGAGGTAACAACAAGAAAATGGGTAATTAATGTCACAATAAGTATTAATAATGAATTTGTTTTACAAACAACTACATTATTTAATATTGGTGCAAAATTGAATGGTATTAGGGAAAGGTTAATTCTAAGTAAGTATTTTGAAAAAACGACCCAATCCTTAAGCTCTATATTTGGTAACAAATTATGTATTAATTTTAAACTATCCAATGCTGATATTGTAAAAAGAAATATTTCTTACAAAACTGTTTTTATTCTAGTTAAGAATCTAAAACAGAATGTTATTTAGGAACTCCTTTTATTAATTTTATTCAACCATTTTCTATCAATGACAAAGGGATTGAAACAAATTATTTGAAAAAGAAAATTGTTTTCAATTTTGTTCCAAAGCCATAAGTTAAATATTTAAATGTTTTGAAAGAAAAATTAATCTCAGAATTGAGCAATTTAATTGAATGTAAGGAAAAACACTTAATGTTTTTAAAAAAACAATCTTGAATTTAAAAGATTTGAAACACAACTTTCAAATAACAATGTCAAGAAAAGAATTTTTGATTTAGAATTAGAAATAAAAATTTCAGTTTGTTCAATGTTGCCTCATGCTTTTTGGAATTGTAAATCTTATATTGTTGATTTACCTTATGAAAATGATTTTAATGAGAAAAATATTTCAACTAAGGCTAGACCTTCATAAATGAACAATGAAATTCTAAAACATTGCAAAAATGAAATTAACGATTTGCTTAATAAAAAATTAATTCGAAAAGGTAAGTCTCCATGAAGTTGTTCAACTGTTTATGTCAATAAAAATACTAAAATTAAGAGAGGTGTGCCTAGGTTATTAATTAATTATAAACCCCTTAATAATGTCTTAAAATGGATTAAGTATCCAATACCTAATAAAAGTTATTTACTTAATAAGTTACACAATGGAAGAATTTTTTCAAAGTTTGATATGAAATTTGAATTTTAGCAAATTCAGATTAATGAGAATGATAAGTATAAAATTGCATTCGCTGTACCCTTTAGTCAATACGAATGGAATGTTATGTCGTTTGGATTGAAAAATACTTCATATGAATTTCAAAGAATAATGAATGAGTTTTTTTAATGACTTTTCAAATTTTATTATTGTCTATATAAATGATGTTTTAATATTTTCATCTAATATAGACGAATACTTCAAACATATTAGGATTTTTGTAAATATTGCTAGAAAAAATGGTTTAGTCATGTCACCTTTTAAGATTAGTCTTTTCCATACTAGGACTAGATTCTCAGGATTTCACATTCAAAATGGGATAATAATTCTAATCCAAAGATCAATTGAATTTTCGTTTAAATTTCCCAATGAAATCAAAGATAAAAACCAATTATAGAGATTTTTAAGAAGCCTAAATTATGTTGCTAATTTCTTTCCTAATCTTAATATTTTGTGTAAACCACTATATTAAAGATTAAGAAATGATCCCCCTCAATGGTCAAATGAACACACTAAAGTAGTAATGTTAATTAAACAAAAAATTAATGAGATTCCATGTCTTCGTATTGTAGATCCATCATTATTTAAAATAATTGAAACTAATGCATCTGACATAGGATTTGGTGGCATACTTAAACAAAAACAAAATAATAAAGAATGTGTTGTCCAATTTATTTCTAAATGTTAGAATGAATGTAAGAAGAATTACTCTACAATCAAGAAAGAAATTTTAGCTATTGTTTTAACAATCTTTAAATTTTAAGGTGATTTGTTAAATAAAAAATTTCTTTTAAGAATTGATTGTAAGGTTGCTAAAAATGTTTTGTTAGAAGATGTTCAAAATATAGCTTTGAAATTTTTTTTTGCCAAATGGCAATCTATTTTATTTGTTTTTGATTTTGAAATTAAGCATGTTAATAAGGAGAAGGAAAAGGGAAAAAATCCCTTATTCCCAAAAGAGGGATTAACTAATGTCCGAACATGGCTTAAAGCTTGCAAACCTACCAATGCACCCCTAACCGTCAAAGAAGAATCATCCTTTACAATGTCTAAAAATGAACCTAGATCCAAGTCTTCTAATAATCTAATGCTTGAGGTTCCTATAACTCCAAATTTTTTTAGAGCATTAGCAATTGCTCTACAACTAAAAAATGTACCCCCAATGATCCTAGGAATCTCACAAGTGGAAGAAACAATTCCACTCAAACAAATCAAAATGTTTAATTAATCGAGTTAGCATCTTCCTCAAGGAAGTTGATAGCTCCTTAGAAATCTAAATTTTTTATTAGAGGAATTTTTAAATATGTTTTTCTATTGAGGAAAATATGATTGAAAATAATCCATATGAGTATGCAAGAAAAATTTTTACTAAAGATTTTTCCTACATACCTTATGATTTTTATAAACCTATCCACTTTTATGAAAGGATCCTGAGTGAAACTGGATCAATTTCATTCAAACATTTTGATAACAATGGGATGGTTAGTTATTTTACTGCCAGAATTCATAAGGTCATAAACCTTAATGAATGGCCTGATCATCCAACAATGCCAACCAAATTCCAAATGAATCCAATCTCACCACAACCTAATTATAGAGTTACTTATAATTATTATAATTATAAGCAGGTGTAGTGGAATGCATTTTTTCAAATGAACCCCAAATGATCACATACATGGCTTATATTTTTTTGAAAATTGTTCTTCTAAAAACCTACCTTACTGGTTTGCTCACTAATGGGAAGAATTTGGAGCATCCGATGAAATTGTCCATGACAAAGCTCGAAAGGGATTTAATGCTTTTATTAATAATTATATTCCATCAACCCATGAAAAATATTTAAAGAAAGGTATGTTATATTTCATGCATATCAATATTTCATGGGTATGACTCGATTTTTCAATTATAAGAATGATAATGAAACTAATACTACCATTTTAATCCAAAAATATAAGATTAAATGATCGGATAATTTCAAAATGTCGAACAAAATTGAAGAAACTTTAATCCTAACTTAGATTAAAACCTATTCTTCAATTTCTCCAATCAATGTCTAGGTTCCTCCGACTCCCTTCTTCTATGATAAAAAGTTTCTAATGGCATCGATGGCTAATGTCAACTCTCCAAACCAAATGAAGAAATAGCTAGAAAAAGCTTTAGCAAACTTGAATGAACCAATCAGAGGATCAACTACAGAATCAGAATCTAATCACAGTGGAGATATTAATGAAGACGATTGTTATGGAATAGATCTAACGTCAGATTGACATTACAATGATGTCATAATAACGTCAGATTCCATTTTTAATGTAATGATATCCACTTATGACTTTTCACTATCTGCTACAACGAATTATTTGCTATAGTGAATTGCCTGCCACAATAATTAGCTTTTTACTATTCATCTATAGTGAATTGTCGACCTCTTCTATTATAAATTGAGGCCTCTTCCTTAGATCCTTTTCAAACATTTCAAGCACTCATCTTGAGACTTGAAATTTTCCATCATCTTCTCTTCTTCCTCTCCTCTCTACTTCCCCTCTCTTCTCTTATAATCATCTGTATATTCTTCATCTCTCTTTCTTCTCTTCCTTTCCAATATTGAGAAGCATTCCTATGCTTCTATTTTAAGGTATATACATACCTTATAATGTTTCTTTCTAGTATTTTTTTAAGAAATGATCTGCATGTAATGCTCTTAGCTTGATAAATGTTTTGAAATTATCAATAAAATAAGAATATGTTTTATTATCTTTTTCTTTATATCTTGTGTGGGGAATCTTCAAGATAATTGAGTACAACTCCACAAGATTTAATGTTTTAATTATTTATACATAAGACCCCATAATCAGTAGGTTATATCGCCTATGGTGGTTTTTATTTAATATTCTTATATTTGTATTTCTTTATGTTCATACACAAACCCCATTAGCCTTGGCTCTATCGCCTGTGGTGGTTTTCTTTTATGTTTAATGTTGTATGCTTTTAATATATCAAGAATATTTATATTTATTAGTTAATAAAGTATATCAGTTGGAAATTGAGGCTGCGGGCTACTGGTCTAAAGGGGGTTTAAAGGTATCCTGTACTTCTAGTAATACAACGTCACGTACTAGAACACTAATGATATAAATCTTCTTAATGTTTTAAATTTTAATGTCTCAAAAAATTATAGATAATAATGGAAATGATTTGTTAGAATTTTTATGTTTTTTAGATAATGCTATAGAATTTTTAAAATGGTATTATTTAATGCTTTATATAAATGAATGGAATGATTAAATCACATAAGATTTGATGTAATCATTTGTGGTGGTTTCAAAACTCCATTTGAAGATTTGATCTCTTATGGTGATGTCTTAAATAGTTAAGGATAATAATGGTAATGATTTAATAGAATTTCATGAATATTTAAACGATGCTATAGAATTTTTATTTTATATTGTTTAGGCTTATTCTCTCCTTGGAAAAAGGTTTTATGTGTATGATATTTATTTTAGAAGAAATTAATTTGTACAACATTAATATTAGATCTTCCTACTTCTTATATTTATTATTATCTTTCTTTATTATTTATTGTTATTGTTTAAGATAGCTCCTCCTAGGTTGCTTATGGTATTAGAGCCATAGAGAGAGTATATAGCCTTATGAGTATTTTGTAATTTTCTTTTAAGACGATTCATTTTATGTAGATTTATATCTTATATTTCTATTCACTTAGGATAATTCCTGTGTGGAAACCCTTTGTGTTGTGGTGATTCATACTAAAACCTAGCGTAAATCTTATTTGGAAAGTTAAGGGTAGCAAATAGGTCATAAATTGGAGATCACAACATAAGCTTTTAAATTAGTCTTGTGAAGTAGATCTAAAAGATTATAAAAATTTAGTCTTTTTTGAAAATTATGAATTTACTTAGAAAAACTATGTCCTCTTCTAGTTTTGCTATGTCTAAGTAGATAAAAGAAACTATGTTAAATAATAGGGATGAAATTTATATAAAAGATTTTGATAAGGCTATAGATGATTGGAAAATACCTAAAACTTCTTACGATCAATATCAAATGGCTAAATGGAAAATTTTTTGTAAAAATGATTATGTTATAGCCACAAAAGAAAAAGATATCCTTGTTTCTAATAGCTTAACCATAATAAAACTTTTAAACGCTGAATCACTTAAAAAATATTCAAAAGAATGTAACTATATGCACGTAGGTCTAGTTCAAGTAGGAGTCAAACCTATTACTAAACTAGGTCTAGACACTTCTATATTCATGGTCCTTAAAGATGTCAGGGAATTAAATTATGAAAGAAAAATGCACGCCTCTATTGAGATTAGTCTTAGCACTGATTTGATACAATTTGAATATCACCCGAATGTTACTTTAGGTCTTAGAGATAGAACTATAATGAATATTTTAATTCTTTAAATTAAAACTCATAATTATAAAGTGTTAAAAGTTGTTTTACCAATGGTTGTAATATATAAAATTTATTTTAAATTAATGAAAACTGTTTATGGTTTTATGGCTTATAAGATTGATAAGAAAGGTCAAACTCTCCTTATTTAAACATATTTAACCAAAGCTAAAGTGTCCATACCTAAAATGATTCAATGGTTTTAGGTAAATTTACCTAAATAATGGGAAGTAGATAACTCACTTCCAAAACAACCTGTTTAGAATACTGAACTTCCAATGTAATTCAACACCCTGAAGGTAAGATAACCATCCAATTTGTTAGGAGATCTTTGAATCAACCTAGAAGACCCTTAAAGATAAGGTCAATGTCATAATCCTCTAAGAGATTAGTAGATTTACTTCCACCTCCTCTTAGATTGCCAACTCCAATTAATGTTCACCAAAATGATCAAACTAATGTTCAAACCAATCCTTCACTTAGTGGAATAATGCATAAGTTAGGTATAACCACACTAGTTTACCAGTCTAATGAACCAGAATATGAAGAACCTTCTGCTTCAATGATAGGTGATCCAAAACTTAATGTGTTTGAAAAACCTTTTGAACTTATAGGATTCTCTTAAACAAAAAATTTAATTCACCAAAAAATGAAAAAATTAGAAAAAAAAAAGTATTTTAATACTTTTAATAATGTTGCTAAATAAATAATGAATGAATATTATAATTTTATGTACGAAAATGGTTTTCAAATATATTTCTTTGAATGGCTTAAAGAATATTATTTAAAACCTAAACAAATTAATGTCTTAAACTAATGTTTTAAATGGCAACTAAGTGATGGTCAGATTATAGAATCTAATTATCTACTACTTAGTAATATAAAATCAATGCATAAAAACACTGAAGTAAAACTTGCCTCATTCAAAATTGCAAAAAAAAAAAAATGAAGACAAAGGAATTAAAAAAGTAATTGATCAAAATAATTATACTAATCAACATCTACATACAATAGGTAAACAATTAGATAGAATGGAAAATGTGATAAATAATGAAGTAAATAAAACTTATGAAAAACACTCAATAAATAGAAGAATACCTTTAATTAAACCTTTTCAAATGCCAAAAAATCCCAATAATAAATTTTTTAAAGCTTTGGATGAAAAGAAAAGAATGCTAAAAAATAAAATAATAAAAGAAGAAAATGAAAGAAAACTAATCGATATATCAAAATTAGATACACAAATTAATTCTTTAAAATTAAGTGGTGTTATCATCAATGATGCTCCTTCAGAAAAAATTAATGTACTCAATGAAATAGATAATGATTTAGTTACCAATGAAAATGATTCAGAAAATGATACAATTTCCAATGTCTCTTTAAAAAATTTAAAAATTAATGAACCTAATGAACAAATTAATAAAATTACTTAGAAAGAACCTCAAAAATTATATTATCAAAGAGCTTCATCTCTTGATATAATTTTTGAAGAAAAGAATGATAATTATTAAAATAAGTATTTTGCAAAATCCACTTATGAATGGAATATAGATGGATATTCAAAACAAAAAATTCTTAATGTTCTTAATCAAATAATAATGTTTTCTGATACTAATAAAATAGTTTCTAATGTTATTGATTATTAGGTAGCATTACTTTTAATTTCCGGTTTTACTAGATAATTAAAAGGTTGGTGGGATAATTGTTTCATTGAGGAACAACATATTAATATTTTAACATCTTATAAAATTGATGAAAATAGAATTAAAATTCTTGATCAAATGATGAACCAATTCAAGATATGGTTAGCACATTAATATTTTCAATAAGTCAATATATTATAGGTAATTCTTCACCTATTAAGGATAAAACCATCTATTATCCAATATGAAATGCAAATCCTTAGGAGAGTTTCGTCAATATAAAGATATATTATTTCAGAAATTTCTCCTTAGAAATGATTGCAATGAACTTTTATGAAAAAAAAAGTTCTTAGTTAGTTTACTCAAATTAATAGATGAACAAGTTAGAGATAAAATCTAGAAAGACAACAATGGTGAAATTCTTTATAATGAATTGTCTTATGGTAAATTAGCATTGTATGTATATAAAATTGGCACACACTTATGCACCACAAAAAGACTGCAAAATCAATTGGAGAATGAATAGTGCCATTTTTTTTAACAATATTAACAAAAATCCTAATATGTTTGAACTGTAGGTCTATATTAGATGAAAATATTAAAACATCATTTATATAGATAATAATAAAATTTAAAAAGTCGAGGGAGCATAATATATATATGCATTCTGAATACGTATATTTTATATGTTTTCTTAATGTATGTCATATTTTGTACAAATGCATATACGTATTTATATGTTATTGTCCATAGTAACTATGTGAATTGTGAACTATGGTAGTGATGTTGATGGAATTAAACAATTTTTAACTTAATTAATTTTTTCATACGTTATCGATTATTTGACTTAACCACTTAATGTCTTAATGCATAATAATAGTATTAAATATTAATGCATAATTTCTTTATAAAAATGTTACACATTATATATATATATATAATTATACATTACGTATACACGTACATTTGTACATATTTGGATAACGGATTTGAAATTTTTTTTACTCGATTGATTTTTTCATTTCATTTTATCTAATTTAACGTATTAATATTTAATGCATACTAATAGTATTAATCATTAGTGTATACCTTTTTTATTGACATGTACCTATATACGTTACATATACATATATAAGTTTTGCTCTCGTAATTCATAGTGTTTATTTCCTCGTGAAATCACGAGTCAAGCAATATTGCTACATTACTCTTAAATGTGTGTCATATACGAAGCATATGAATAGATAAAAAATAAATGAGCCACAGGCTCTAATCACGCAAACACACTGCACACCGGGCTTAACACGCAAAATAAATGAGCCACAAGCTCTAAGCTCCACCCAAAATAATTGAGCCACAAGCCACACGAAAAGCATAAATGAGCCATAAGCTTAGCACACGAAAAACATAAGCACGTTACGTGGAGGCACCTCCAAATATTGGTTTTGTGTATGCCACTCCATGCAACACGCACTCCATACTCTTTAAAAGACGAAAGAATATTTCGCTCCGCGCACACCGCATAGCTGCGTGGGCATACACTAAAGCAAACCAGCTCTTTTCTAGCAGCTAGAGCAGCTTCCTTGGCGCTGCAAAGCATTGTGGGACTAAAACGCTTACAACAAACTATACCCTGTACAGAGCTAAAGGAGCACATGTTGTTGTATCTCCAGTACTTCATACTCCATAAACCCCTTCACGTATCACACCAACAAATTTATAATATTGGCCTTATCATTAAATGCATCAATGACCCATCATATACACTCGCTCTCTCAGCACTGTCTTCAAGAGTGGGGGAGCAAAAAAAAAGAAAAAAACTACAACCAATTTCAATATTTCACCCCAGCCACGTTGAGTGATTACAACATTTGTCTTGAAACTCTTGTTTTTGCATATTTGTATCTTGAAAATAGACACTTTGAAAGTTTAGATACCTTCCCTTCAAGCTTTAGTTCCAAAGGGAATCACTCAACTTTTGAAGCCTCTTGCCAACGTCCTTTTCCATGTAACCAAAGCAACAACATGAACTATCTTGTGTTCCGTGACAATCGTCTCCTTCGAAGGACAAACCGAATTGTTGGCTCCTCTTGACACTTTTGGTCTCGTTGGACTACATGTAAATCAGACAATTATAGCGGATTCAAACTTCATGAGTACTGCATCCCGTTCCTCCTAGTGGGTTTGTAGAGGAAGTTGCTCGTGTCATGTGTCCATAAATTGCTGGTCACACGAGTTATACTGCAGAAACAAACACGAAGCCGGACGAAACTAAGAGGAAATATCAATATTTTCAGCTTTCTGTTTCCAAAAAACAGCTATAAAAATAAGCAAAGTTAGCACAAGGCAAAATAGTTTCTTAAATGATGAAAAGAAAGGGCTGGCAATTAAATTTCACAATTATCCTAGGCTTTGGTGATCCCCAGCATGTCCTAGAATGCTGCATCTTAGGCTTAAAGTTCCCGTTATACTTGTTGCAAATTAAAGCATCCACTCTTAAAGATTCAATGTGCAGGTGAGCCAAAATGAGATCTGGATCTGTCGGGTAATCGTTGAAAAAGGGGAGTGGGTTCTGTCAGACAGCCATGTGACTATCCCAGCCAAAGATAAGTCCAGCCGTGAACTAGCCTCCATAGCTAGAAGCCAGCCCGCTTAAAGCTAGCTCTGCTGACAGTCACGTTCTCATCGCATAGCTTTAGTTCATCCACCAGACTTCAGTTCCTGTCTCCTTAGAACTCAAGGTACAACCAATAAAATGAAACTAAATTAAGGTTAGGCCCCTTTGAGTTTGCTTCTTCTCTTATATAAACTGGTCATTGGATGCTGTCATAGGCTAGGTGGGAGGTATTTGAAGTCATAACAGCTGTGTTGCTAGGGTCTGGCTCCTTGACTGAATAAAGCAAACAAACAAATAAATAAATAAATAAAAATAAAATAAAATTGAAAAACCCGTGTACTTAAAATCGTTAATTAATTATCCGGGAGTAAATCTAATGTTTCAAAACGAGTTGCCCACCTCCAACCAAAATAACTGGTACAATGTAAAATGTGTATTTGTGCGCGTAATTACATGTATCTAGAAAAGTAGTATTGCATGGATGCTTGTCCCATGAAAAATACTCACTACTCCGATCCCTTCTATTTATGTGGATTATATAAATCCGGGACATTTATACTTGATGATTGGTACATAAATTTTATTGTTCAAATCTATTCTAGCTTGTTTTATGTCTAATAATATATATATATATATATATTCTCTTTGGAGAACTCATCATTCGTTAATTAGTCAAAATTATTAAAAACTTTGCTTCATGATATTCAGGGAAACAATACTCAAGGTGAAACTAGGCAATAGTCTAATAGTTATTATTTGGCTTGTTAAATCTAAATATTCAGGAAAAAAAATCACGATATAAATTAGATTTTGATTTAAAAAGGGAAAATTTGACCATACAAGATATCAATATGTCAAAAAGTGGTCTTATCCTTTTTATCTAGTTTAGTTACAGTGGTATTAGTTGTAGTAGTCAATGGGAAATATGGAACTTGTACACCTGTGGTTTATATGACACTTGGTTATGAGTAAATTTAAAAGTTCTGCAATTACATTAAAATGGCCAAAAAAAAAAAAAAAAAGAGAGAGCACAACTACCAAATATGATCATTTCAACGAGAGAAGATGGGGATTGATATCTCAATTCAACAGGCACATATTCCTTCTAGAGTTGATGGCGACCTAGGAAATGTTGAAGCCGTTCAATGAAGACCTGATATCGAAAATGCTCCAATATAAGGTGGTTCAAGAAATGGATAATTTTAGAAATACAAATTGAGAGGCAAATTGGATAACTGTTAATACAAAACAAGATGTGCTGGTGATTAAACACCCCATCAGTTAGTTTACTTTTCCTCAACTCTAGAACAATTTATCCAATTTCACCCCTTTTGGGTCTAAATGAGCAAAGACATTCCGTAATTCTGCCTTCAATGCTCTTAGATCTTTCTTCATAGGAAATTGGGTAGTACTCTGCTTAATAGGGTGCTATGGGTCTTGGACGGCATATATTACTTTACAAGAGGTGCTATGAGTCTTGCATCTCACTTCTCTAGAAAAGGTCCTTTTACAATGCAAGAAAAGGTAATTTCTTGTAACTATTTAGAAAATCTGAAAAATTCTGGTGCATTTACTATGCTGAAGAAAATTAGTCTTCAATGTCATTTAAATTCTAGTAAAGCTTTTATGCAATTTGATCAGATTCTACTTGGCTGAACACTTCAAAACTGCATAGATAGACGGTGAATTTTTATCTTGCTTTCATAGAGCTATGACTAGTCAAGGATAGAAGAAATGAACTGCCTGAATGGATGGATGGTGGGCAACGAAGTTGGCCTGGGTGATTTGGAAGTACACTCGTGAAAGTGTAAAAGAAGTCCGCTTCTTAGCAAATGGGTAACAGTGTATTGATCATGTCCCAGTAGTTTTAAGCCTCATACACCACTATGAAAATAGTGGTTGTTGAAGGCAAATTTCTCTATGTCGATTATTTTGACATATATATATGTTGTGTGATATTTACATCTGTTTTGTATCTATCATTGTTCTCTTGTTCTTTCATATCTTTCCTTTTATTAGTATTAGTTTTAAAAGTATTAGTTTTAAAGATATAACATCCCCTTCGGTTTTTTATGTTTACCAAATGAAAGGAACAAGAAAGAAAACTAAAATTAATTTAAGTCTTCCAAAAGGCAAGACTGAGCTATTTGATAAGTTGTTAAAAACACAAGCATTCCGTCCTCTATTGCATCAGTTTCGGCAACTTCAAAATCCCGGATAGCAGCAGATGATTTAGCAACAGCCACTAGCAAAGCAATCTTCCCTCTGAGTCTGGAGCAACCAACCATACCCGGACCACCCTTCTTGTTCTTTACATCTACAGCAGCATCAACATTTATCTTAGCAAAATCAGCCGCTGGCCTCTTCCACTTGTCCTCTCTTCACAACTCAGAAGCTGGGGTTTATCTGCTACATTGTTGTACTGATTGAATCGTTTATCCTTCTTATAACCACTGCAGGCGATGGATTTTTTACGATTAAGAACACACTGACATGCCAAACCATCCGAAAACACTTCTTGCATCACAGCCTTCCAATCACTGTACAGCCGTCAAAAAAATTCCAAATCAATCTTAAGATCCGTTCTTCAAACCTCTCACAATTCAGCTGTGCTCATTTCTCAACCCCAATTGTTGAAACCATGCACCTTTCGTCCAATGACAGCTCCCTAGAATATATTCGATTGATTCATGCTCCGAACAAAAGCTGCATGAGAATCTACAACTGTTAACTCAGACTAAATTGTAGCCCCGGGCCCAGGGGCAGAGGCTTCTCTACAAATTAGCGTATGCCACTTCATGTAATGTACCCACGGTATTCTTTAGTAGAAGGCGAAAGAGCAGTTCGCACTGTGCACATCGCATGGCTTGTGGAAGTCAACGAATACAAACCAGCTCTTTTCTAGCAGCTAGAGCAACTTTGTTGGTGCTGCTAACCATTGTGGGACCAAAACGCTTACAACAAACCATACCCCCTACACAGAGCAAAAGGAGCACATGCTGCTGTATCTCCAGTACTTCATAAACCCTTTCACCTTCACGTATCGCACCAACAAATTTATAAAATTGGCCTTTAATATTAACTGCATTAATGACCCATCATATACACTTGCACACTCAAACTGCCTTCTAGAGTAGGGGAACAAAAACAAAGAAAAAAACTACTACTAATTTCAACATTTCACCCCAACTACGTTGAGTGATTACAACATTTGTCTTGAAACACTAGCTTTTTTATATTTGTATCTTTAAAATAGACACTTTGAAAGTTTAGACACCTTCCCTTCGAGCTTTAGTTCCAAAGGGAATCACTTTACTCTTGAAGCCTCTTGCCAAGTACATGGACTCCTTTTCCATGTAACCAAAGCAACAACATGAACTATCTTATTTTTCCGTTACAATTGTCTACTTTGAAGGACAAACCAAATTGCTGGCTCCCGTGACACTCTTGGTCTCGTTGGACTACATGTAAATCAGACAAATTTAGCAGAATCAAACCTCATAAGTACTGCATCCCGTTCCTCCTAGTGTGTTTGCAGAGGAAGTTGCTCATGTCATGTGTCCATAAATTGCTGGTCAAACGAGTTATATTGCAGAAGCCAACACGACGCCGAACAAAGCTAAGAGAAACTATCAATATTTTCAACTTTTTGATTCCAAAAAATAAGTAAATTTATCACAAGGAAAAACGGTTCCCAAAATAATGAAAAGAAAGGCTGCAACAAAATTTCGCAATTATTCTAGGCTTTGGTGTTCCCCAGCATTTCCTAGAATGCTACATCTTAGGCTTAAAGTGCTTGTCATACTTGCAAATTTGAGCTTCCACTCTCAAAGATTCAATCAAACAAAGCTTTTACGACGTCATCGTTCTCATAGAAAGAAAGGCTTCTTCAGGTGACCCAAAATGAGGATTGGCACTGTCAGGTGAGTAAGCATTGAAAAATAGGTAGTGAAGTTTGTCGGACAGCCATGTGACCATCCCAGTTGAGAACAATCCTCTACAGATAGAAGCCAGCCCGCTTAAAGGTAGCCCTGCTAATAATCACGCTTTGATCGCATGGCCTTTAGTTCGTCCACCAGACTTTAGTTCCTATCTCGTTAGGATTCAAGGATACAGAGGTATTACCTATAGAACAAATCCTATTCAAGTAAGGTCGTGCCCATTGCTTTACTTCATGTCTAATATAAACTGGTCATTGGCAGCTATCATAGGCTAGGTGAGAAACACTTTTGGCTTGTTCATTTTATAGAATGGAATAAGAGGGAAGGGAATTAGAATTTATAAAAAACGAAATAAGGGTGTAATACATATTACTTTATTTAGATAGATTTATAAGTAATTTAAGAATAGATACATAATATAACTTTAATAACTAGATTATCCTTAGTCTATTTTCTTTCTCAATTAATTATAAAGTAATAAGTAGTAGTGGTGATGGTGGTGGTAGTGTTTAGTGGTGATAATGGTAGCGATGGCTACGATGGTTACAGTGGTTGGTGGTGGCGATGGCAGTAGCAGCAGTGGTGGCAACGGCAATGATGGTGATGGTAGTGGCAGCAGCTGTAGTAGTAATGGCGATGACAGTGGTGGCGGTAATAATGGTAATGGTGGCTACAGTGATTACAGTTGGTGGTTGTGGCAATGACGGCGGTTGGTGGTTGTGATGGTAGTGGTAGGGATAGTATAGTTATGGTGATTGGTAGTGATGTTGGTGTGGCGACTGTAGGCGATAGTGGTAATGGTAGTAGTGAGGGCGACGATGGTTGTCGGTGGTGTGGCGACGGTGGTTGGTAGTGGTGGTGATCATCGTTAAATTGGGATGAAGTTGTTTATGGAAAAAAAAATTGAAATTTTGTAAGAAATTGTGATTCTTTAGTTGAATTAAGTTTTTTTTTTTTTTTGTTGAATTAAAGAGTCCTTATTACTTGATTTCAAGTAATAGAGATTCCTACGAAATTGAGATTCAAAAACAAAAAGTCAAGTTAATGTATTAATAAGGAATAAAGAGAAAATGGAATTCCAATTACTCTCAAGTAAACGGGCCATTTAAGTCATAACAAGTATGCTGTCAGGTTTGGCTCTTTGAGTGAATAAAACAAACAAAATAATAATAAATAAATAAAAATAAAATAAAATGGAAAAACCCAAGTACTTGAAATCATTAATTATTCGAGAGGAAATCTAATGGTTCAAACCTCTAACCAAAATAACTAGTAAAATGTAAATAGTATATTTGTGTATGTAATTACATATATCTATAAAAGTAGTATTGCATGGATGCTTATCCCATGAAAAATAATCACTACTTTGATCCCTTCTACTTATATGGATTATGTAAATCCAAAACATTAATATTTGAACAAGTATCATATTTTCTATTACTATTTATTGGTACATGAATTTCATTTTTCAAATCTTTTATAGGTTGTTTTTAGACCTAAGAAAGTGCTCGTTCTAAACCATGAACTAGTAAGGAATTGGCCCAACTGAAGTGGGCATGAACCAGCCAAAGACCTGCAGGTTCATGTAGGTCTAAGCAGTTTAAGCCTTTAAACCATCTAAACTAGTGGGCTTAAACTCCTTTTTTTTTTGCAATTTACATATATATATTTATACATATTAATGTATTATATATATCATATATATAATACATATTAAAATATGTGATATAATATATATAATTATTGGAGATCTACTTTGAAGGCTCCAAGATTGGCCTGTAAATTAGCGAGCCTCATGAACTAGCCCAAAACTAGCTTTATGTAAGCGAGTTACTTATATGATGTGCTTATAAGCTAAGTTGATCATTAGGACTTACTATAGGGAGTAAAAACAGTGGGTCCTCCAAAGTATTAAAGAATGAAGGAATGGAAAAGGTCAACAAACATAGTTGCTTTCGTGAAGTTGCTTAAAGTATATGATGTACGAATGAATACAACACGACTTAGTATTTCACCTGATATGACTCACAAGCTAATCCTAAGGTCCATCATCACTAATCTTGAGTTACTCGGTAAGATTAGATAAGAGTGTAAGAGAAAATATACCTGAAGAATAGTATCTCGTAAGAACAAGTATATTCATTAATTGTGAAGTTGTAAGATGATTTCGGCTACAAAAGACAATGGATTATTTATAGTAAGTTCCTAAGGTAATAAGAAATTACGTGCAATTATAATAAAGGGTAATATAATAATACTAGTTTAGTACATTGTTAAAAGACTAAAAAAGTACAAGTAGTACATGGTAATATAGTATAATGTCAAAAAAGTGAATGATAGGTAGCATGCCGTGATTAGGTTTACATTCTGAGATCTTAGGACATTGTGGCTATTGTTGATGAGTTGTGCTAGGAGTTGCCAAAGCTATTGAAGGATGTTGTAGTTTGGTGGGCTAAAAGAATAGAGTTTGGCATATAGTGTCTTTGGCACTCAGCAAGCCAATAACTAGGTAAAAGTCCATGCAAAGCAAGATGTGTCCAAGTTGAGCCCTTAGAGAGTTCGTCCACAGCTCTTCTATGTATAAGAGCTCTCTTCGACGGGTTGACAAAAGAGAATCCTCTTGGTGAGGGATTAAATGCATTCAAGGTGAGCACGAGTACGAGTGATGGGTTCGGAGGTTAGCAATTTATCAGTTCCTTAGGGTTGTTGAATATTTGCCCCTTAAATCTTGATCTTCTTCTTCTTCTTCTTTTCAACACATAAGGTATCAAGTCGATAACATTGAAAGTGGGAGACACTCCGTATCCTTTAGGTAGTTCTAGCTCATAAGCATTGTCATTGATGCCTTAAAGGATCTTGAAAGGGCCATTCGACTTAGGAGATAACTTATTTGTCCTCTTCCTTAGGGATCGCTCCTTGCTAAGATAGATCCAGATAAGATCTTGTAGGTTGTAGATGATTCACCTCCTTCCTCAGCTTCCTTATTCTCTTTGTTGGGCCATAGTCTTGGTTAATTGGTCGGTAACCTTCTGATACAATTTTTGAAACTCCTTGGCACACTACAGGCTTGATTAACTTAGGTTGATAATCATATCTAAGGGTAAGTTTGGGTTAATTCCATATACAACTTTGTTGAAAGGCATCCTTCCTATCGAGTTATGAGTGGAGCGGTTATAAGCGAACTCGATGATGGGCAGGCAGAGATCTCAATCATGTAGATTCTTCATAACAGTGGCTCGAAGAAGGTTGCTTATGGTTCTATTCACAACTTTTGTCTAGCTGTCTATCTATGGATGGCAAGAAGTATTGAACATAAGCTTAGTGTCGAGCTTCTTACATAGTTTTTGCTAGAAAAAGCTTGTGAACTTCGAATCATAGTCAGATATAATATAACTTAGAACTCCATGCAATCGCACAATCTTTTGCAAAAAGAGGTTAGCAACAAATAAAACATCATTGGTTTTGTGGCACGGAATGAAGTGGTTCATTTTGCTAAACTAATCGACCATCACCATAATAGAATCATGCTTCCGTGGTGTTTTGGGTAGGCCTAACATGAAATCTATGCTTAAATCAGTCTACGACTACTCAGAGTATAGGCAAAGGTGTATATTTTCTATATGGTTCCTTTCTCCCTTTGGCTCATTTGCACACCTCGCACCGCTTAATGTTGCATTTAGCTACTAAGGGCCTAAAGTATTGATCATGTTCATATTGATTAAGCAAGGTACTAAACCCAAGTATCCTAACTTATAGTGTTGTGATAAGGACATGCCAACAAGAAAGGGCATCAGCTACAGTGTTTAAACTTCCCTTCTTATACTTGATGACATAGTAAAAGGTTTCCAAGAACACGACCCATTTAGCATGACATCAAAAGAGTCTCCATTGGATTCTAAGATGCTTGAGAGATTCATGGTTTATGTAAATAATAAACTCTCTTAACAGCAGGTAGTGTTGCCAATTTTAAAGAGTACGGATAAAGGCATAAAATTCTTTGTCATATGCCAAGTATTTTGGCATAGCACCTTTGAGCTTCGCACTAAAATATGCAATTGGTTAGTAGTCTTGCATAAGAACAGCTTTAATGTCAACTTTAGATATGTCACATTCTAATTCAAAGACTTTTTCAAAGTCGGGCAAGATAAGTATAGGGGCAAAAGTAAACTTAGACTTAACCTTATCAAAACTACTTTGAGCTTTCTTAGACCATTCGAATTCATAGTTCTTTTTGGTCAACTCGATTAGTGGGGCAGCTATGGAACTAAAGTTCCAAATGAATCTTCAATAAAACAAAACTAGACAATGAAAACTTCTTACTTCAGTAGCACTAGTTGGTCTTGGCCATTCGAGAATAGCTCGAACTTTCTTGTTATCAACTCTGATTCCTCCTTTAGAGACAACATATTCAAGAAATATTACCTCGTTCTAACAAAACATGTATTTCTTTAAGTTACCGAATGATTGCTCAGCACAAAAGATATCAAACATAGATCTCAAGTCCATGACATGAGAAATGAGGTCGGTACTATATACCAAAATATCATCAAATTAAACAATACATTTACCAATCAATGATATCAAAATATGATTCATGAGCCGTATAAAGGTATTCGACGTGTTTGTAAGGCCAAACGGCATTACCATCCATGCAAATATATCATCCTTCGTTTTAAAAGAAGTCTTCCACTCGTCTCCAAATCTCATTCAAATCTAGTAGTACCCACTCTTTGGTCAATCTTCAAAAGTATACATGCACCATGCAACTCATCAAGCATATTATCCAATCGTGGGATTGAGTATCGGTACTTGATAGTAATTTTATTGATGGCTCAACTATCAATGCACATTCTCCATAAACCATCCTTCTTCGGCATTAGGATAGCTAGTACGACATAGGGGTTCATGCTCTCCTAGACATAACCGCATTCAATCAACTCATCAACTTATTTCTTTAGCTTAGTTGCTCGCTTAGGATTGATCCTATAGGTAAGTCGATTAAGTAGAGTAGCTTTAGGTTGGAGGTCAATGTAATGCTCTATCCTTCTGACGAGGGTAAACCTCTTAGCAACTTAACAGGAAACAAGTTGGCATACTCTTGAAACAATGTTTGCACCTCAGCAGGTAATGCACCGGCTGACTTCAATTATAGTAGTCTATCCTTCCTTCTTGACATCTTTGGAAAATTGGGCTTAGAAAATCACTAAAGACTTTATTTGCAATGATCAGATAATCTTCTCTTGTGACTCTTGAACTTCTTTGAGGCTTGTTGGGGTTAGTATAACCTTTTTCCCATCTTTCTAGAACATATAAGTGTTCTTATACCTATCATGAATTACCCCCAAATCAAATACTCAGGTTTGGCCAAGTAGAATGTTTAAAGTGTACATAGGTAGGACATTGCACAACACCCCATTCTTGTATCTATCACCAACAGTAATCGGCACTTTGACTTACTCGGCAACGGATAGACCTCCCTTTTCACTCAGCTAGTGAACCTTATAAGGCTTGGGGTAAGGGTAAGTCAGCAATTGCTGAGCCTTTACTGCTCCTTGTGCTATGATATTGGTACAACTCCTTCTGTCAATGATCAAAGCACATAGTTTACCATTCACTCAACAGTCTGTATGGAAGGGATTCTCTCTCTGTTTATTCTTATAAGAGGTAAAGGTATTGAGAGATCTTCAAACTACCATACAATGGTTTCTCATTTTAGGTTGGGTTACAGTGTTTGAATCTTCTTGAAACTCTTATAGTAGTTGATTGTATGCAAAAATACGTAAGATTATATTTTTTTTATTTAAAATATGCTAGCATGCCAAAGAAAACAAACTAATAAAAGTTAACACCAAGACCTGCAAAAAGAACCCATACTATTACTTATTTCATGTGACTAAAATATCCTAATCATGAAAATTAATACTATAAAAATATTAATGAAACTAACAATAACTAAAAGAAAAAAAATCTTGTATTAAAAGAAAACAATAAAGTTAGTAAAAACAAAAAACCAACATTATTAAACAATAACTTCAATAAGAAGACAAAAGGGAAAGAAGAACCCAAACCCACCTAACCATACCAGTAGGTTGGACTGGGCTTCTAAATACTCGAGTAAGGGTCGGGTCAATAGATTTGGGTCATAAACTTTATATGGGTTGTAGATAAGATACATTAACAGTAATCCAACCTACTACTCCAAGTGACTTTCAATCCTTGTTTCAAATTGGAAACAATGAATTAGTGATGATTTGATTGAAAAACCCCTTGTTGGAAGCAATGCCATGGAGTTTAATGATGATTTCGAGGATTTTCAAAATTGGGTGGTGGCGATGTGCCTTAGGTAGCGGAGTTGACTGGTTTAGAGCCCCCTTTTCTATTTTTTTCTTTTTTCAAAATTTCTATGATAGGGTAAATGGTCCTAATTTAGGAAAAGCTAAAAAAATAAGAAATTTAGAAAAATACAAAAAATATAAAGTCTAGGAAAAGCCAAAAAATTAAAAATATAAAAAATATAAAAAATAGAAAATTTAGGAAAAGCTAAAAAATACAAAAAAAAAAAGAAAATTTAGAAAATTACAAAAAATTGAAAAGTCACAAAAAAATAGAAAAATAGAGAATTTAGAAAATTTGAAAATAATAATTTTTTTTAGAATAGAATTTTTAATAAAAATAAGAAGAGAGTCGTCGAGCTTGGGTTAGCTTAGGCTTAGATTTAAATATAACCCAAGCTAACCTAGTCGATATATGCAATTTGATTGTATATATGGATAAGGTATAAGCCAATAGTCTAACGGATAAGTACTCGAACAATTGGTATTTGGTTAACTTGAGGTATGGGGTTCGAATCTTACCCAAGGCATGGAATGCCTTTCATTCTTTTTACCACAAAACGCACACAATGTGTCAGGGGTTCATTGTGCTACGTGTCATGATACATGGCAACATCAGATTGGAGAGGGGGATGACATGGCATGCTGCGTCAGTTGCCACTGTACCACATCAGCTACCATGTATCGCAGTAGTACACGTAGCACACTACAATTGGATGGCGCAGCTGATGTAGTGCCATAACAACTACCTTTCTTTCCCTTTCCATCTCTTTCTCCTTGATTCTCTTACTTTCTTGCAAATTAAGCTCCCAGGCAATCATGTTTCAGCTCAATTTTTGCCCCTTTAATTTTGCAATTTCACCAAATTAATGGTGAAATTGCAAAATAGATTTGGAGTATTACAAATCTAATACATGAAATCATCCAAATTCATGCTTTAAAATGGTTAAAATCAAATTAAAAAATGGAAAAGTGTAAATGCGAGCTTGATTTATGTTCAAATTCTTAACTTTCCAAGTAAACCTAAGCTTTGATTTTGTATAAATTAGAGATCTTTGTTCATTCACAGACACATACATCAAAAATCCCACTCATAAACTCTCTTCCTCGATCACTCTCTCTCTTCGCACCCGTGGTTGCTCTTTCTCTCATTGAATCTCTCTCTCTAGGCACCCTTGTCCGAAATAACCAGTACAACTAACTTTGTAGTGGTTTAAAACCCAAGTCTCAACCCCCTTTCATGACATTCGTCTTACCTACCCTAATCTTAATCCAAAACACACAAAAATCCCCTCATCCTCTTGATTCGATGCATGGATTGGCCTGAATCACCTTGACGAAGCAACTGTTGAAGAGGAGCTTGGAGCCAATTCGAACTCAACTTGGATTCGACCTAGACTTAAGCTGACTTGAAGCCTACTCTAGGATTCGACCTGCATACCTTACTCCTTGGTCAGGCCCTTGTTATTTTCAGATTTTTTTTCTCATGTAATTGTAAATGCAAAAAAAAAAAAAAAAAAAAAAGAAAGAGAAAAATAAAAGAAAAAGAAAAAGCTAGAAAAAAAGAAAACAATATTTCATTTTTTAAAGCATAATAGAAATAGATAAGATAAAATAATAATAATAATAATAATAAATAAAGTAATACTAAATGGATTATTAAAAAAAAATTGTCTTGCCACTTAGAAAATCGATTTTTCTAAAATAAAAAATAACCAATCTAATTTTTTAAATGAGGACTACTTTAAGGTTTCTAAAAAATAAAACCCTAGTTAGGACTTGTTTTTCCTCAAATAAAGTGAAACGGGTAAAAACATAAACCCGATTTTTTTTTTCAAAAGTTAAAATAAACTAACCCATAAATTAAAGTTTTCATATGAAAGAACTACATACAACTAATCCTAAATAGTAGGTACATAGGTACTTATGGGGTGACGACAAGAAATGAGAAAACTTATTTTTTCCACTTTAGTTTAAATTTATCCAATAAGACCTAATCAGTTAACTGATGAACGATTTTTCATTTTATAGGATAGCTTTTTGAAAGGTGATTTTAGAAATTAAAATCTAAATTTAGAAAGTAGATAGTACCTGCAAGGGTTTAAAGAATTTGACCTCTGAACTTGTTTCTTTGGTTTTCAAAAACCTTTTCCTTAAAATCGATTTTTATTCACATGAATTAGTGTCTAAATCAAAACTAAATCTATTCGTTTAGTTTTGACCTAAACCATTTTCCGACTCCAATTAGGTGGTAACTTTAAAATTTTCTTGAAGGTAAAAAGAACCGGTTTTTGTTTGAACTTTAATCGATAGTTAATATTAAATATGTAAGATTTAATATTGATCGGTTTAAAAAAGATTAATTTATAAAACTAGAGAGAAAAAAATTAGGCTTAACAAATATGATAAAAATTAGAATAAAACTTACACATGTACATGTTGGTTACTGGTTAAAATGAATTTTCAACATATTTAGTGATAATTACAGGATCGGGCTAAGATATACAAGTATTAGGGTTAGATATTACATATATTATAAAGCTATATTAGTAAATTATATAAAATATGGTCCATTTACATAAAATGAATATAATATGATTATACTTATTCTAAGAGCATATAGGTATATTAGAAATTAAAATACTTTGTAGAAATAATATCTCGAAATGGAACTCGTAATACGGATTGCCAAGTTTCATACAAACCTCATGACACTATTTTTATTTACTATGGTAACCTTATCATAATTGAAATGTAAATTGATTGATTCAAAGTATATCGAAACAATATATGGATTGCCAAGTTTCATACAAACCCCATGATACTATTTTTATGTACTACGATAACCTTATCGTAATTGAAATGTAAATTGATTAATTAAAGGTATATCGAAACGATATATTATAAGTTATAATATAACTATGTATATTATCAATACTTAATACCTTAATATAACTATATTTCATTATATAAGAAAAATAATAATGTACTTTAGATATATATTTATATATATATAACTTCAAAATAAAATAAAAGAGTAAATAGAACCCTAACGTTTTTGTAACTCTTACAAAAACTAAATTTAGGTTTTGTACATATAGGGTCTCTTAGTAAGCAAAATGTTAGTGATACAAGTCTTTCATAGTGAATGTTAGGATAGGTAAGTTAAGATTGTGGTTTTATTGCTTATTGCGATATCGTGTTAAAGTATTTGGAGGCTTAAGAGTACTTTTGCTTATAGTTGTAAATTAGCTATTTATGTGCATGTCACATGTGTGATTAGTATTATGTTTGTGATAGGAGTTGAACTCCTTAACATGTTGTTCTACATAATAGCATGGTTTTGTATTATGTGAACTTGTCTGGCTACCCTTGAATAAAATTAATAATGATTTGACAGTTAACATAACCGGACATGCATAACAGGTAATAGGAGAACGATTAGGAGTATCAAACCAAATATTGACTCCATTCTATTAGGATAGCTGAAATGGTACTTTCCCCATCCTTAGTCGAACTAAATGATAAGCAAGGAGGTCATAGCAAGGGTGAGGGCATGTTTCGAAGGTGGTCACAGGAGGAGGGTATTCTCTGTTGCATAAGCTTGGGTTTGGTCTGATTTTAAGTTACGGTAAATTTCTCAATTCAAGTTGGAGCGGATGCAATTTCTTTGACCTCACAATGAATCAGATAATATTGTACAATATTTCAAGTAATTGATTGCATTGCGTTTCATTATAATTAATAAATTTATTTGTGATTGTATGGTACTTTTCTAACTCCGTTCCACTTACTAAGCTAGTTGTGCTCATATCCCTATAGACTCTTTTGCAAATGACGAGTGAGAGTTTAAGATGTTTAGATATCACCATCCCTAGGTTAGTACGCAATTGGCTAGGAAAGTGAGGAATGGAGAATCTATTGAATTTGGGCTTTTGACTTTTCTTTTTGGTTTTGAGAAAACTAATTGGGAATTCCCCGATATGCCCGTTAGTTTCCTATCTTATTATAAATAGGCTTTAAGACTTATGGCTTTTGTAAACTCTGAATATAAATTATAACTCTATGTGTGGAAACGCTTATATAAGTACTGTTGTATTATCGAACGATAGATTGTTGTAAACAACTGTTTTGAAAAGTTATACCATAGGTTTGATTATGGATAAGTATCAAACCGAATGCTTGAAATTGGTTGAGTCGTGTTTACCTTGTGTGGATTATATTTACGATAACAACTGTGAGGTTAGCTTCTATCTTAAGTTAGTTTATATGATAGGATTGTGGCAACTTCTCCTATTCGGGGCATGACATTAGAGTATACATGCAAATTAAAAATATAGAACAAATGGGATGCCATATGCTACACATACATGTAATACAATGGGGTCAGTAATTAATAACTTATAAGAATGGGATAATCATTGATAAGGATCAAAGAAACAGTAGCAGGTCGAGGACCTAAAATGGGTATTCAGGATTCCAAAAAAAAAAAAAAAAATGGCTACAAAGAAGAGGAAGGTTTTTTATGGTGAATGTAAATGGATATAACTCACCAAGACACAAACACAATCAAGGGTTTGAGCTCGAAATAGAGTTCAATAAAACTAATGAACACTAAATGTCACTTGGGATTCAAATGAGGGTTAGATATAACTTACTAACTGGCTCAAATGAAGGGGTTCACCACAATCCTTAGACTAAGATTGATAAGAATATGTGAGAGATTAAAGAGAGTAATCGAGTCTCAATAATCTGGCAAACACAAGCTCTACTAGCTCAAGTACAACCTTGCTAGGAAGAGGAAAGTTTCACTCTCTATATGTGGGGGAATATCTTTACTATTTGTATATTTCTCTCTTTTAGTACAAATATTGCTATTTATAGCAAGTCTTAAACTGTAGTGGCAAAATTATAAATAATATACAAGGCCTTAAACCCTAAAGAATCGAGCCCATAAATAAAATGAAGGAAAACATATACAAGAATACAAAATTGTGTGTTTTATAGAACTCGGCATGTCCAAGAAGTAACAGGATTCGAACTGGGTGGGTTTGGCAATTGGATGTCTGGGTCCAAGGGGGAGCTCCTGACGTCTCGCAATGCCTGGCCGAGACACTAGAGAGGTTAGCCCACAATTGTTGAGTTCTAAAGTCAATCGTCACTAGTCTATTGGGATAGTACCGAGTGGTTCTTTGGTCTTGAGTACTCAACTGTATGATCTCTTGTCTTCTTGACAGACAACAAACTTGTCACTGAGTGGCTCCTTTTCTTCCCCTCGGTCTTCTATCATTTGTTTGCCCTCGACGAAAGTTGTTCAGCTTCGGGTTAGAATAGGTCGACATCTTCTTCTGGAGGATCGACGTCAGCTTCGAACAGGTCGGCCTTAGCTTGGACGTAATTGGAGGTTGATTCCCATCAATCATAAACTCACAGTCAACCTTTCCAACACTTACATATATAAGTGCATTAATTTATTTAAAATTTTTTGAAAATGAAGGCTCGATTGGTCATAGTTATAATAACTTTTTTTTTTTGTTCCTATAATTTAAAAATTACTAACTCATTTTTATTTAAGATAATGCAAGAGAGTGGATCAATGTGTCTCGAGCTTTGTAGCCTTAGGCATTCCTAAAAGAAGGTCGAGTAGGCTATATTAAAGCAAAAGTGAGCTCATCTATCACTGCTAGGCGGGGGTAAGGACCACAATAACTTGAAGGTTACACAATGGTGGCCTGTCCTAAGTTCCTAAGGCAACCCAAGTTCGACTACATCTAAGCACACATGATTTTTTTTTTTTTAGAAAAACTTAAATGTGAGCCCTATAGTTTTACGTAATTATTTCTAGTTAGTAATTTAAGGTGTAAATGAGAGTAACCCAATCTAGTTGATATTTCACGTATGAGCCTTAGGAGTTAAACAAGGACACTTCGTAGGTCTAAATTATAGAAATATAATAAAATAATAATATTATAGTTAAAAATAGTCAATTTCACTAAATTATATTGTGTGGTAATTTACCCGCTGTAAATATACGATTTAAGTAGTAAAAATTTTCCAAACTTTAGAGATAAATTATTTGCACTCTAAAATTATAAAATTTCATAAAATAATATATAAAAGTAATATATGTACCTTAAATATAATTATTATATAATTACATACTCATAAATGTTCAAAATATACACAAATATGAGTAACTAGGTTGAAATTAATAAGAAAAATCACAAAACTTATAAAAATTTTTAAGTTGATAGATTTCTTCATGGATTAGGCGTGGATAACAATTAAGAAAGCTAGAGACTTAAGAATTCAACATCAAGACACCTAGCTAGTTGGTGATGAAGGGTATTTAAACTAAAATTAAGGAGGGAGAATTCATTTTTCATCCCACTAACTTAGGAAACATCACCAAATCCTCTCCATGACTTTAATCAGCCTTTAAGGAATTTGGGAAAAATATAAGGAGGAGAAAAGTTAAGGAAAAGATATAAAGTGAAATTGCACAAACTGAGCCAATTCAAGGAACGTAAGTCTGAAGAGAGATGTTGAAAATGAACCACCACCACCTCCTAGTAGTAGTAGCAGCGACCAACTGGGTTGACAAGGAGGGAGTAGCCATTGGTAGTCGGATGGTAGTTCTTCGATGAGCTCCAACTTCTATCTAATTTTCTTGTATTTCCTAAAAATATTAAATTAGGTCCAAAAGTTTTGAAAAGAAAATTATTTTGGAATATTTTTGTACCTATTATTTAGGAAAAATATTAGATTACAAAAATTTTGAATGGACATATGATCTTAACAAATCACACGAAACTGAATAATTTTCGAAGTTGTTTTAAATAATTCTATTGTTGTTGTTTTGAAACCAAATTTTTTCTGCAACTTCCCTATACTGCATGTATGAATTCTATAAAAATAGTTTGGCCAAAAAATGTTTTTCATAATTTTTAGTAATTTTGAGCCTTTAAATTTGGTGAAAAAACAATATTTTTTTGGCAGAATTTGTGTAATTAGCTTTGAGGAAATCAATTAGTACCAATTCTAAAGTTTATATGAGTTATGCTCTATAGTAGGATATGATCTAGAGTTAAGGGGATTGAAGTAAAGTTGAACTACACACTTACCACTAGCTATGGGCTTAATGCACTAAAGTTGAAAAATAAGGGTTTAGAAGTTTTAGTAATATGGTGTTAATGAGTATGATAAACCTATTGAATGATCATGCACTAGCATGTGTGTAATTGAAAACATGATGTTGGAATGAGTCACTTAGAATAAACTTGTAATTAGATCTGTTTAGAGGGTTCTTAAAATGGTTGATCTGGTAAAGAGTGATTTAAAATCTTGGTATGGATGCTTAACTAGAAGGTTAATTGGTGTAAGAATCTTGAATATAATAATGTAAGGGTCTTGGTTAAAGCAATGTTTGGTAAAAGATGCATGGTTGTGATGACTTCAGAGACATGATTAGAAGGTTAGTAGATAAAAGGACTTTAACTCTAAATATGTTGGAGCTTCGTTTAAGGAGTTATTTGGTAAAAGAAGGGTGATTTTATTAAGTTTAGAGACTTGACTAAAGGGTTGGCTAATTTAGAAGGCTTAGATGAAATCACCTCAAAGACATCTTCAAAAGGTTGGTCAGTGAAGAGGAGAATTTGATTCTTTGATTCAAAAGCCAGATCAAAAAGTTGGATAGTAAGAGGAGTTTTACTATACCCCCATCAAAGACTTATTTAGGAAATATTTGGTAAAGGGAATGCAATTAAAATGGTTGTAAGGACTTCATATGAGGATTGAATGGCGTAAAATGCTTAGAGGAAATGACTTCAAAGGCTTGTTCAGATAGTTGTTTAGAGCAAGTAGTATAATTGGAATAATATCAAAGATTTGGATGGAGGTTATTAGTCTAAAGAAGCTCATCCAAAGACTTCATCTGAAGGTTTTGAGGCTAAAGCTGGGTACTAGGCAAGCTTTCATAACTTTGTCCAGAGACTTCGATAACAAGTTGGAACTCAATACAAATCTTATACGACTCGCTAAAGATAAGTTATAACCACACTTAAACTATTTAAATAAATTCATTTACCTTATATTTAGTAAAACTAAAGTCATTGTATTGAATATCTAAGGGAAAACTAAAGCGGATAAGACCTATATACGAAATTATCGAGCATTACTTATCTAGGTAAGTAGAATCAGTGCCTTACCGCACTTTGGAGTATTACTTAATGATACTTAGAGGCCTTGGTATATGTTTTGCTTGTGATTGAATGATAGTTGCCCGTGTGTAAGTGATGTGTGTACTTGGATATGGTGATGCTATTTAGAGTGTTGGACTTTATATTGGTTGCTTTATGATGTTGCTTGATTAAAATATCTGAAATTACTTGATCACCTCAAAAAGCAAACTAACTTAAACTCAGCTTAACTTCTAATCGAACATGCATTACAACCCATTAGGAAAATAACCAGGATTCTCGGGCCAAATATGAACCCTTCAATGAGGATAGTTGAAACGGTCCTTTCCCTACCCTTAGTCGAACTGAGTAATAGGAGAGGAGATTACGATAAAGTTGAGGACTATGGTTCGAAGTGAAGTCTCGGGCAGAACGTATTTCTCTATTGTACAAGCTCCGATTTGGTTCTGATCCACAAAGTGTGAGGTGTCAAACTCCTCAACCTAGATTAGAGCGGGTACAATTTCTCTAATCTCACGATAGACCAGTTAACATTGTGTGATGGCATATGCTTGAATACATGTTGCATCTAACTAACCTTATTTGAAAGCCCTCATTGTTCAATGTCAAATATGTATTATTGTTTTCATCCCACTTACTGAGTAAGTTGTTACTTATTCCCCTATAGCTGTTTTGCAGGTTTCCCAGTAAATAAACTAGTACTACTCTAAGTTTTAGAAGAATAGAGAATGAGGTAAGGGAGTAAGATTTAAGACCAATTGGCTGGATTCCTATTTTGTTTATTGATTTTACTAACTTTTAGGAAAACTAATAGGGTCTCTTCAAGTAACCCTCTTGTTTTCAACTATTGTTACCTATACTATGTTCTGTAAACCTATGGACTTTTATAAATCCTTACCATGTCATTTTTTTGAAGTTGTTTATAAAACTTGATTTCTTTTTAAGCTTTTACATCACGGCATCTTTTTCAAAAGTTATCTTAGAAAGTTACACCATAGGTTGATACCAAACAGGTACTGAATTAGAAGACCCAAAGATGTGAAGTGGTAATTGTCTAGTGTAAGCCATACCTACATTAGCAACTAAAGTGGCTAGCCTCTAACTTAGGTCGGTTTACATGGTGAGGCTATTATGACTCTTCGGTTTAGGTCATGACATTTAGCCCCCTTAAATTCCAAATAAAAGACCCATTAGGCTAGGCTTTTCCTAGCAGGCTTATATCATTAAAACCTAATTAATATAACTACATTACAATATTAAATAAAGAAAAATTAGAAAAAAAAAGCTCATTATTATTATTTTTTTTTATTTTTACATGGCTAGCTTAGTAGGTGTTCCCTAATGGGGTTGCTAATTCTATCGAACCTCATTTTGATTTTCCTTTATTTAACTTATACTAAGTTTAACCTGCTTGATACAAGTTACTTGATATAAAATTAAGAAAAATTATTTTTCTTTAAAAAATGTTAAAAATATATACTTTCAAAAATAACTTGGAGTCACTAACTAATTAAAGTGGTAAAAAGTCAAATTAGGGTTTTCAAATGAGAAACCTTAATTTAGCCACTAATCCATTGATTTTCTAAAAAAAATAATTTTTTAGAAAATTTAGCTAAAGAAATGAGCTCAAAAGCTAATCTATTGACATAGGTCATCCTGTACAAATTTAAGAAACTAACTAATGGGCCTTTATTTTTGGAACTTTTCTAAAATATGAAAACATGCAAAAATATATAAAAATGAAAATTTTTATTACAAATTTTTCCTAAAAAATAAAACAAAACAAAATATTTTATAAATTTTACGGTTTCCCCAAATGTGACTATGTACCCAATAATCAAGATTAAATCAATTGTACTTCTTAATTTTTTAGGAAAACTTTTGTGGGTTGGTTTTTTATATTTTAAAAATTTGGCTAGATTTATGTTTTTAACCATTTATTATTTTCTAAAAGAAAAACCCTAAAAGATCTAATTTTATTCAATAAAAAACTAAAATGCTAATTTTTTAAAAGACTTCAATTAATATTTTTATTTATTTAAAAACAACTATGTGATAAAAAATTTTATTTTTCAAGAAAAACCTTAATGTAAATTTTCTATAAAAACCTACTAAAATATGTAATCTATATGCAAAAGATGTAATTGGTCAAACAATATGGATTTTCAAAAATGCAATATTATGCAAAAATATGCCAAATTATATTATTTTTTATTTTTTCATTTAAAATATGATAACATACCAAAGAAAATTGACTAATAAAAGTTAACATCAAGACCTACAAAAAGAACCTACACTAGTACTTATTTAAGGTGACTAAAATATCCCTATCATGAAAATTAATATTACAAAAATATTAATGAAACTAACAATAACTAAAAAAAAAATTCTACATTAAAAGAAAACAATAAAGTTAGTATAAAAAAAAATCAACATTATTAAACGGTAACTTCAATAAGAAGACAAAAGGGGGAGAAGAACCCAAACCTACCTAACTAAACTAGTAGGTTGGACTGGGCTTCTAAATACCTGGGTCGAGTCGGGTCAATGGATCCGAGTCGTGGACTTTAAATGGTTCATAGGTAGAATACACTAGTGGCAATCCAACCTACTCCTCTAGGCGACTTTCAATCCTTATTTCAAATGGGAAACAACGAATTTGTGATGATTTGATTGACAAACCCCCCGTTGGAAGCAATGCCATGGAGTTTGATGATGATTTCAAGGATTTTCAAAACTAGCTAGTGGCAATGTGCCTTAGGTAGTGGAGTTGGCTGGTCTGGAGTTGTCTGTGGGGGTTGTGTAAGGGTTTGGAATGTTCAAGAAGGTCAGTGTTAGTGAATTTTGGGATGAGGAAAAATCCTGCAAAAGAATGTGAAATACTTAATATTAGGGCCAATCTGGTGCGGCTACTCCGATACTTAAGTTAGGAAGGTAACTTAGTAGAGTAAGTATGTGAATAAGAAGTGTTAAGACCCCTTATAGAGTTTCTTTCCGGTATTTATAGATGGTTGTAGTGTCCAAGGCAGTTGTCAAGATAACCATTAAAACACGTAGAAGCTTCTTGACTTGACATCTCCCCTCATATTTAAGAGTAGCAGGCAGTTGTATAATATAATCGTACTTATGATAACTATCCATGCTAAACTTAATTTCAAACTAGGAGCGCTACTTATATTCAACATAAATGTCGTGAATCATCTATGCAGTGTGAATACTGAGAGAGTTGGTTATGTGGCTTCTCAATAGACAAAAGGCCAAGTGTCATATGAACGAAAACTATCTGTCAACATTTACCCCCCAACTCCCATGTTTGAGCAATTGAAAAAAGGAGTTATACATATATATTGCACTAGAGGCAGAGTGGGGAGAGACTCTTTAGATTTATGTCGAGTAATACGGGAAGTAGGATGGATCACATCCCAGCCGAAAGGTCACCATTTCTAAACTCCCGCTTGTTCAAGAAACCAAGAAATTGGAGGTATGACATCTATCGTTTAGGTCATTATTTTGTGGTAGGCCTAAAATTATCGAAGTTTTGAGCCGTCAAATTTTTGTCACAAGACATATGTCAGCAATTTGTAGGATTACCATATCAGCGCATCATTACTGTCAAAAGTAGATTTGCAGTTACGAGGATGAATCATCCTTCTATAAAGTGATATTCACAGTTAAAATTGGCCTCTCTAGTCGCATCTTAAACTTTCATTCATTTCCTTAGCTTCAACTCAAATTATTCAATTTGTGTTGTATCATCTCACATAACCATTCAAGTATGGTTTACAAAGTTGCTTGTCAACTTGTGCTTTTTGATTCCAAGGCAACGAAGACTGAGGCCACTTTTTCCCCCTAAATAAGGAGCAAGGTAAGTTGTTCTTCAAGCAGTTTAGCCCACAACATGGAGAAAAGGTGGGATAAACTTGCTTAGATCAACGAGCTCTTTGTAGATAATTATCCTAAGGATAAGGAAGGGAGGTCCTCAACTAGATATTTGTTCAACACAATAGCCTATTTTTGCGATTCTCCAAATGGAACTGCCAGTTCCGTCGATAGGGTTTTTGTCACAAAATATAATCGGTAGTAGCGAGATCTTCTCAGGATATGGAACTTGAGGAGGCAGAGAGATAGGGATAGGGAATGCTTCTCCAAGGAATGCGAGTTCCATATATAATTGAAATATTTAGATTTTAGGTTGCACTTCCCTTTTTTTGCTTTTGTTAAGCGCTTTTTCAACTATTTCAGAGTTGCGCTGAATATGTTTTCACCTAACACATATTGACTTCTGGCGGCCTTTGAGATAGTCTACGAAGAAGTTGAAGTCGAAGTCGAAGTCAAGGTGACACCTCAACTGTTTCAATATTTTTTCACTATTCAAAGGTAGCCTAACTGGTGGTACTTTGCTACTTCAAGGCATAGGCGTAAGTTCATAGACGAGTTAGAATCCAAGATTCAAAAGTAGCACAATAAGTTTGTGTCAATAGTATCTAACGAGGACTTAGACTTCTGGACCTAATGAACTGAGCTAATACATACAAAAGACATAGATCTGATGCCAAATGATACAGCAATAGCGAAGAAAATTCAAGAGAGAATAAGAAACAAAATGTTCTTCTAGGATGCCAAGAGAATTATACGGGGTTACAAAAATGGAAAACCAATATTTTCTGAAAAAGAAGGTACACTAATGTGTTCCTGTCATACCAAGTATAACCGTTTTGAAAAAGAAGGTATGCCAATGTATTCCTGGGGGGAGAATAGTGAACTTTGAGCCTTGCTCGACACAAAAAATGCAAGTGCATATTTTTTCCATGTTTATATTAATTGGTGTACTTATGTGGCAAGTATGGGTGATGGAGAGGTAAATCTGGCAAAGGTATTAGCTCAGGCCAAGGCAAAAAAATCTAAGGCTGATAAGAGGGCGACCACCTCAGCAACTACTACTTGGCCTATTGTAGTAAAGAAGTCGGCAAAAGAAGCTGTAGTGAAGCAGATGGCTACGTAGATCTCTCGTCCTATCGAGAGGTTGAAGGAGAATGAGAAAACATAGCCAACTAAGGTTGTTTGTTTTGAGAAACCTCCAATCGTAATTATTCAAACTTTTGTCGAGCCGGGGGATGGCGAGCGTCAAGAGACACATCTTGTCAAGGAGGATGAAAATGCCATTGCCACAGAAGGCTCATCTCTGGCAATTGTAGTTGCTCCAAGTGGTGACAAAAGACTAGGGAAGGAGCTCATCGACCAACCACCTATCAAGAAGTCCAAGGGTTTAGTCAAAAGGATGAAGTAGGCTATGCGTTCCAAATCTCTCGATATCAGTAGTGCTGAATTCATCCCTAACAAAGAGGTCGGTGAGTACTTCGTCCCTTATTGGAGCCACCACATTTTGGACACCAACTCGGCTCTAGGAGATAGGATGAAATCTTTAGCTTTAATGGAAGGGATCATTCTTTTGAAAGAAAAAGATATCACCAAAAATGATGTCAATAGGGTCGGCGGTTGCAATAAGGCCCATATCGTGGCTAAATTGTACAATATGAGTATCCTTGACCGTTGCTTTTGATTATCAAATTCATTCGGGTAACTGACACATATCCTTTTCTAGATGAGCAGCCACATTATGACAGCATTGGACGAGGTCGATAAAGTGGCAAAGAAGGTAATATCTTAAGTTGTATGTGTAATACCCAACCACTTTTGATTGTAATAAATGAATTTGCTGTAGAAAGTTGAGGATGCGTACAATGCATCAAAGGCCCAAATTGTAGCTACCGAAAATGCGATGATTAGGGTTGAAATGGAGGCTAGAAAGCTTAAGGAGGAACTTGCTACTGAGAAATTAGCACATGACCTCACTGTTGATGAAATCTTTAGCCTGAAGGCCAAAATAGAAGAACATTAAAAAGAGTCCGAAAGCCCAAAAGAGGAGCTGCAGAAGAAAAAAGAAGAGTGCTGGGGCTTGGGTGAAACTATTTGCACAATAAGTGATGATGAAGATAAGCTCAGGATGTAGATAAAGGAGTTGGAGACCAATGACTTGAACTTACAGAGCCGTGTTGCCAAGTTGGAGGAGACTATGAGGAGGAGGCCATCTGTTGAAGAGGCTCTCAATATAGTTACTCTCAGTCGGCAATACGAGAAGCTTCTACGCAAAAAGTTGTTGGAAGGAGTTTAAGCGGCAAGAGTAGAGGTCTTGAAGCTTCATCCCAATTATGATCTTTTGTATCCTAACTTTGTTGACATCGATGACAAAGTTAGTAGTGCCAATGAAGACGAAGGCGACGAAGGCGACGAGATAGGTGCCGAGAGTATAAATCAAAGTGATAATGAAGCTCATGCCAAAGAAGTTGCTCGCTCTAAGAACCCAGTTGTTGAGGAAGCCCCCAACTAATGATTTAAAAATCACCTTTGTTGAATCTAATGATAGGCCATAAGACTTACTATATTGGCACATTGCATTCTTGTGTAATTTATTAATTGGAATACAATTGAGGCAATGTCGAGTTCTTATGACATTTAATTTTACGTACTGCACTTTCTCGGTTTGTATGGTATATCTATGTTGCTTCATGATCTCATTCGTTAGCATGTTTTATTTTTCACACTATTTGTTTCTCGGCATGTTTTATTTCATACGCTCAATTATCTTTTGGCATATTTTATTTCACACACCATTTGTTTCTCGGCATGTTTTATTTCACATGCCATTTTTCCTTGGTATGTTTTATTTCATACACCCATCGTTTTATATTGTCCGTTAACCGTTTGAGGTGTGTACTAGCTGCATTACTCGACCGTAAGCTTAATTTATATAGATCATTAACCGTGTTAGGCTAGAACCTAGATCAGTTGGTTTACCATGCAGTGTGGAACTTATTAGTTCAGCAATCGTAACCAAAATATGATGAGACTTTAAATATATAATTGTCATAAATTAGTACCAATCTTACAAACATGTTGGCTACACCAATGAGAGACAGCAGAAATCATCTCGCATTAATTGAAATAAAATTTCAAATTCTCGGCATTCCAAGCTTAAGGGATGATGGATCTATCTAACCTTTCTAGTTAGTAGGCCCCCTCGCCAACGACTTCCCAAATCCTGATAGGATCTTCCCAATTCGTACTGAGCTTTTCTTGATTTGCTCGCACACTTGTTGTTTCCATCTTACGACAAACCAGATCTCCAGGTTGGAAAACCTTATGCTTCACTTTCTGATTATAGTATCTTGCTGCTTTATGCTGGTACACCGCGACCCTAGCTCTTACAATGTCTCGAATTTCCTCAATAGTGTCTAGATTCGTTGTCAATTCGACTCGATTAAGAAAAACATAAAAATTATGCTTCCATAGATTAGGCAAGTCCAGCTCAATCGATAACACGGCTTTAGTGCCGTAGGTTAACTTAAATGGTGTCTCTCTTATTGCAGTTCTGTAAGTGGTTCTATATCCCCATAGGACATTTGGTAGTTCATCGGCTTACTTCCCCTTGACTTGATCCACTTTTCATTTTAGGTTGTACAGTATGATCTTGTTTATGGGCTTAGTGCACTACAGATGTATAGTTGAGCCGAATGTTGTGCCTCTCACAAAATGACCGGAACTTATTGTTGTCCAACTGTAGGCCGTTATCCATAACTATCATGTAGGGAACTTCGAATCTTGATATGATGGAGTTGAAGACGAAAGCTTCCACTTTTTGCTTAGTGATCTTTGCTACAGCCTTGGCCTCAACCCATTTAGTAATGTAGTCAATAGTGACAATGATGAATTGGCACTAGGCGATAGACTTCAAAAAGGGTTTAATAATATCTAGCCCCCAATGGGTGAAAGGTTAAGGGCTAGTTAGGTTAGATAGCTCAGTTGCAAGTGCATTACTTGGCGACTTATGCTTTTTGCATTGAGGACACTATCGAACAACGTCTTTTGCATCTTCTCTCATAGTCAGCCAATGATAGCTAAGTTACATTGCTCAAATGTACAATGCTTGCGACTTTACATGATTACTATATATGCCACCATGTAATTCAGATAACACCTTCTAGGCATCCCTCCGAGAAAGGCATCAAAGGTAAGGTTGAGATATGCCGCGCTCATACAGCTGACCATCAATCGGTGTTTAGTTCGCAGCTTGGTAAGCCAATCTTCACCCCTCCTTTTTATCGTCAAGGACAGTACCATCTTTTAGATGATTTACTAAGGAATCCATCCATGATTCTTCACTTAAGCAAGGAGCTAACTCACAACTTTGCGAAAGATTGGATAAACTTTTCTACGGGAGAAACTCTACGAAAAGTTTCTCGTTTAGCTTAGGGAATGCCATATTGGCCAACTTCGACAACTTGCCGATGCCAATATTCTTGCTTTTGGGAATTTTGTTAATGGAGAATGATAGGAATTCTTTTACGAGTGTTTGTATCACCAAGAGGTACTTGCTCATCTCTTCTTCTCTTGTTGCGTAACTTCTAGTGACCTGATTTACCATCGGCTGGGAATTAAAGAACACTTCGAGTTTCTTGGCACCAATTTGTTTTGCTAGTTTCAATCTAGCAATTAGAGCTTTGTACTCTACTTCATTGTTACTGGCTGGCAATCTAAATTTCAAAGTGTAATAAACTTTGACATTATGTGGGCTTTGAAGGACTAGGCCTGTACTGCTTCCTTCTCATGTCGAAAAACCATCAACATAAAGAAACAAGATAAGTTTCTCGATGATCTCCTATAGTCTTCCTTTCCCATGAACTCGATAACAAAATCTACCAGTAGTTGGGCTTTTAATGCCGTTTTGGGTTTATATTGCACACCATGGGCACTGAGCGCTAAGGCATATTTCATCATCCTCCCTAAGAAGTCAAGCTGCTATAATGCTTGCCACAATAGTTGATCAATGAGGATAATAATCTAGTGAGCTTCAAAATAAGGCTTCAACTTTCTTGCTAAGAGAACTACTGCTAATATAAATTTTTCAATCTTCATGTAACGAAGCTCTAGCCCTTGCAGAACATGACTCACATAATAAACGGGTTGGTACTCCTTGCCGTTAATTCAAACAAGTACAGAGGAAAATGCTCGACAGCTAACTGATAGATATAAGTATAAATTTTCCCCTGAAATAGGTGTCGAGAGTATTGAGGGTGACACAAGAAATGCCTTGAGCTCATTGAAAGCTCATTGAAAGCTCTTTTGCAATCGTCAGTCTAATTGAATTCCTTTGGATTCTTCAAAATTTTAAAGAATCCTGTGTACCTATTTGCACTTCTCGATACAAATCTATTAAGGGTGACAATTCGCTTGATGAATTCTTCTACCTCTTTCACCGTGCGAGGTGATTTCATATTCCTTATGGCTTCAATCTTTCTCAAATTGGCCTCGATGCTGTATCATATGACCATATATCTGAGGAATTTCCCTGATGTTGCACCAAAAACGTACTTCTGTGGGTTGAGTTTCATGCTATAACTCCTCAATGTAGCAAACGTTTCCTCCAAATCAACGAGATGCTAATCTTCTTTTATGCTCTTCACAATCATGTCATCCACATATACTTCGACATTCTTATGAATTTAAGATTTGAACATCTTTGTTACTAATCTCTAGTATGTGGCTCCAGCATTCTTCAGCCTAAAGAGCATCACAATATAATGGTACGTTCCAAAACTGGTAACGAAAGATGTGTGGACTTCATCCACCTTGTCCATCTTGATTTGATTGTAACCAAGGAAAGCATCCATAAAAGAAAGCAACGCATGTCCTACAGTTATGTCTACCATCTGATCGATTTTTAGTAGTGGGAAACAATTCTTGGGACATGCCTTATTGAGATCTGTGAAGTTTATGTATATTCGCCACTTGCCATTAGACTTCTTGACTAACACACAATTTGCTAGCCAAGTCGGATAAGGCTCTTCCTAAATGAATCCTGCCCTCAATAATTTCTGGACCTCTTCTTCTATTACTGCTTGTCTCTCTGGTGCAAAATGTCTCTTTTTTTGTTGGACCACTTTTGCATTCGAGTCAATCTAGAGCTTGTGTTCCATAACGTCTCTTGGAATACCCAACATGTCCAAAGGTGACCATGTAAACAAGTCAACATTGGCTTACAGGAAGTCAATCAGACTTTGCCAGACATTTGCTGATATGGGTTTTCCTATCCTTGTTGTCTTCTCGAGATCATTTCCTAGAGGAATTTCCTTTATATCATTCTCGGCATTCTCTATGCCGACTGTTTAACCACTTGGACAGGTTTCAATTTGAAAAACTTCCTCTCTTCTTAAGGCCCTTATATACAAGGACCATACCAATTGTTGATCCCTTCTACACACATCAACCCCGGTGAGAGTAGAAAACTTGGCCTTTAGATGTGCCATTGATGGGACAATGCCAAATAAATATTGGCATGGCCATCCCATTATCATGTTGTAAGGGGACCAACATTTGACGATAAGAAAATCCACTTTATCCTCTACAACATGCTCATCATCCCTTATCTATATTAGCAAAGAGATATCTCTGACTACTTGGATGGGTTGATTATTAAAGGCATAGAGGTCATAGTTGTAAGACCGCAACTGTGCTTTGATCTTAGGCCTCATTTGATTAAAGGCATGCTGAAAAATGATATCGGCCGAACTTCCTGTGTCAACAAGAATCTTCTCGACTTCAAAGTTAGCGACTCTCGCATTGATGACAATTGCATCATCGTACAGCCTTTGGATACCCTCAAAATCCTCTTCTTCGAAAGATATTATATTGTCAATCCTGACCTTTTTTCCATGAATATTGCAAACATAATCCTTAGTGTTAATCAAGTTTAAAGAACTCGATTGGCCTATGCTAGGTCCATGGACAATGGTATTAATTACTCTGTTAGGTACTATGGTAGGATTAATATCCCTTACATCTCTCATGGCCATTACTGGTCGAGTGTCATCCTTTTGTTCCTCTCTTCTCTTCTGAGATGATCTTTCGATTCTTTAGTCATCATGCGCTAAAAATTTCCATAGGTTCCCACGTTGTATTGCATCTTTTATTACATTTTGAGTAGAATGCATCATCTGTATTGTGACCCTTGTTATGGTGGAAATCATAGTACTTGTTTGAATTTCTTCTTAAGAGATTCCTTTGCATTCTTTCCGACCACTAGGGGATACCTCTCTCCTAACGTACTTCCATCAAAATGTTTAAGATTGGACGATTGACAGGCGTATGGGATGTGAATGTCGGTATCCTCAATCTCTTTCTCTCAGCATCTAAAATGTTGTCGTTGTTCGTACTAAGTCTACCTTTCACATTTTTTCGTTTGTCACTCTTTCCACCTCCTCTACTTTAATTAGCCTCTCATCGTGCTTTTATGTTGTCTTCCTGTCGAATGTATGAGATAGCTTTAGTCTTAAACTTAGTGGAAGTTTTTGACTTGTTCTTTGCAAGAGACTTGAAAAAGTCTCTGTGAGGTTTAACTCCATCAATTACGACATTGAGGGCCACACTTATATCTAGCTTTAGGATTTGCACCATCTTGGCTATAAATTTGGCTAAATAGTCCTTGATTAACTCATTAGACTTTTGTTTGATGGTTTTAAGGATTGAAGAGTCCTTCACAGGAAGTTTGCTAGCAAGAAAGTGTTGAAGGAACACCTTTACTAGTTCATCGAAACATGAAATGGTATTTGGTTTTAGGTGTTTGAACCATGTATTGGCTGCATTCCTTAAGGTTAAGGGAAAGGCTTAACGGGCCATCGCATCCCTTAAACCATGCAGCTTAACCAATGTATGATAGTACTTTAAATAGTCTTCAAGGTCTTTCGTCCCATCATATGTTTCAAACTAGGGCAGCTTAACGTGCTGAGGTATTACTTCTTCCAAAATCTCTAGGACGAAAGGACTTTTCTTGATTTAGAATTGTTTAGTCATTGTAATAGGGGTACTGACATGCGAGGGTCCCGCATGATGCAGGTACTACGGTTGCTTGCCTTTATCAATCTTTTTGAAAGTAGGAATTGAGGGTCTCACTGGAACCTCAGCTTGCTCTTTTGGCAATTCAGGTGAATAAGTGGAATTGTTGGCATCATGATCGCCATGCTCTTTGTCTTGATTCGGGTGAAAACTTTTATGAAGAAGGTCAAGGATTTTGTTCATGTTTTTTATTTAACTCAAAATTTTCTTTGGCTAAATCGAGACAAAGTTGCTCAAGTTGAGCCAATTGTTGTTCATCAACATGTCAACTCCCCCCATTCAGGGTAGTGGGAAGAAGTACTAGCATCTGCACTTCTGGTCATTCTAGTTTTAACCATGTGGTCATGTTTAGAGAAAAACAGATGGTGCTAAATGTTGTTAGTGAATTTTAGGATGAGGAAAAATCCTACAAAAGAAAGTGAAATACTTAGTACTGAAGCCAGTCCAGTACGACCACTCCGATGCCTAAGTCAATAAGGTAACTTAGCAGAATAAGTATATAAATAAGAAGTGTCAAGACCCCTTATAAAGTTTCATTCCAGTATTTATAGATGGTTATAGTATCCAAGGCAATTGTCGGGATAACCGTTAAGATACATGGAAGTTTCTTGACTTAACATCTCCTCTCATATGCAGGAGTAGTAAGCGGTTGTGTAATATAACAGTGCTTATGATAACTATTCGCGCCAGACTTAAATTCAAACTAAGAGCACTTCTTATTCTCGGCATAAATGTCGTGTATCATCTATACGGTGCGAATGCTAAGAGAGTTGGTTATGCAACTTCTTGGCAAACGAAAGGCCAAGTGTCAAATGAACGAAAATTGACTATCAACAATCAGGGCCCTGACTAATGATGGTGAATGTTGGTTAGGTTTGGGTTATAGGTTAGTGTTGGTTGGTGCTTGCTGAACATGGGGGGTCATATGAATGGGTGTGTAAGGGGCTAATGTTGGTCGAATAAAGCGGGTTACTGATTTAAGGGTTGAAGACGATGTATGGTTGAATGTATGTGGCATTGTAATCACAAGTGGCTATTGTTGGTCGATGGTTGGTGTGTTAGGTGTCGGAGAAAAGGTCGGGGATGTTGATTGATGGTACTGTGTGTAGGTTCATATTGTGGGCGTTGGTTGTATTCTAAGAGAGAGAGGGATAGGTTTATGTTGGTTGCAACAGTAGATGGTTTTGCTACACTATGTATGTGACTGCTGCATGTGTTAGGTCTAATTTGTAGTCGTAGATGGTTGTAGATGTAGAGGTGATGAAGATTGGTTGTTGCCCCCTTTTGTTTGGTCCAATAATTAGTTTATTATGTAAAAAAAAAAAAAGAAAATCAAACTTCTAGTTGATTTTAGATCATGTTAAATCCACCACAGATTTATCAAATCTTTACCAATTGATAGTTTGTGTAAATCATTATCATTTTAGGGTGTTTTATAAATGATTTATTATGATTCATTGCAAATCCCCTAAAAAATAATAAAGATTTGATGAATGCCAGTCAAGATACATCCCTACCAATTCTTCCATAGCTAACTTGTGGGTATAGCTTATAAAGGAGGAGATTACGTTGATTTTACATGACTAAGAATGCCTAAAAAAATGGCTTCTTTTCTCATCATGTGTGTAGTCTAGGTTTATTTAAAACATTCAGACCATACCCAATTTAATTTTAAGCTTTCAATTCCAAGCCCAACTTCACCCAAATGACACAAACTTGCTAAAATAGCCCCAAAATATACATACTAAATGTATTTCAACACCACTTTTGAATTTAATAAATTTAAAATCTTATTTTAATTAATCTAGTTAAAATATTTTCTTTTTACTTGAAAAAAAAAATCAAGACTATTTAAAATATATATTTTTCGATGAAGCCCAAAAATCCTAAATTTATTAAACTACATTTATATTTTGAATTTCACCCACTTTAACCCTAAAAAACTAATCAACTTGATTTAGACTCTTTTGACACTTTTTTTATTTTCAATTTTTCAAATTTTTTTGTCTTTTTGCAATTTTGCAATTTTTAAAATTTATTTTACATTTCTTATAAACCTTTCTTAAAAATAAAAGAGATTAAAATTAAAATAAAGGTTTGCAAAAATGGAGTGTCTACATTTCTTTATCCACAAACAGGCCAATATAAAGATTTGAGCAACTATAGGTGCGGTTTGGGTGGCTCTTTGCTAACAAGACTAACGTTGAGGCCTTGGTGGAATTGTTAAGGAGGCATAATGAGGTGAGCTGCTTGTAGTTTTTGTTAAAGTATTTAGTCTTGCTTTATTGATCGACTGTGTACTGTGATTACAGATCCACTATCTCCTGGATTTCGTCCTTGTGCATAACTAAGTGTACCAGCAGTTAGTAGGGAGTTAGGCAAAGGTTGAGGTGGAGAAGCTCCAAAAAGCAGTAGAAGAGTTGAAGAAAGTGCATAGCCACTTGGTTGTCGTATTCAGCAGCTTGGAGTGCTAGAATCGAGAGCTAGTTAGGCAAGTTGATAAGTTGAAGGCCAACTTAAAGAAGGTCTAGGAGTCTAGCAAGACTACTTAGGAGGGGCAATCTTCCATGTGAGCTAAGCTAGAGGATAAGTAACAAAACTTAGATAGGTTATGAGCTTAGTTCACGTAGAGGGAGTTTGATCTCTTGAAAATGAAGGTTTTAGCACCTGAGGTTAGGCAGGATATTTTTGTAAAGACACTCAATGACCCCATAATTGAAAAGGCCATCACCATTGCTGGGTATGCTATGGCGGAGCAGGTGTAAAAGCAAGTTCACTAGAATATGCCTGAAGCAGACTTATCTTTCATGAAATGGTTAGACAAACTTGAGGGTGTTACAGGTAATGGGTCGAAGGGTAAGTGTTCTGGTGGCTCATCAAATGCTTTAAATAACGGTTTGAATGTAAGCCTTGAGGAAGAGAGTAGAGGTAATGGGGAAGACTAACAGTAGGTTGAGTAACAGGAGGCCAACTCTAATGAGTAGGCTAAGAGTGACCTTAATTTTTCTTGCTTTAGCAAATGCATTGGGTTGCATATGCCCGCTTTTACTTTGTTCCCTTTTCTTTTGTTTTTCGGCCCAAAGGTATGGTAATGGTAGGGGGGGTAGGGGGGTGGTGTTTGGGGGTGGGCATGGTTGGGATGTCGATCTCCCTTTGCCAAATGTAACTTTCAAGGACCTTAATGGAATTGAACTTTCATTGTTATGTCTGCGTTGCTTTTCCTTTTTCCTTAGTTGTACTTCCCTACATGTGTGTTCTTCCCATGCACTTAAACTTTGTTTTTTGTTTAAGCCTTTTACATGAGCAATTATTCTTTCGAATAGATCAATGGATCTTGTTTTTTCATGGATTTTCCTAAGCTTTGTTTCTCCTAATAGGGAATCCTTATTCATTCACTAGTAGCCCTTTGGGGGTCCCTTCGTGCTCATGGCAGTTGTAGCCTCACTTGGACTTAATGTGGGCTCGTCGTTCGAGGATGTCGTATGCATCAAAATGAATCTTTTAGTGATGTCATGAGATCTTTTGGATAAAGTAGCCTTGACCGGGTAAATCTTTTCTGACAACAAGCAATCTCTTCTACAGGGTTCATTTCGAGTAGTATGTAGGCTTGGCAGATGCATCATCTCCAATTAGGTGCTTTTTAGAAGCTATTTAATGCACGTACAATACATTGCTATTTTCCCAAGCATCACTTAGGTGCTACATGTCCCCTATATAAAGGGTACATGGTCCTTACTCTACCATACGAAACATCCAAATAGCTCATTATGGAATAGTTGAGAGTTGGGTCACCTTTGTCCTTTGCCATAAGCATGTCGAGGGCAATCATACCAAGAGATAGAGCACTCAAGTTAGGGAAGGGGGGACAGGTGGCTCCCAAGCTGTGATTGGAAGGCGTATGTTGGCCTTAGTGTCCTCTCCTCTTTCTGCCTTATAATAGTTGGCAAAAGAGGGGCCTTGAGTGCAACCCATTGTTTGTCTAAGGCACCTTCATTGTGGAGGCACTTTTTTGCAAAAGGTCCTGGGTAGCCCTTCTATGCATTGTCCTAAATGAATTTGATCAAGCAGGGGCAACCATAGTGACTATGGCAGCAGAGAAGGTCTTTTCTCTACCTTGACCTACTAACTGGGGCACTCGTTGGGAATCCTTTACTTTGTGAATGCTCTGGTTCATTCAAGGTAGAGTGTCAACTTTACTTTGACGATAGTAATGCCCTTGGGGCTTGGAGCTTCAAGTGGAGTGGTTAGATCAACTGTCTCCATCACTGCTTTTGTGGAAGAGAAGCTTTATAAGGTAGAGTAAGGACCTTCACTTGGAGGTTGAGTGTCACTAGGATCCTTATAACTTAAAGCTCAACCTAGTAAGAATTTAGGGGGGTAGTCACAACTATCCCTTTGGAGCTCATAGGCCTAGTAGAAGTTGAGAGCAATTTCTCTTAGAGAAGAGTTGAGAGTAAGGAGCTAAGTCAGAGTTGAGAGCAACTGTTTAGGTCGAGCGTATAGCAACAGTGTAGGGTGTTGCTTCGTACCCTTATACTTTTATTTTCTTTTCTGAATGTAATTAAGGTTGGTATGCTAACCCATTAAGCCTTGTACTTTATTTCATCAATGGAATAATTTTTTCTTTTTCTACTCATCGTCGTTGGCTTGTCATTTTATTTTCCTATAGCTCTCATTTTCTACTATCCAACTATAGTGGCTTCGTAAGGTTTAATTTATTTGTGCATCTTAGAATCCTGTTAAGGATCGATGCCGTTAGTGCGATGACTAACTCAAGCAAGTGCCTAGGGATAGGAATCAACCTAAGGTTTAGGCTTGGTGTAGACCGATGCCGATGTAGGTGCCTACAATATTAGTAAAGAGGCCAACTTGGGCAGCACTTGGGGATAGGAATCAATCCAAGGTTTAGGCTCGGTGTAAACTGATGGCTCTGTAGGAGCTCGTAGTGTTAGTCGAGATCAACTTGAGTAACACTTAAGGATGAGAATCGACCCAAGGTTTAGGGTCGATATAGACTAATGCCTTTGTAGGTGCTTGCGGTTTTAGTGTAGAGACTAACTCAGGGCATGCGTTTAGGGATGGAAATCCACTCAAGGTCATAGCTTGCCATAAGCAAAGGTTAAACAGGTGTATGAGGAGTGGGAGAGAAAAAGAGACAAGTGTAGGAAACTTGTCAAGTCATTATGTTCAACCATAGACACATGTGCTTTGGATTTTATTACTACATTTAGTGGAAATAGGGTCTTAGATTTTGGGCATTCCATGCCCTGGGGATAGACTATTGATGTTAGGCAAGTGTACCTATTAAATTATAATAAAGCAAATATAAGTTTAAATGTCAATCCCTTAGAAACCTCAAGTATTAGTTCCAACCTTAGCTCTATCATTTAACTGAATAAATTCAATTTCAAGAACTCATTTCTTTAAATTAAAATTGTAGCAACTAATTAATTGAATAATTAATTAAGAACTAAACAAGAAAGCAAAATATTAAAGATAAACTTCAAGACTCAATAACGTACCTAGACCTTGATTCCTTAGATCTACACATGTAACTTTCCTTGAAGATGATCTAATTCAATCTATAATTTTTCTTAATTGAGAGAACTCTCTTTTAAAATTAATAACTTCCTTAAGCTTATTAACCTTAATCTTTAGATTACCTAATATAATCTCTTTCCCATAACATAATCTAAGATCGCATTAACGTGTAGCGAATTCTCTTAAAAATAATATTATTGATTTGGAAGAATCTTGCAATTTGTCTCTAACATTGAACAAACTCTCATCAACTATGTTGATCTAATTATACAAGAAATTTCTTGATCTTCTTGTATAGTATCATATTTAAATTAATAACCTGCAAAATTATCAAATTAAAACATGCAAGCATACATAGTTAATTCAAGAAGAATAAAGATCTTCATTATATCTAAATAAAACCAAGCATCACATGTGAGATCTAGGTATCACAAGACCTAGTTACAAAAAGTTTTTCTCTCTATTCATGATAAAATAATGATCTTTAATAAAAACTAAAGAAAGGAAGAAGAAATAGATCTTGAGTTAGATAAAATAGTTCTTAAATCTAGAGATCTTGATACATTATGCTCTTTTGAATGTTTTGTTTTTGAAAAGCTCTCAAAAATTCGTGCCAAAAGTCCTCTTGTGAAAACCTTAAAGAGGCTTTATATAGATGTTGTAAAAAATATGGCCATTGCAAAATACACAACCGTGTCTCCTGGTTGTATACTTGGCTGTAATTTGCTCTTTTCTCTCTCTCTCTTTTTTTTTTTTCTTTAAGTTTGGAAATGACATGACTTGGGACATGACATGTAACTAGCTGTAGTTAATGAAAATTTGGTCCAAAATCGCTTAGAAACAACATAACATTTCGTTTCGTTGTATCAATCTTCAAACCTTCATAACTTATTCAGTTTAACTCCGAATTGAGTAAAACTTGTTTCTATCTTCTCATTTTCTCATGTAGATTGTTTCAAAATCTAAAAAAAAAAAATTACTCAATTAAGTATCATTATCTACAAAACAAAATCATGCAAAAATCACCATGTAACATATATCTGATTTAGGGCTTATCAAACTTTCCTACACTTAAGAATTTGTTGTCCTTAAGCAAATATATCAAAGAAAAACCAAGATAAGAATTCTTAAGTTAAAAACTATCACTAGCTAAGAAACTAGCCAAAATTTACACTCAACTTAGAAAAAGAATCAACTTGCAACTTCAATCAATTTTCTTTAAACAACTTCCTTGCCTCTTATACTTAATCTTTTTTTTTTTTCATTGTCTAAGGGACATAAAGTATTAAAGTTCACAAGCTAATCCATGTAAATTACAGTTTACCCTGATCATTTAATTAAGGATTCTAATACTTAAGATTAGATTTAACATCTCACCAATCAGGAAAAAATTCATAAAAATTTTAACCTACTTAGCTAGAATGTATACAACCTCTCATTAATCTCGCTAAGTACCATAATTTAGAATAAACACATACTACATTCACTGATCCTCTGATCATTCCCTTAGTTTATGCTTTTGTTAGGAAGGTTGCAAATTCAATGAATTTTTATTATTAATTAAGTACATTATTTAAGGATAATTGTATTGGCAGAAGAAAAAGATCTTGCTCTTTTGATGGACTAAGACCGATCCATACCAACCTAACCTTTATATTGGCAATTGGAAAGAACATTTCTTTTCTGATGAACCAAGGCTGATCCATACTAATTTATTCTTTAAGCTTACATTAGCATTAGTGATGGAATTCAACCTTACTCTTCTAAGAGACCAAGGCTAATTCTTATCAATTTTGCCTTTATGTTATTAATCATCCATGCAATTAATATTACTTTCTACCTCCAACTATTTCAAGTTTTTAGGGGTTTCTCAAAAGATAAATTTTATCTATTTGTTTACTAAGGATTATAAGGCTCTAAAGTCATCTAAGAGGAAAGTGTATATTAAAGCAAGTTTCGAAAATAATCATGACTAACTCCTAGCTAGTTATGTTGCTCTAATCATAGGTCCTTAAAATCCTAAGATAAATAACCTATAACTTTACTCCATATAGATTTCACCTATCAACTCTAGCACCATGTAACTCAATCATCAAAGATTAAGTATTCAAATTATATTCAATACAATTTATTTAGAAGTTGTCAATTTCCAAATAATTGCAAGTCAATAAAACAATAAAATTGGGTTATATGCGAAAAAAAAAATCAATCTCTTAAATAGTAACAATTTCAAAAAGTTTTTATATCCCCTTTCCCACACTTAAAACCAAACATTGTCCCTAATGTATGAATTGATTCACATATGAAAAATATATCAATGTAAACACATATGAGTATGGGAAGAGGAAAGTGGGAAACAAAAAAAAAAAAACTAATACGCCCCTAAAAATTGAGAAACACAATTGCACCATCCACAAGTTATGAAGTAGCAAATTCCTAACTTTGCAATATTAGAAAATAACGTCTTCAGATAAATGCTTCCATCTTCAGTTCCATAACTTTTTAGCAAACTAGCACTTCTTCAACTTCTTCTTCTTCCTCATCTACTTCTTCTTTCAAACTTGAAGCTTAATTTGTAGTGTCATGGTCTTATTCAAAAGAAAAGAAAATTTAAATCATTATTTTCTTGACCAAAAGTTTCCCTACACTTAGAACAAAGAACTATACCAAAACTGTCATGCCCTAAAGCAATAGAGTTGTAACAATCCCACTGTATAAACCATATTGGAATAGAAGCTCACCTTACAGTTGCTATCTTAAACTTAATTTACATAAAGTGTCTACGACTAACTCACTTTGAAGTAAACAGTTTATAGATTAAATATGTTATTTACTCATGAAATTATGAAAAATACATATTTACACTAAAATAACTCGAGTATGTTTACAAGATTTAGTAGCTTAATCATAATTTACTTAAGCAATACATAAATTAATACTAAAAGCTTTAAAGATAAAATCCAAAGTTGAAAGTGCAATTAATCCTCAGTTTTTTTATCTTCACTCTCCAAGACCTGGTAGTTGCTAGCTTTAAAGTAATTATAAGTGGGTTCTTAACTAGTACCTGCAATATCTATAGGGATGTGAGCAACCAATCGCTTAGTAAGTTAAGATGGAGATTTAAAATTATACATAAAACATAAATAGGGTTATCAACTAAATTAGTTAGATGCCATGCATATACAAGCAAATGCCATTACACGACGTTATCTAGTTCGTCATGAGATTAGAGAAATTTTACATGCTTTAATCCAAGTTGAGGAGTTTAGTACACATTTCAATAGCTCATGACCAAACCCAAGCTTCTACAATGGAAACATCGCTCCTCCTGTAACTACCTTCGAACCATTGACTTTACCCTTACCATGACCTCCTCTCCCTTTACTTAGTTTGACTAAGGATGAAAAAGGGACTCATATCCAACGTTATCCCTTTTGAAGGGGTCGGTATTTAGCTGGACAACGCTAAATGTTTCTTCTAATGGGTTACTATGTAGGTCCGTTTTAAACTTACAAGTTATATATTTAGTTAGATTCGGTTTAAGTTGTCTAAGCATTTTATACAAATCACACAATTTTCAATCTAGTATATTAAACCAGAATCATATAATTAAATCCAAAAACATGCATACACAAACGTGTGCATAGTCAACTATCGAACAAACACTATAAAGTATAATCCTAAGCCTTTGAGTATTATAAAACGGTACTCCGAAATACAATAATGTATTCATCCCAACTTTCTTGGACTTTCTACTTACTTACATAAGGTGTGAATCGCATATACCATTACTGATAATCCCTATAATGCAAATGTTATTTTAGTTTCCTATAACTAACATAGATAGGTTTTATTCTATAATTTAAATTATGATTATCTTTAGTTTATGGTCTTCTTATATTTAGTGATTTAGGTCTAAGTCTCTTAGGATTACATCTCTTGTTTAGCCAGGTTTCAAATTTGCTTCTTATTCTTGTTACGATTTCAGCTTCTGAATTAAGTTTTAGTTTACCTTTTTCTTTTTATTTCCCTTTGTTTGTAAGTCTTTTAAATACCTTTTAACCTTTTTCTTACGGTTCATTTGATGAGTATAACATTCGGTTTAGGTTTTTGACTTACTATCCAATATATTTATATTAATCCTAATTTTGATTCCGCTTCTAAACCAATTTCTAATTTAGAAATTGTCTACATTTTAACATACCACTCATACATATGTGCTTGCGCGTGCACGCGCGCGCGCGTGTATAAGCTTTAAATCCTTAGTTTTTAGTTTAAAATTATAATTTTACTCAATTATTTAAGTTTTATATTTCCTATGATTAAACTAGTTTCTGATTCGATTTATGAATCAATTTATGAATTAAGTTTTATTTTAGCTTCTAATGGGAATATCTCTGGAACTAATATGTGAAATTCATCTAACTATATTTAGGTATTCTAAATTTTTGTTTTAACTCCTAACTAGGATTTTAGTCGGTATGACACATTATATTCCTAATTTAACTACCGAATTTGTTCCTAATGTGAGTATAACATGTATTTTTCATATAGTTTCCGAAATTCATATTTCAAATCAGATTCATGAAATATTGCTAATATTATAATACTATCAATTTTAACCTAATTTGTTTTACTCATGTAATTTCCCTCTTTACATATTATCTACTATTTCCTAATTTACACATTTAACATACATCTAACCTCTCTAACATTACTAATACCATCCTTAATTAGTATTTAACTTCTCAAAATATCTAATTACACCCTAAATCATAAAATCAACTTAAATATATAATTTTACTTGTTATTCCTTTATACTTATTTATTGCATAATATGCATATTACATACAATCATTACCTTAAACTCCACAAATTCCATCCCACATTATCAAATATTATCTAAAGATACCTAATTACATATTAAATTAGTATTTTCACCAAATTAATATTAAATTGCCAAATTAAGCCCACAAATTGCCTTTTATGCATGATTTTAGGGCTTAAAAATTTAGAAAATAAATTTCTAGAAAAAATCTTGATAGCATTGTTATGTATATCCTAAATAGTCTACATAAAAATTTTGACATCAAAACTACAATATTAAGGCCATTTATTTCAATATCGAAAACTAGTTCGGGTTTAGTTATTTTTTAAGAGTAGTATATCTTGAGCCCTAATTTTATCTAATTGATATTTTTCCCTAAATCTACATACAAAAATATTCTAGAATACCAAATTTCATAATTTTCCATGCATATTTAATATTTTAAGAAATTAAACAATTTCAAAAGGAAAATCAAAACTCACCGGTTGAAAAGATTCTAGCCACTGATGGTAGCTCCTCCCTTGTCAGCAGCTCCAGGAGTAGGGTCCATTGTCTAGTGGTAGTGGCCATTCCTTTCCAGGTGGTAGTGGCTACCAGATATGTGTTCCCTTTATAAGCCTTAATTACACACTTTTTTTTTTGGTAATTTTTTGTAAAGATTCTACTTCTCTCCTTTTTGTCTCCCTCTAATTTTCCTAAATTCTCATTATGTCCAAATGAATTATAAAAGAGATTTTCCTAATTTAAATGGCTAGTTTAGGATTTTCTTTGATTTTCTTTAATTTTCTTTATGCTAAGTGTCCTTATCTTTTCTTTATTTTGCTTTCTATTTGTCTTAATTTTATTAGATAATTTTCTTCTTTAATTTTCAGCTTGCCACGCCTATTTCTAGACCATTCCACACTTTTCATGAATTTTTCTTGATTTTTCCTTAATTTTTATGAATTTCCTTTTATTGATAAGTATTATTTTAGCATATTTTAGGTATTTTAAGTAATTTTGTGTATATTTACCTATACTTGAATACATGAATGGTATAAATAAATACTCCTAAATATTATTTAAGTTATTTTATGATTTTTAGTGTGTATATAATTTATCTCTATTGATTTGTTAATTATCAGTACTTGTTTTACATATTTCCGATGAATAACAGGTGGTATACATATAACTTAATATTATAGTATTTAATTATTTATTTTCCTAAATCCAAACTCATAATATTACTTTTACTAATATTTTGATTTTTGTTGTAAAATTTAAGCTTAATTGAACAACTTATCTAACTGCTCTAAATTTTACGGACCAAAGCTTGAATACTTGATTGCGGGGCTTACAAAAACCATAATCAAGTGTGGAAGAAATGACACTATAAATCATTTAAGACTTTTATCAAACACTTGGTTTGCATGCATGATGTAGTTGTGTTCTTGAGAAATCCTTCATGCAATCTTCACAATTATTGTCATAAAAGATATTTCAAGCATGCTTAGACTCTTAATTCCTCAATGACATGAATCAATAGTACTTGTATGTTGATTAAACACTAAAGCCTTAAGGGCTAGAATGAAAAACAAGGCATATAAAAAAATGAAATTCAACACTTCAACTTGAGTATGCAAGAATCGCACGCCTATAGTAATCTACTGCAAATGATACAATTGATAAGAGTAAATTACTCTACACTTTTAAAACATATTTAAACATAAATTATTTATAATTGTGTTCATTTCTAAAGTTCTTGGTACTTAATTATATAATATATCAATTTCAAATGATTCAAGAGCAAAGAGATAAAGTTTGCACAAAACAATGCAATTTACAGCAATCACGGCCATAAGGAGAAGAAAACTTTGAAGGAAAATCAAGATACGTTTCATCATAAGCGTAATAATGAAAGATTTGAATGACCAGCACTAATCACAACCTCCATCACGGGCATGATTAAGCCCCTATTAATCACGGTCATGATTGGTTATCAAGAGGGTGATTGCTCCCCTAATCACGGCCGTGATGAGATGAAATATTTGCAACGAGGAGTTCACATCCATCATCATGGCCATGATCAGTATAGATTTCTATTTTTTCGAGAAGATTACACTCTATGTCACTGGTATGATGGGAGTGGACATGACTATTCTTCTTTAACTTTTTTACATAAACTAGCATGTAGAATAGGTTTTAACACCAAGTGGTGTCTTGAAGTGGTGTATTTCGAGCCATTTGATGAGAAGAGTATAAATATATGCAACTTTTAGACAAAAGGAGGGATTTACATCAGATTATCATAATCAACATCATTAAAAACATTACATCACCAACCCATAACACACCTATTCAATCATCTTGTACCATTTTATGTTTTGTTTAGTTGATCTTCAGTACAATCATTAGTGTAAATCATATTCTTCCCGAAATTACTTGAAAGAGCTAACGGGACTTCGTTGTTCGTATATTCATGAGACTTCTATAATGGAATAAAAGGGAGTTCTACTTTTTAGTTATTCCATATTTCATTTCCTGTTAATTATGATTTTTGTCAGTTTATGTTATTGTTTTATCATGTATGAGTAATACTTTAAGACTTGCTACATCTATTTAGTACGATCAAGTACATGAAATAGCAGTTTCCTAATTGTTTGTTATTCTTAATGAATTAAACTTAATTAATTTAAGTATTATATAGTACACAACATTGACTTAAGCCAAATTTCAATAGAATATGTCAAGAGACAATTCTATTGAATAGATCTAATTCATTAGAACAATTTACTTTTGATAATAGAGATATTATTAGGAAAGTTGCTGCATCTTTAGGGAAATCGATAAATTAACATGATATTAACGTGATCCAAGTTGGCTGTTAATTCAAAAGAAATTTCCAATAGACATAATTAGGATTAGAAATAAGTAATTCTGAGAAGAAAACTTACATGCCTATAATTTCCCGTAGATGACAAGTATTAGGACAAAAAATATATTAATAGAATCATGTTAGGTAGTGAAGCAAGTCTGTATGTTAAGTGTGTTGTTAGTAATTGTACTTGTAACCATTGTTTTAGCTGGCATTAGCTTGTGGATTAGTATAGTTTAGTTAGTAATTTAGAGCCTTAATAATTAATCACTTGATAAATTGAGTTGCTAGATAATAGGAAGGATAATTAGTACTAGTGTCTACATCTATTCCCAGTAGAGACGACCTTATATTCATCTATGCTATAAAAAGATAGGTACACTTGCTTATTGAATCGAGTTAAGGATAGAATATAGGTTTATAAATTTTAAAACCTAGAAACTCTAATTAGAGGTGATTAACAATTGTCTCATTACCCGAGTCTTTCAAACTCAATGATTAGCATCAATTTTAAACGATATGATTGTGTTAATGATGATTAACTACTTAAACCCACAAGATCATGCATGCATCTACTTAAATATCACTAAGAGGTGAAAATAAAGTGAAAGCTCTAAATCATAAGCAAGAATCATCTTCAAAAAGAAATTTCTTTGTTGTTAATTTAGATGAAAATCGAAGCAAGTGTTTGTTGCGCTATGACTAGTAAGCATGGTGGTTTTGCAAGCTCGTTTACGGGCAAGGGTTAAGGGGAAAGCATCCCATGAGGGGTTTTCGAGATAGTGCTTCGAAAGCTAAAAAATTTTTCAAATTGACACATGCAACACAATATTGGAATAAGCATGAAACAAGTGGAGATCAGGACACTTACCTTGTTCTTGAAGTGATCTTAAGGTGGTATGGGTAGTGATGATCCTTAATATATGTGATTGCTGAAGAAAGTGAAGTGAAATAAGTACTTTGAAGTGTGTGCGAGCATGATAAAGTGGAAGGGGGAGAGAAGATATGTGTTTGCTGTGAATTGGGAAGATTAAAATGAAGGAGTTTAATTTTCAATTGGGCCTTAAATAAGGTGAAGGATATGACCATATCTTGTGATCATGTAATCAACTATGATTGTGCATTGTGTATGTACTAAGAATGACATGACCATAGATACGATCGTGTTTTTTAGTCGTATAACTCATTGTGATTCACGTGAAGTCCCCCCTGGAAGTGACACGACCAAAGACAAGATTATGTCTCTTGGTTATGTAACCCTCTGCAAATGATTTTTTCTTAAAGAAAAATTAAATCAAGAAAACTAAGACTTATACTAATGAAAAAAAATTAACAAAAGAAAAATTAAATATATAAAATGAAAAGAAAAATTAAATAGAAGATTGTCGAGCTTGGTTTTTCACCTCCTAGTTCTTTAAAAATTAAGTTTTCTCTAAATCGATCAATACTAAACCCTATCCATTTAATACCGATCCTTAACTAGGGTATAAAGAAAACCATTTTTTTAATTTGAAAACAACTTTAGAGTCGTTATCCGACCGGAGTCAGGAAAAACAGTTAAGTTATAACTAATTAGGTGGACTGGTTATAACTTAGCCATTAGTCTACCAAAAAACTGATTTTTGAAACAACTTTTTGAAAACCAAAGATTTGGGGTCAGGAGTTAAAGATTTACACCTTTATGGGTACTATTAACTTTCTAAAATCAGAATTAAACTTAAAAATCACCTTTTTAATTTTGAAAGATAGAAATTGGTTATTGATTATTGATTATTCTAATTAAATTAAAAAAAAAATCTAAACTAAAGAAAAAGGGAAATTAGTTTTTTATTTTTATTTTTATTGTCACTCTATAGGTGTTTATGTACTCACTATTCAAGATCAGACATAAATAGTTCTTTTAATGAAAAAGTTTAGTGGCTTGAATTGATTTTAGTTTTTAAAACAACCAAGTTTACATTTTAACCCATTTTAATTTATTTAAGAAAATTTCCTAAAGAGCCCTAAATTGGTTTTTATTTTTAGAAATTCTAAATGATCCTAATTTGAAAAATGGTTGATTTATTTTTTATTTTATTTTTGAAATATCAATTTTCTAAGTGACAAAAAGAAATAATCATCTTTGTTCTTTCTATTTACTTATTTATTTTTATTTATTTATTTATTTATTATTTTACTTATTCTATCTATTTTTGCTTTTTTATTAAACTAAAAAAAGGTACTTTTTTTTCTCTTCTTTTTCTTTTTACTCCCTTTTTTTTTTTACATTACAATGTACATAAATAAACAAAATAAAAAAAAGAAACAAAAAAAAAAGTCGAATGGAAAAGGATCGAACCGAACAACAAATAGGGCGTACGAATCATGGGTTCGATATTTGGGTTAAACTTTGGATCTGAGTCAAGCTCTAATGCCTTCAATAGTAACAACGGCGGCAAAAGGTGATTTGGGCAATTCTAGTGGCCAAAGCGAAGGGGTGAGGAGTTTTTTTATGTGTTTTTTATTGGGGATAATAGGGGTAGGAAAGTTGTTGTGGTGTTTAAGGGTGGTCTGGAGGGTGATTCAAAGTGGTAACTGTTGGTGATGTTCAAGTCGTGGCGTTTAGAGTTGTTGGGTGTAAGAGAGATGTTGGGTTGGTGGTTTTAGGGGGCATTGAGCTCAATCGTAGGGTTATTTTGGGCTAAGGGTGGTTAAAGGTGGTGGTTTGAGAGGGGGTAACCGTGGGGTTAGGGTTTCGATGTTGGTTGTCCATAACTAATGCTACAAGCTACGGCGAAGGTCAAGAGTGGGTGGTTTGGGTAGCTTGTATAGTAGTGGACCTAACTAGGGTAGTAGTTAGTGGTGGAGAGTTAGAGGGAGAGAGATTCGAAGAGAGAAAGAGGGAGGGAGCTATGGCTAAAGAGAGAAAATAAGAAAGAGAGGCTTTTGTGATGATTTTGCTGGTTGCGAGTGATTATATGTGTTCATGGATGTCCTAAAGCCCCTATTTATATACAAACTTAACCTAGAAACATGGAAAGTTCGAATCGAAGTTAAATGAAAAAAATTTGAAATTTAAGTTTTCTTTCCAATTTTTAGAGCTTAGTTTGCTTGTGTTAATGTATGAATTTGGACATGTTCTTGATCACTATTAACACTAAGCCATGTATGCTCCGCAATTTCATCACTAATTTGATGAAATTACAATGAAGAAGGGATCAAATCTACCCATAAAGTACACTGTTTGCAAAGGAAAATGCAAGAAATCCTAGGGAAACTGGAGGAAATTGAGGGAAAGATGGGAGAAAGAAAAGGAAAGGGAGAGAAAATCAACTTATGTAACACCACGTTAGCCGACCCAACCTATCACAGCATGCTACGTATTAATACGTAACACGTAGCGGCTGATGTAGCACTCCACATGGATGCCATGTGGCACTACGTTAGTAAGGTTGTCCAATTCGACAATGCCACATGATAGGTTACGTGGCGTAGTGAGACCTTGACATATAGTAACGTGTTAGTTAACAAAAAATAAAAAAGGCCTTTTTGTCTTTGTCAAGATTCAAACCTAAGACCTCATGCTCAGTACCTAATCTAAGTCCATATGTTTAACCATTAGGCCATTAACCTGTGCTTTGTTCATATGTGCAACTAAATTGTACATATAGTCTCGGTCAATCTAAGCTAGATTTAAATTTAAACCCAAATTCAACAGCCTAAATTTTAAATCTAAAAAAAATCTACCCTAATGAAATGTTATTTTCAAAAATATTTTATTTTTTCAACTTTTCTAATTTTTTTGTAATTTTTCAATTTTCTAAATTTTTTAAACTTTATTTTCTAAAATTTTTATCTTTTAGGGTTTCTTTCTAAAATTTCTTATTTTTTGTGCCTTTTCTTAATTTTTTTTTTGGTTTTCTTTAATTTCCCATTTTTTCTGTTTTTTTTTCTAATTTAGGGCCTAATGTGAAAAGAAAGAAAAATAATAAAAATAAAAATAAAGAGAGCAAAAATTAGGTGTCTATAAAGATACTTCCTAGAATTCACACATGGACTCGATCAGCCTAAGCTAGATTTAAATCTAAGCTCAAGTTCAACAGCTCAAATTCTAAATCTAAAAAAAATCTACCTTAATGAAATTTTATTTTCAAAAATATTTTATTTTTTCAAATTTTCTAATTTTTTTTTTGTAATTTTTCAATTTTCTAAATATTTTAAACTTTATTTTCTAAACTTTTTATCTTTTAGGGTTTTTTTCTAAAATTTCTTATTTTTTGTGCTTACTCTTAATTTTAGCAGTAGTTAAGAAGGGTTTACCTAAGATTAATAGAACCTTAAGATCCTCATCTTTATTGAAAATAACAAAGTTTACAAGAAAATAAACTTGTCAACTTGCACCAAAACATCCTCTATGATGCCTCTAGTGATATGGATTTGTGGATGAACACACGAGCTTAATATCGCATGTAACTAAAGGGGTGGGTCCAAACCACAAGATGATCCAAAAGATAAATGATGGTCTAAGGTTGAGCAGGGGTTCTCTTACACTGACAATGGATATGATACACCAACACTTCACACGAGCTTAAGTCACGCTTCATATGACGTATAAGTGTGGTCGAAGGTCATTCGCCACCAATCTACGCTCGATAGACTAAATAAGAGTAGCTCAAGAGTAAGTAAAAGGATACTTATCTTGAGAGAGTAGGAAAGTTCAATGTATTCTCTATATATTGATAATGCGGCAATTACAATTTGTAAGTATTTATAATACCCAATTAGGGTAAGTCTTAGGTTATAGGAAATTATAGAAAATGAATCCTACTACCTAAGGAAAAAGGGATTAATTTATAGGGTTATCAATGTAATCGTGCAAAAAAAAAAAAATATCCATTGTCAAAAAATGACAGTATGGATGTTAGAAAAGGACAACGTACATGTGGTTTACTCATTTTGTAGCCCCCATGATACTGTTGACTAAGTAGGGGTAGATACCAATTAGGTTGGGTTGGCATCGAAAGCTCGGTAGCTCAGGCAATTGGGACTGCATAGGATTGATTTAGGGGTAACTCAATTTCAGGTCCACATCGGATGATCAGCTCCTAACTATTGTTAGATCGACCTCGGCACTGGTAGGGTTAGCTGCATCTTGATTCGATGCTTGGAATGATGTATAGTGGAGGAGTAGGCTTAGTGCATCGGCTAGTCACCTTGGCAACTTCTTGGATAATGTAGAAAGCAAAGTAGCTAGACAAATTAGACTGGGTTATGCACTACTCCTCAACACTTAACTTACTTTAAATAACTCAGTTAACCATTTGAGCGAGTCCTCGAGTTCGGGAGTGCATGATTGGTCCTTGATCCCTATAATCTCCTTTGGATTGTTTGAGATTTATGATCAAATCTAGCTCAGCGCCTGGTTACTCATCCTTAAGAGTGTAAGGTTGGAGATCGGCAATGTTGAAGGAGTTCGACACTCCATATCCTTTAGGTAGTTCAATCCTGTAGGTATTAGGATTGATCTTCTCAAGCACTATGTGGGGTTCGTTGACTTTGGGAGACAACTTACTCTTCCTCAAGTTTGGGAATTGTTCCTTGCTGAGATGTATCTAGACCAAATCACATGGTAGAAATTCTCTCTTCTTTTATCCTCGACCTTACCTCTCAAGGTTGGTAGTAGCTTAACTTAATTACTTTACAATCTTCTGGTGCATAGCTTTAATGACTTCACCTCTTTCGACGGCAGGCTAGTCATCATCAGGTCTTGGTTGGAGTGCTTAGTCCATTGGGAGCTTGGGGTTGATCCCATAGGCGAACCTGAATGCAGATATGTTTGTTACACCATGGGCGATCCTATTGTATGCGAACTCAATGATTGGCAGATACAAATCCCGATTAGTCATGTTTCGTCCAACAATAACCCATAGTAAAGTACCTACAGTTCTATTGACAACCTCGGTCTGTCAATCAGTCTATGGATCGCAGGATGTGTTATATAATAGCTTGGTTCCCATTCGCCTCTATAGTATCCTCCAAAAGTAGCTCATGAACTTTAGGTCTCGGTCCAAAATAATGGTTCTAGGCATTCTGTAAAGCTTGATCACTTCCTATAAGAAAAGAAAAGAGATAGCTGAAGCGTCGTTAGTTTTAGATCAAGGCACGAAATGTGCCATTATGCTAAATCGATCTATTACCACCATGATGGAATCCTTCCCTCGAGATGTCTTCGGTGATCACAACATGAAATCCATACTCAGCTTAGACCATGGTTTGGTCAGGATGGGCAAGGGTAGATAGTGTTCTTATTCAGCTCGGCTCTTCACCTTTTCGCTAGTCACATACCTTTCCAACACTAACTGTACATCTCTCATCATTCTTGGCCAAAAGAATCTCACAGATAGTACTTCATGGGTTCGATGCTAGCCAAAGTGTCCTGTCAGTCTTCCTCAATGCACCTTGCGCACTAGCAATTCTCTCATGGAACAGGTCGGGATACACAACCTCTTCCCCTGAATAAGTATCCGTCTTCCCTGTAATAGTCATCTAGTGTCCATCCTTCCTCACACTGAACATATATAGGACCAAAGTGTGGATCCTTAGCATATAAATTCTTTATTGTTGAAAAGCCCAACAGCGTGGTCTACAGCTTAGTCAGGAGACAATGTCATCTCGATAGGGCATCAACCACTATAATGCTCTTTCCATTCTTGTATTTTACATCATAAGAAAAACACTCCATAAACTCAACCCAATTGGCTTGCCTCTGAGAGAACTTAGGTTGGCTCCATAGATACTAAAGGATTTGTGATCAGTGTAAATCACAAATTCCTTAGGTAGTAGATAGTGTTGCTATACCGTTAGAGCTCGGATTAAAGAGTAGAACTCCTTGTTATAGATAAAATAGTTGAGTGTATCTCTTCAAAGTTTCTTACTAAAGTAAGCGATAAGTTGGTCTTCTTACATTAGCATAGCACCTACGCTTAGTTCGAATACATTATACTCTACTTCAAACACTTTGTTGAAGCTCGACAAAGCTAAGATAAGGGTTGTAGTAAGCCTCTCTTTCACTTCCTCAAAACTCCTCTACTCCTTCTCTCCTCATCTGAATTCAACATTCTTCTTTAAGAGTTTGGTAAGTGGGGCCACAATCATACTAAAATTTCTTATAAACCTACGATAGAGTGATGCTAAGCTGTGGAAACTCCTCATATCGGCCAAAGTAGTCAGCATTAGCCATTCGGTAATCACTCTAACCTTCTCTTCATCAACTTGTATGCCATGACCACTTATAACAAATCCCAAGAATATCACTTCGAGTTGGAAAAAGTCGCACTTCTTCAAATTGGCATAGATCTGTTCAACTTAAAGTTTTGTAAAAACTCTTTGGAGATGTTGCTGTGAGTTTTTAGGTTGAGGCTATACACTAAGATGTTATCAAAATAAACTACGATAAAATTCCCTATTATTTCTCTAAACACATGATTCATCAAGTGCATAAATGTGATTGGTGCATGAGGCAATCCGAACGGCATTACAAACAATTTGTACAATCTATGGCATGTTTTGAATGTAATTTTCCACTCATCACCTTTACACATTCGAATTTGATGGTATCCTAATTTAAGGTCAATTTCGCAGAATACTCTTACTCCACTCAACTCATCTAGCATGTTGTCAAGTCTTGGTATGAGATACCTATACTTGATGGTGATTTGATTGATTGCTTGGTTATCCATACACATTCTCCAAGACCCATCTTTCTTTGGCATTAATAAAGCTGACACGATACATGGGCTAAGGGACTTGCACACATATCCCTTCTTCATTAGCTTGTCTACTTGCTTCTACAGCTTGGTAACCTATCTAAGGTTTAGCTTATAGGCAAGCTTGTTCAATAGTACAGGTCTTGGTTACAAGTCAATTGCATGTTTAATGCCTCGGATGGGAGGCAGACCTTTCGATAACTCATCGAGGAATAGGTTAGCAAACTTTTCCAATAATGTTTTCACCTCGACGAGCTACTCCCTCTCCTCAGACCTCATCTCTAGTATCTTACAGACCAATAGATAGGTTGGTCCTTCGAGCTCCATTTCTCTTTTCAACTCAACTCGAGTCATTACCAAAGCCTTTTTCTTCAAGGTCTAGCTTAATTAGGACTGCATGACCTTGTTTGATCAACAGTCATTGGACTCAATTTCACCTTCCTACCTTCATACTCTAGAGAATAGGTATTCCCCCTTCCATCATACATCACTATGTAATCAAACATCCACGATCGTCCAAGTAGAATGTAGGACGTACTCATGGGTAATACATCACATAGCACTTCATCTAGATATTTGCTAATGCAGATCGGTACAAACACTTATTTGTTCACTTCTAGGGCTCCCTTATCACTGAGCCAATGAAGCTAATAAGGTTTTAGGTGAGGCTTAGTTGGCAATTTCAATTATTGGATCATAAATGTAGAGGCTGCATTGGTGTAACTCTCACTATCAACTATCAGGGCATACAGTAATTCATTCACTTTGCATTTGATGTAGAAGAGATTTTCTCTCTATTTGTCTTCGGATATAGGACTGACACTCATTGTCCTCCTCAATACTAAAGTGGTTGACATATAGTTGACTTCCTCACTATACATGACTTCTTCCTCGGGCAGCTCAGTCTCTCCATCTTCTTTCAACTCTTTTACTTCTTCGTTAATGCTGTCTACCTTGATAGTCAGCACCTCGCCTTGGATCACCATAGTTCTTTTATTCAGATATTAGGTAGCCATGTGTCCAAATCCTTAGCATTTGAAACACTTGATCTCCCTCGTCTTCCTACCTTAACTCTAACCTTTCTTAAACTTCCTTAGGACTTCCTTCTCTTTTGCTCAGGTAGTTTGAGTAAGTCAGGTCTTAATAACTTTACTTGGTTCAGTTCACAAAGGTCTACTTGGAACAGTTCGGCTATTGCTAGGTTAACTAACTAGTGGTTGAAACCTTCCTGTTTGAAGCCTTTCTATCTTCTGGGTAGCTCAGATCGCATCGTCAAGTGATCTAATATCCATAGTTTCCAAGATATCTCCAATCTCATACCTCAGTCCACTAATGAATTGAGATACAATTCAGTCTTCTAACTCGCTAGCTTCGCATCAGATCATCATTATCTAGGATTCCTTGACATAGGTTTCAATAGTCGATCTTCCTTACCTCAGCTCCTATAATCTTTTGAAGGTATCCTGTAGATAGTAGATCAGCACAAACCTTCTCCTCATAACCCTCTTCATTTCATCCCAACTCCTAATTTCTTGTTCTCCTTCTCTCATCGGGTAGCTTACAAGTTTTTCCACCACAGGGCAGCATAACTAGTAAACTCCAATACAGTAAGTCTAACCTTTGCATTTTCGAGCACTTTATGGCATTCAAACTGCTTTTCGATCTTATCTACCTAATTTAGGTAGTCCTCAGCATCACCACTTCTAGAAAAGCTTAGAATATGCATCCTCAACCCTTCAACTGTAGGGGTTCATACATTCCTTTCTTTAGGTTCATAGTACTCTTTCGCTTCATCATCTCCTTCCTCTTCTTCTTCAATTTCTTCAAGTGTTAGCCTACGCTTAGCAATTCTACCCATTCCTTCAATCTGAGGTGGTCGAACTGGGGCATTAACTTAGCCAAACTAACCATCGCCTCGCTTTTGTTACTCACATCCTCTAGTTAGGCTATTTCTAGCTCGTTGTCTATCTTCTTAGATAATAGTCACCAGATTAGCTATCAAGTTAGTAAGCTTATCCAAATGGACCCCCCTAACTGAAGTGTGAAGCTTCCTTCTTGCCCTTAGCCATGTCGAGCACCACTTTCTTAGTTTCCCAGAGTTCCCTAAACACTTCAATCTAACATTATTGGTTAGCTCACAAAATTGATGTTTTAAACTCCTCTCAAAGTTCTTTTTGTGAATGATATAGCAGAACAATAACCTCCACTTCCCACCACTATGACAACTACATAAGATGAATAAACAAACAACCAAACTCTATTTTGCGTATAGGAAACAGGGGAAAACAAAGCAGAGTTTTCCCTTAGCACTTCTCAACTACCTAAACTCCAATGTTAATAGTAGGACTCCTATCATACGAGAACAATAACAAACCACTTAAAGAACACAGTAGCAGAATCTAGCTTCGAACATATCCAAGCTCTGATACTAGGATAATACGGATTCGTAGATGAAAACACGAGCTCAATATCACGTATAACCAAAGGGGTAGGTCTGGACCACGAGATGGTTCGAAAGATAAACAATGGTTAAAGATTAAGTAGGGGTTCCCGTACATTGACGATAGATATGACATACTAATGCTTCACATGAGCTTGGGTCACACTTGATATGATGCACAAGTATGGCCAGAGGTCACTCATCACCAATTCACACACAATAGACTAGATAAGAGCAGCTCAAGAGTAAGTAGAAGTACACTTAGCTCGAAAGAGTGGAAAAGTTCAATTTATTCTCTGTATATTGATGATGTGACTATTACAATTTACAAGTATTTATAATACCAAATTAGGGTAAGTCCTAGGTTACAGGAAATTATAGAAAAGTATTCTTACTAGCTAAGGAAAAGAGGATTAATTTACAGGGGTATCAATGTAATCTTGCAAAAAGAATATTTATTGTCAAAAAAGGATAATATGGATGTTAAAAAAGGACAATGTGTATGTGGTTTGCTCATTTTGTAGCCCTTATGATACTGTTGATCAAGTAAGGGCGACTACCGATCAGGTCAGGTTAGCATTGGAAGCTCAGTAGCTCGGGCAATTGGGACTAGAGCAAGGTTAATTCAAGGGCAACTCAATTTTAGGTTAGCATCGGATGATCAGCTCTTAACTATTGTCAGCTCAACCTCAGCATTGGTAGGGTTGGTTGTGTTCTGATTCAATGCTTGGAATGATGTGTGGCAAAGGAGTCGGCTTGGCGCATCGGTTGGTGACTTCAGCAGCTTCTTAGATGATGTAAAAAGTAAAGTAGCTCAGCAAATCGAACTAGGGCATGCATTGCTCCTTGGTGCTTAACTCACCTTAGACAGCTCGACAAACCATCTAAGCAAGTCCTCAGGTTCAAGAGCATGTGATTAGTCTTTAAACCCTATCATCTAGGGTATGTAGTAGATCTATCGGCTAATTGAATGTACATGTGTATTGGTTTAGGTTCTCCTAACCTTAACATTTTAAATAATTTGTACAACATCAAATTAATATTAGCTCCTAGATCTGCTAAAGCCTTATCTATTGACAAATTTCCAAGCATACAAGGAAGAGTAAAACTCTTTGGATCTACTAATTTCTTTGGTAACTTTTTCTGGAATAGTGCAGAGTATTCCTCATTGAATGTAATAGTTGAAAGATCCTCCAACTTCCTCTTGTTCGACAAAAGATCCTTTAGGAACTTTGCGTACTTTGGCATATGTGAAATAGCATAAACAAGAGGCAAGTTCACTTGTAATTGTTTATAAAGATCGAGGAATTTACCGAATTGCTTGCTTAGATTAATGTAATCCTGCTTAAAGTGTTATGGATAAGGGATGGACAGCTTATACTCCTTCACTTTTGGTTGGTGTACCCTCTCGTTTGACTTTAGTAGCTCTACGTCTTTCTTGCCCTTGACTTCCACATCTTTCTCAACTACTTCCTTACCATCCATTTTTCTCAACTTATAACTCCTTCTCACTTCTCAAGGTCACTACATTAACATGTTCCTTGGGGTTGATCTTGGTGTTCCTTAGTAGTACACCCTATAGTCTTTCAAAGATTAACTTTGCAAGCCAACCAATCTGGTTTTCAAGAAAATGGTTGGAGGCCCTCAATGAGGTTTCAATATTGGATAGTTGAGCCTCATTGCCTTAAATATATTTAATAAGGAGCTCTTCTAAAATGGGCTTCTTCTCTTAAGCAGGGGGAGATGGTGATCTTTAGAATCCAGGTAGACTAAAATTAGCCTTTTGTTGGCCTTGATTTTGACCTCCCCATGAAAAGTTAAGATGGTTCCTCTAGCCAGGATTGTAAGTATTGCTACAGGGGTTACTCTATTAACTAGGTAGATTTCCCAGGTAATCTGCTTATTCCTTTTGTTCTTATCCTCTATACCCTTGCATATCAAAATCGTTCATACCTGGTTGTGCTTGTTGAGGACCAATAGATAACGCATCAATTTTCTTGCTTAAAAGATCCACTTTAGCTATCAAAGTAGTAACTAAGTCTACATTATGAATTCTCGTAGCTCTTTGCCTTACTCTAGTGCTTTCCCATTGATAATTATTCTATGCCATCCCTTTACTCAAGTTCTACAATTACTCAAGTGTTTTTGTATTCAAAGTATCTCCTATGGCAGCATCACTCATTTGTCTTGTAGCTAAATTAAGACTGGTGTACAAGGTCTGAATTTGCATCCATAAGGGGATGCTATGGTGTGGGCATCTCTTAAGCAAGTCCTTAAACCACTCCCAAATGTTATACAAGGTTTCAACTTCCAATTGGACAAAGCAAGAAGTATCATTCATAGTTCTCTAAGAATTTCTTTGCTAAATCATTCCAGGTTGTTATCGAGTTCCATGGCAAGGAGTTTAACCACCGCTTTGCTCTTCCCCCTAAGGAAAAAGGGAATAATTAGAATTGAATGGCATCATCCGTGGCTCCATTAATCTTGAATGTATCACAAATCTCTAAAAAACTAAAGATGTTAGCGTTAAGATCTTCATCTTAGAGACCATCGAACTACACATATTATTTCACCATTTGGATGATGTTAGGTGCAATTTGAAAATTAATGGTAACGACTATTGGTCTAGCCTTATACTAGACTTGTCCCTAGTGATTGTAAGCCTTGACTAATTGATCATAGTCCAGTTTGTTTCATCGCCATTATCAGCCATTGGTTCAAGATTTCATGGTAGATTCTGTAGTGGAACTTGTTGATCAATAACTTAGTCATTGACATTCACCTCTTCACCTTCTCCCTTATCCTCTACAATTGACCCCGTCTTCTGTGGTAGCTATCATTAATTTTGCATGCAACCTCAACTTTTGAAAGGTTATCCTTTCGATTTTAGGATCAAGCTCTACCAAATCTTCCATATTACTTCAAGTCATGCGCTATAAAGCAGAAAAATATATAAATCAATCACAACTCAAAACAATTAAACTAATAAAGAAACAAGTGTTCTTAATATCAAAATCCCTAGCAACGGCGCTAGAAACTTGATGTTAGGTAAACGCACCTATCAAATTATAGTAAAGCGAATATAAGTCCAAATGCCAATCCCTTAGAGACCCTAAATGCTAGTACTAACCTTAGCTATATTACTTCATTGAATAAATTCAATTTCAAGAACTCAATTCTTTAAGTCAAAATTGCAGCAACTAATTAATTTAATAATTAATCAAGAACTAAACAAGAAAGAAAAATATTATAGATTAACTTTAAGACTCAACGACATGCTTAGACCTTAATTCCTTAGATCTACACATGCAACTTTCCCTGAATATAATCTAATTCAATATTTAATTTTTCTTGATCGGGAGAACTTTCTTTTAAAGTTAATAACTTAAGCTTATTAATCCTAATCTTTAGATTACCTAATAAAATCTCTTCCTCATAGCATAATCTAAGATTATATTAATGCATAGTGAATTCTCTTAAAAATAATATTATTGATTTGGAAGAATCTTGCAATTTATCTCTAACATTGCACAAACTGTCATCAACTACACTGGATCTAATTATAAAAGAAATCTCCCGATCTTCTTATGTAATATTATATTTAAATTAATAACTTGCAAAAATATCAATTTAAAACATATAAGCACACATAGTTGATGCAAGAAAAATAAAGATCTTCATTAGATCTAAATAAAACCAAGCATTACATGCAAGATATATGTTTCACAAGACGTATATACAAAAAGTTCTACTCCTTACTCATGATAAAATAATGATCTTTAACAAAAATTAAAGAAAGGTAGAAGAAATAGATCATGAGTTGATAAAACGGTTCTTGAATCTTGAGATCTTAATGCACTATGCTCTCTTGAATGTTCTGTTCTTGAAAAGTTCTCAAAAAGTCGTACTAAAAGTCCTCTTGTGAAAATCTTAAAGAGGCTTCATATAGACGTAAAAAATATGGCCATTACAAAACACTTGGCTGTGATTAGCTCTTTTCTCTCTCTCTCTTTTTTTTTTTTCTTTAAATCTGGAAAAGACATAACTAGGGATACGACCATATCCTTGGGTCATGTAACTAGCTATGGTTAGTGAAAATTTGGTCCAAAATCTCTTAGAAATGTTACGGCCATATCATTCGGTTGTATCCATCTTCAAACCTTCATAACTTGCTCATTTTAACTTCGAATTGAGTGAAACCTATTTCTATCTTCTTGTTTTCTCACATAGATTGTTTCAAAACCTTAAAAAAAAAAATTCTCAATTAAGTATCATTATCTAAAAATAAACTCAAAATTCAAGGGGAAATCATGTAAAAATCATCATATAAAATTTATCTAATTTAGAGCTTATCGGCCATCTTTTTAGGGTCTCATGCTTGTAAGTTCCTTTTCCCACATTTTCTACTACTCACATAGGGTACTCCCAATTGGGGGCAAGCTTGCCCTGCCCCTCTTTTGAACTAGTAGCCTCTAATTTTCTTTACACTAGGTCTCTTAGGTAGAAGACCTTGTATCAAACATTGCTGTTGTAGTACTGGGCGGCCCATTGCTGATAGGTCACTATGCGTGCTCGCGCTGTATCATGCATTTCCTCAATGGTATCAAGGCTTGCCTAAAGGAACAGGTGGTTAGTATTCATGTTGAAGTACTAGGTCTTGCTAGTAAATAACTCCAACTCAATTGGGAAGACAACTTCTACTCCGAATATGAGATTGAATGAGGTTCCTTTGATCGAGGTCCTGTATATCATATAGTATCCCTAAAGTATGTTCAAGAACTCATTGACCCATCCACCTCCTACTCGCTACACTCTTTCCTTCAAGCTGTTGATGATTATCTTGTGGATAGTTACTTCAACCTGGTTGTTGGTCTGGAGGTAAGCAACCGAGGTGTAGTATAGCCTGATGTTGTGCTTATCACAAAATCCTATGAATCAATTACCGTAGAATTGCCTCCCATTGTCGATGATCAGCCTGTATGGCCCTAAAACAAGACATTATCTGGGTGAATACGAATCCTTCAGTAGCTCAAGCTATGATAGTAGCTACGGCCAACACCTTTACCCATTTAGTGAAGTAATCCATCGCTACTAGAATGAATTGTTGGCTCGACAAGGCTTTTAGGAAATGGCCGAGGACATCTAATCCCTACTACTCGAATGGTTAGGGGCTCATCAAAGGATGAAGTTCTAAACTAGGGGTATAAGTACATAGTGCGTGCTTTTAGCACGAGTGACACTTCTAAACCAAAGACTTAGCGTCTTGCTTCATCATCCACCAATAGTAGCTTAACCTCAATGCTCGAACGTATAACGCCTAGGACTGAATGTGGTTGTTGTAAATCCTAGCATGGAACTCCTTAGGGACCTAGGTGTCCTCTTCTTTCTTAAGGCACTTAAGGAGTAGAGCACTTTGTCTTCATCGATAAAGTGTGTCATCAATCAATGCGTAGTTGATTATGGTGTAGGGTAGCCTCTTTGCTTATGCTCAGTCCTCAAGTAATGTTCCTATCTTGAGATATCGTGTGAGGGGGTCTATCTAGGAGGGCTTAGGACTTGCTTCCCTTACTTCGAGGACTTCTTGTTGTCATATTTCTATGCTTTGCTTGGGGAGGTACTGTATGAAGAGTGGCTTATCGTAGTTGTATGATGCAGGGATGGCAAAGGATGCTATCCTAGATAACCTGTCTACCTTTTCATTTTATGCTTGAGGAATCTTGTTGACCTCCCATGAGGTAAATTCTACAAGTAGGTCTTATACCATATGTAGACACCTAACCATTGTTTCACCTTTGGTTTTGTACTCTCCTTTGACTTGTTGTACCACTAACATAGAGTATAAATGGACGCTAAGCTTCTCTGCTCCAATTTCTTTGGCAATTTTTAAGCTAGTAATGAGTGCCCCGTACTTGGCTTTGTTATTATTTGTTGGAAAACCAAATTTCAAAGCATTGAGGATCTTTGTTCTGTATAGGCCTTGTTGTGTAATATTAGCCCCATTCCCCCCTTGCCCCCTAGTAGAGGAGCCATCAATGTGGAGGGTCCAAACAGGCATAGTAAGCTTGAGTTGAGGCTCGTTTGGTTTGGTGTATTTAGCTAAGAAATTGGCGAGGATCTCTGTTTTGATCGCCTATCTTGGGTAAAACTGGACTCCATAAGCACTAAGCTAGAGGGAGTACTTCATCACTTTGCCCAAGGTGTTAGCCCTTTGTAAGGCAACTCTGAGTGCTATATCTGTTAGTTTAACAATTAAATGTGACTGGAAGTAGGGCTTAAGCTTTTGAGCTATGATGACCACCGCGAGAGCGAACTTTTCCTTTTTCATATATCTAAGCTTTGGCCCTTGTAGGATGTGGCTAATGATAAGTTGGTGTTCTCGATGGTCTATTCGGAGAGCATCGATGATAGTGCTCTATCAGTGACTACAAGGTAGAGGTATAACTCTTCTTTAGGTATTAGCTCAAAGAGTATGGGTGGGGTCGCTAAAATATTCTACAGGTCTTCAAATGCTTACTAAAATTTAAGTGTCCATTTGAATTTAGTAGGTTTTTTGAGTAGCTTAAAGAGTTCTACACACTTATCTACACTTTGGATATAAACTAATTTAGTATGATGATCCTACGTATTAGTCGTTGCACCTCCTTAATTTTGATCGAAGTTGTCATGTCTTAGATTGCTTTAACCTAGTCTAGGTTAGCTTTTATCCCTCGCGTTATCACGGTGAAGCTAAGAAATTTCCCTAATGCAACCTTAAAGACACATTTATGGGGATTAAGCTTCATTTATAACTGGCATAGGGTCTGGAATGTTTCATGGAGGTTGTCGATGTGGCCTTTTCTGGTTTTACTTTTAGCAATCATATCGTCTATGTAGACATCAATGTTTCCTACCTGATGACACTTTCTCAGAGTAGCTTCTATACCTCTTCCTCAATTGCCACTTAACGTTTTGGTTTAAAGTACCGTTTCTTTTATTTCATAGGTTGAACAATAGTATTGACATTCAGGTGATGGGTGGCCTCCAATATATGCCTAGCATTTCTTTTGGGGTAAATGTGAAGACGTTTGAGTTTTGTTTAAGGAAGTTTATGAATTTAGCCTTATTGTCATCTAGCAATTCTGCCCTTATTTTAGTTATCATTCCTAAGGTGTTAAATAGCTTGATTTCCTTGATTTTTTCTATGGGCTTCCCTAGTACTGTCAAGGCCGAGGGGTTAGTTGATTCAATGTTCATGATGTTATTTTTGGATTGTGCTTTAAGGTAAAGTGACCTAGGTAAGGTTTAGTTACCTTTATGCTCACCTATGCCAGTGGGTATCATTAACTTTGCTTTGAGGCATTTTTGGCTGATGAGCATATCAAATTTTGTAATGCTTGGTCAGCCAAAGATGGCACTACATGGTGACCAAAGATTAATGACAATGAATTCTATCAACTATACGGCAAGGTACTCACCGTCTCTCAATCAGACAATAAGGTGATGATTCCCTTTGCTGGCACTGATTTGTCTCCTTCGAACCTTGTGAGGCTGTGTTTGTATGTTTGTAGAAGCTCTTCAAGTTGTTCCTTCATTTGCTTAATGTAGAAAAAGTATGGTCATTGAACTTTCACTGTCAATGAACGTCTTAGGGACATCGAAGTACCTAATTTTAGCATTTATAATGAGTGCATCGTTGTGGGGTATGTTGACTCCATATTCGTCTGCTTCGGTAAAAGTGATTGCAATTTCAGTCTTTGGCTTCTTATTTCTTATGGGGTATACCTTATGTTTGGTTGGTATGATTGTGATGCTTGAGAGGAGGCTGGGTCCCCTAAAGATAGTGTTGAGTTGGCATCACTTTCCCCTGTAATTCTATTCGTTGGTTGGGGCGTTGGCTTGCTCATTGTGATGTTGTTGTTGGTATTCCACGCAGCAGCATTGGGTCAACTATTAGATTTGATTTTTCTCATCCGTAACAAGGTGCTTAATGTAGCCTTTGTGAATAAGGCCTTCAACTATGTTCTTAAGGTGGCACCACTCATCAATGTTGCGTCCGGGTATTTTATGGTAGTTACAGTACTTCCTTGATATCACTACTTCTGGTGTTTCATGAATACTAGGTGGTCATGAGAGCTATTCTTGAACCTCATACATGATTTTATCAAGCGGTCTATTGAGGGGTTTGTACGAGGCATAGTCTTGAAATTTTTGTCTTTGCTTATAGTGTCTATCACATGCCGAAGGTTATGGTCTGAGGTCATGAGCCCCTAAGCGATCCTTTATTGAGACGTGAGTGCTATTATCCACTTTGAAATAAGCTCTAATGGTGTCTTCTTAAGCGATGTATTTTTCGGCTACTTACATGAACTTGTCCAAGGATTCAGGTTTGTCTAGTGAGATTATGTTGAATAGCCTTCTATTAGGGTCTATGCTTATGAGAACTACTTACAAGGCCATTCCGGTGTCGAGCTTGGATACTTATAACTTTCTTTTATTGAAACACTCGAGATATGCTTGCAAGGTTTTATTGGGACATTGTCCAACATTGTAGAGGATGGAAGAGTCTCCCTATAGGACTTGAGGGCTAAGGAAACATTGCCAGAATTTGCCTCTTAGGACATTGAGTGAAGTGATAAAGATGTCCGGGTGGGTGGGGGGGGGGTATTAAACCAAAGTAAAGCAGTTTTCGATAATATGATGGGGAAGGATTTACACATAATCGTGTCTAAGAAGTTATAGAGGCTCATCATTGTTCAAAATTGGACAAGGTGATTGTTTGGGTTGGTAGTACCATCATACGTGTTCAAGTGTGGCAACCTTGTGCCTATGGGCAGCATTTCGTCGAGGATAGAGGGGATGAATAGGCTCTTTGTGTACATGGAGTGTGATACCTATGTATATGATTCAACTTTCTTCTAGTTGTGCACGCTAGAGGTGTTAATAGTCAATATTCGTCCACTCGACTAGACAAGTGTTGATAATCAAAGCTTCACTTACTTGTCCATTTAGCTGCTGATAAGCCGAGTAATTGACATCCTTGGCATTCTGCTAAGTAACATAGATCCGTTCCCGATTTGAATTCAAGTTCATAGCATGAACAGTTATCATAAGTATAGTTATATTACATAATTGCCTGCTTTCCCTACATTTCAGGGAATCTATTTAATCAAGAAACTTCCACGTGTCCCAGCAATTACCATAATAACTGTAAGTTTACAACATTTGGCTATAAATACGGGAAGGAAACACTATCAAAGATATCTGATAACTCTTGACCACTCACTCTACTTCCCTTATCCCTACTTACTGACTTAGGCATTGAAGTGGCAGTACCAAACTAAACTTAGTACCTAATGACTTTCTTTTCTCTACAGGATATTCCTAATCACCAAAATCTACCGACAACATTTAGCATCGTCTATTTTTCTCGAACACACCTACATAACCAAAAGTGCAGGTGTTGATACTTCCTAGCAACACCTTGATGGTGGGAGTAGGCATACTAACGAGCAACGTCTGGCTAGGCTTGAGCAACTTTTCCTCAACTTAGCCAAAGAAAACTAAGAACTAAACAAAAAACATGAAGAGATCCTTAATCTCCTTCATAATAGTGTTTACCCAAATCATAACAAAGAGCATAGCGATCATGACGCTAAGAACAGCGATGACTCAATTTATTCACTTGAGATGTCGAAAAAGCAAGCTGAGGTTGCGATGGGAGCTTCGGCTCTTATACACAAAAAAATTAACAAAGGCAAGCAACCATAGCATGTGCACCATGCTAGACCTTTGCGTGTTAGCACCCCTGTTGCAATGAGCAAGTAGTTCTAAATTAAAAAGAACCCCTTCATTCTTGAGGTTTTGGAGGAGGTGATACCACAACAAGTTAAGTTGCTGCAGTTGGAAACTTATGACAGGAGAAAAGATCCTGAAGATCATTTGGAGTACTAACTCACGTTGGCCAAATTGTACAGTTTGAGTGATGTAGAGGCCTGTTAAGCCTTTCCCTTAACTTTAATAAATGCGGCTAGTACATGGTTTAAACACTTGAAACCAAACACCATTTCCTGTTTCGAAGAACTAGTAGAAGTGTTTCTTCAGGACTTCCTTGCAAGTAAGCTTCCCGTTAAGGATTCTTTTATCCTTATCATGATCAAATAAAGATCAAACGAGTTAATTAGAGATTACTTGGCCAGGTTTATGGCTAAGATGGTTCAAATCTTAGAATTGGATATGAGCATGGCCTTCAATGCTGTAATTGACAGAGTCAAGCTCTATGGAGACTTTTTCAAGTCTCTTTCAAAGAATAAGCTAAAAACTTTCATTGAGTTCAAGGCTAAGGCTACCTTATATATTTAATAAGAAGATAACATAAAGGCTCGGCAAGAAGCCGATTAAAACAGAGGAGATAGGAAAAATGACAAGAGGAGAAGCACAAAAGATAGACTTAGGACAAATGATGAGCAAAGTTCAAATGCCGAGAGAAAGAGACTAAGAATTCCTACGTATTCATCCTAGACACCTATCAATCGTCCAATTTCGAATAGACTAATGGAGCTACGTAGATAGAGAGGCGTTCTGCAAGGGCCAAAAAGAATGAGAGGGAATTCCTCAAGGATAAATTCCAATAAGTACTGCAATTTCCATCGCAACAAAGGCCATAATACAGACAAATGCATCTAACATAAGAATGTAATTGAGGATGCAATTCAATGTGGGCATTTGTACAAGTTCCTAGCATATGATGCCGAGAATATTAAGAGACCATCTCAGAGGAGACATGATGAATAGGGGAATGACACTAAGCTAACTATAGCCGAAAGAGATGCAAGGAACGGAAGTTTAAGCAAAATACCTAACGGAGTAATCAACACTATTGTCTGTAGACCTTCTACAGGCTAGTCAAGCTTTTCGAGTTTGACTAATGCAAAAAATTACGTTTGTAACATCCAAAGAAAGAAGGTTAAGATCGACAACACAATCTCTTTTGCAAAAGAAGACGTTGAAGGCATCTAGAGGCTGCATGATAATGTACTTATTAATGGTGCTAGAGTTATTAACTTCGAGGTCAAGAAAATTCTTGTTAACATCGAAAGTTTGACAGATATCATTTTCTAGCATGCTTTTGACTAAATGAGACCTAAGATCAAGGCACAACTAAGATCTTATAAGTATGATCTGTATGCCTTCATCAACCAACCTGTTTAAGTAGTCAATGTAATTTCTTTGCCGATCCAGATTAGAGATGACGAGCATGTCGCAGAGGATAAAGTGGACTTCCTTATCATTAAATGTTGTTCCCATACAACATGATCATGGGACAGCCATATCAGCATCTATTCGACATTGTCCCTTTAACCGTACTTCTTAAAGCCAAATTCCTTACTCCCACAAGAGGCGGCAAGTCAATCGGCATAGAAAATGTCGAGAATGATACAAAAGAAATTTCATTAGGAGACGACCCTGGAAAAACAACGAAGATAGGAAACCCCTATCGATTAATATTCAACAAAGTTTGATTAACTTCTTACAAGTCAATGCCGATGTGTTTGCATGGTCCCTTTCAGACATGCTGGGTATCCCGAGAGAGATTATGGTATACAAGCTCTAGATTGATCCAAATGCGAAGGTGATCCAACAAAAGAAAAGACATTTTACCCCTAAGAGACAAGCAACCATAGAAGAAGAAGTCTAAAAGCTATTGAAGGTAGGATTTATTCAAGAAGAGCCTTATCCAACTTGGTTAACCAATTGTGTGTTAGTTAAGAAGTCTAACGGTAGGTGGCAAATGTGCATAGACTTCATGGATCTCGACAAGGCCTATCCTAAGGATTGTTTCCCACTACCGAAAATCGATCAGATGGTAGATTCAACCATTGGACATGTGTTAGTTCCTTTTATGGATGCTTTCTCTTGTTACAACCAAATCAAGATAAACAAGGAGGGTGAAGTCTATACATCATTTGTTACTAATTTTGAAACATATTGTTACACGGTGATGCCCTTTGGGCTAAAAAACACTGGTGTAACCTACCAGAGACTTGTTACCAAGATGTTTAAACCCTAGATCCACATAAACGTCGAAGTATATGTTGATGACATGATTATGAAGAGCGTAAAGGAGAATCGGCATCTTGCCGATCTTGAGGAGACATTTGCTACACTAAGGGGATATAACATGAAGCTTAATTTATAGAAGTACATCTTTAGCACAACTTTAGGAAAGTTCTTAGGATACATGGTCACTCGGTGTGGCATTAAAGCCAACCTGAGAAAGATTGAGGCGATAACAAACATGAAATCCCCTCATACGGTAAAGGAAGTATAGGAACTCATTGGGTGAATAGCTGCCCTCAATAAGTTTGTATCGAGAAGTGTAGATAGCTACACAGAATTGTTTAAAATCTTAAAGAATCCAAAAGAATTTAGATGGTTTGATGATTGTGAAAGAGCTCTCAATGATCTCAAAGAATTCCTTATGTCACCACCGATACTCTCGACACTCATCTCTGGAGAGAATTTATATTTGTACTTATCGGTCAGCTGCCGAGCTCTTTCTTTTGTATTGGTCCAAATTGATAGCAAAGAGCATTAACCCTTTACTACATGAGTCATGTCTTGCAAGGCCAGAGCATCGGTACACGAAAATTGAGAAATTTGTTCTAGCAATGGTTCTTTCGGCAAGGAAGTTAAAGCCGTATTTTGAAGCTCACTAGATCATAGTGCTCATAGATTAGGCATTGTAGCAGGCATTGTAACAACTAGACTCTTCCAAGAGAATGATGAAGTATACCTTAGAGCTAAGTGCCTATAGTGTATAGTACAAACCTAGAATGGTACTAAAAGCTCAGGTGTTAGCAGATTTTGTGGCCGAGTTCACTAGTGAAGAAGATAGTCTAGAGGTCACCGAGAAACTCATATGGTACCTTTATGTGGATGGCTCTTCTATGAGAGAAGGAAGTGGTGCATGCCTTATTCTTCAAGGCCCCCATAATGTCAAAGTTAATTATGCTTTAAAATTCAAATTCACGACAAGCAATAATGAAGCAAAGTATGAAGTAGAGTATGAAGCTTTGATTGCCAAACTAAAACTAGCAAAAGAGATTGGTGCCGAAAAACTTGAAGTGCTCTCTGATTCACAACCGGTGGTGAATCAAGTTATAGGAAGTTATGTGGTAAGGGAAGAAGAAATGAGCAAATACCTACTGATGATATTAACACTCGTAGAGGAATTTAAATATTTTTCAATCCACAAGGTTCCGAGAAGTAAGAATATTGCTGTTGATAAGTTGTTAAAATTGACCAATATGGCTTTCCCCAACTTGAGTGACAAACTATTTGTCGAATTTCTTCCACAGAAAAGTTTGTCTACTCTTTCGCAGAGTTGTAAATTGGCTCCTTACTCGAAAGAAGAATCTTCGATGGATCCCCTTGTAGACTATTTAAGAGACTGTACTCTCCCTAATGATTAGAAAGGAGTACGAAGATTGGTTTACCAAGTTGCGAATTATACATTAATTGATGGTCAATTATACAAACATGGTATATCTCAACCCTATCTTCAATGCTTTCCTCCAAGAGATGCTTAAAGGGTGTTGTCTAAATTGTACAATGGTATATGCAGTAACCACATAAAAGTACAGACATTGTATGTCTGGGCATTGCGAGTCAACTATTATTGGTTGACTACGAGAGATGATGTGAGGGAAGCTGTTCAGCATTGTCCATAGAGTCAGAAGCATGAGGCACTGAGTAATGCGCTTGCAACGGAATTATGCAACCTATCTAGTCCTTAAACCTTTGCCTAGTGAGGGTTAGATATTCTCGAAACCTTCTTGAAATCTACTGCTTAGCAACAATTTGTCATTGTTGCCATGGATTACTTTACCAAATGAGTATAAGAGAAGCTAGTGGCAAGAATCACCAAGTAGAAAGTGGAAGCATTTGTTTTTCATTCCATAATATCAAGATTTGGACTTCCTCACATGATAATCACGGATAATGGCCTGCAATTTGACAACCATAAGTTCCGAGCATTTTGCGAGAAGTATGGCATTCGCTTGAACTATACGTTTATAGTACACCCTGAGACGAATGGATAAGTTGAAGTCGTGAACAAAATCATCTTGTACGACCTAAGGAGGAAAGTAAATCAAGTTTAAGGGAGATGGGCTAATGAACTACTGAATGTCTTATAGGAGTACCGAACTACCTACAGAACTACGACAAGTGAGAGTCCCTTTAGGTTAGCATATGGCACGAAAGCAGTTTTGCCGATTGAGTTGGATCTACTTAATCTATGGATGTAGAACTTCGATGTGATGGTTAATAAAGTTAGATTAACGGCAAATTTAGACACTATTGATGAAATTAGAGATATCACAAGAACCAGGGTTGCAACATACTAGTATAGAGCAACTAGGTATTACAATAAAAAAGTAAAGCATAAGGTTTTTCAACCTGGAAATCTAGTTTGCTGAAAGATGGAAGCAATTAGCACATGGGACAGTCAAGAAAAGCTCGGTGCAAATTGGGAGGATCCTATTAGGATCTAGGAAGTCATTGGCGAGGGGGCCTATCAACTAAAAAGGTTAGATGGATCAATCATTCAGTGAGTATGGAATGCCGAGAATTTGAAATTTTATTTCAACTAATCACCTAGATGATGTTTATCTCTACTTGTTTTGTAAGGCGATAGCCTATTAGTTTGTAAGGTGATATTGTATTTGTTTATGAGATTATATTTGAAGTCTCGTTATGTTTCTTAATCTATTTCTAATTGTTGAGTTAATGAGTTTTAAACTGCACAGCGAATGAACTGACATGTGTTCTAGCCTATCGTGGTTAACGAACTATCAATATTAATTCTACAGCCAAGTAATGTGGCTAATCTTCGTCCTAAATGGCTAACAGACAATGTCTAAAAAAGACGTAAGGTGTGTAAAATAAAACATGCCAAAATAATTAGACGTGTGAAGTAAAATATGCTAAGAAATACTTAGCATGTGAAATAAAACATGTTAAGTAATAAGACCGTGTGAAATAAAACACCTATATCATATATGCCAGGAAAACGTGGTGTGTGAAATAAAACGTACTGGAAGCATAGTTATATGAAAGGTACATTTCATTCATCAATGTATTAGTACAAATATCCGGCCTATTTTTAGAACATAAAGTATGAAAAATGTAAGTACAAAGATAATCCTATGGCCTATTCTCGGAGTGAGTAGAAGCAATCTTTGGATTGGAGGCTAGGGCTTTTTCCAAGCAAACCTCTTTCTTGGCACTTAGGGTCTTGGAGCCAACAAGTTTCTCCTTACACTCATAGGGGATTTCCTTTTATAGATGTTCTTCATCTTCCCTTAGATCCTTGTCATGAGTTTCGTTATTACCCTTCGTAACAATCTTGGTGCCTGTTTCATTGCCGTCCTCCTCGTTGCAATTACTGACTTTATCGTTGACATTGGTGAAGTTAAGGCAGGAGAGATCGTAATCAGGGTAAAGCTTCAGGATCGCCTCTCTTGTCTCCTGGACCCTTTCTAACAACTTCTTCCATAGAAGTCTCTAGTACTGCTAACTAGGATTGACTATGTTAAGTGCCTCTTCGACAAAAGATCCTCTTTTCATAGTCTCCTCCAACTCGGCCACACGACTTTGTAACTTCGCATTGTCGGTTTCTAGCTATTTGATTTGCACTTTAAGCTTATCGTCCTCATCGCTCATTGTGTAAAGAGTTTAGCTTAGCCCCTAGCACTCTTCTTTCTTTTTCTACAGCTCCTCCTTTAAGCCTTCAGACTCCTTGTATTACTCTTCAAACTAGGCCTTTAAGCTCGATACTTCATCGACAACCAATTTATGTGCTAACTTTTGGCAGCCAGGTCTTCCTGGAGCTTTCTCGCCTCCATCTTAGCCCTTATCCTTGCATTCTCGGCAGCAACTATCTGGGCTTTGGAGGCATTATAGGCATTCTTGATTTTCTGCAACAATTTCATTTAGTATGATGAGTACTAGAAGTAAACTAGCAAAATACATGAAGATTACCATTGTTAATACCTTCTTCATCTCTTTGTCGACCTCATCTAAAGTCATCAGAACATAGCTACTTATCTAGAAACGAACAAATGTATTAGTAGCTAAACAAACTCAACAATTAAAAGGATGTTATGGATACTTACATCATACAACTTAGCCATAATATGGGCCTTATTACAACAGCTGACCCTGTCAACGTCCTTATTGGCAATCTCTTTGTCCTTTGGAAGAATATTTCCTTTTATTAAGGTCAAAGATTTTATCGTATCTCCCATGGCCGAGTGGGTATGCAATATAGTATGGCTCCAACATAAGATGAGGTACTCACTAACCTCCATGTTGGGGATGAATTTGACACTATTGATGCCAAGAGCTCTATTGCACATTGCCCCTTTCATCCTTTTGTCTAGATCTTTAAACCTCTTAGCAAATGGCTAGCCAGCAAGTTCTTTACTTGGTCTCTTATTAGCACTCGGTGCCACCTCTACCATCAAAGATAATCCTTTAGCGGTAGTGACAGCTTCAACCTCACTATAGGGTTAGGTCTCTCGACCACCCTTTCTCAACTTAGTAGCAAGTTGAATATCCTGAACAAGAGGCTCCCCAAGCTAAGCAACCTTGGCTGTTATAGGCTTCTCACTCACCTTGCGCTTCTCGACTGGTTAGGAGACTTTCTTCTACACTGCTACCTGTTTTGCTGTATCCTCCTTTGTCACTTTCTTCATGGCAGCCGGTCGAATGGTAGTGGCTGTAGTAGTCGCCCTCTTATCAGCCTTCAATTTCTTGGCCTTGGCATGGGCCAATAGATTGGTAGGATTAACCTCGCCAACACCCATATCTGCAATGTGAGTAAACATGTTAATATTAATGCAAGGAAAAAGAATGAACTTATATTATCCATGCTGAGCAATGATCAAAGGCAACAATTCTCCTCCTAAGTTGCAAGAACGGCTTTCCTCTTGTAGCTATACTCAGCACGATGGTTACTCTTTAGCATACCTTCCTTTTAAGAAAAGATTGGCTCTCCTTTTTCATAACGCCTTATAATTGTCTCGGCGTCCCAGAAGAACATTTTGTTCATCCTCCTTTCTTGAATTTTCTTTGCCACTACAGCATCATTTAGCATCAACTCTATATCTTTTGTATGGATTGGTTCAATCCATTGAGTCCAAAAGTTTAACTCCTTGTCCGATACTATTGACACGAATTTGTCGTGCCACTTATGAATCTTAGACTCCAACCCATCCATGAACTTACGCCTATACCTCACAACGACAAAGTACTAGTCATTAGGTTACCTCCTAATTGTGAAGAAATATTGAAATAGTTGAGGCATAGGCTTGACTTCAACTTCTTCACAAACTAACTGGAAAGCCACCAGAAGTCGATATGTGTTTGGTGAGAACATACTGTCGAGCCTAATTTTTCGATTTTTGTTTAAAATTGATTTCTCATTTCCTGATTAATACTAAACCCTAACCCGTTTAATATTAATCCTCAACTAAAGAAATTGAGAAATTCCGGTTTTTTATTGAAAATTATTTTTTAGAGTCGCCACTCAACCGAAGTCGGGAAAAGAAAAAGAAACCGTAACCAATTGGGTGGATTGGTTACGATTTAGCTACCGATCCTCGATTTCAATTTTAATAAAGAACCAGAAGGTTCTGAATTCGGGGCTAACCTATTAAACCCTAACGGGTACCACTATTTATTTGCCGAAATTAGGATCATTTTTCTAATTATAATATTTAAAAAATAAATAAATAAATAAAATAAAATAAAAAAGAACCTAAGTTTCTACATATTTTATCGTCGCCCCGAAGGTGCCTACGTACCCACTAGCCAGGATCAGACGATCGTAGTTCTTTAAAAAAAAAAAAATCTTTAATGTGTTGATTTATTTTAATTTTAAAAGCTACCCAAGTTTACGTTTTTAATTTATTTAGTTTATTTTAAAAAAAAAAAAACTAAAGGGTCTAAGTCATAAAAAAATCTCTAAAACAGCCTAAACAATTTATTGACTTTTGTTAATTTTTACTTCTAAAAAAAAATTTGGTTTTCTAAGCGAGAAATCCTAAAAAAACTACTCTTAAAAATTCCTAGACTAATATACCCATATATATTCTATTATTATTAATCAATTATCTACCTAAATAAATTAGTAATGTTACGTAACTTACTTAATATATGCAAAACTAATACTAATACTAATAAGTCACCTAAACTAATATAGTCATATACACATATACTGCATCAAATAACTAAGGAACTAATAATATAATGATAATAATAAACAAATAAATAAAATAATGAAATAAAATAAGAAAACCAAGATTCAGAAAAAAAAAAAACTGAACCTGAGCTTCAGCAGTTCAGCGAGGACAGCAATCAACAATAGGTTATTCAACGGCCTATGTAAGTGATTGGAGTTAGTCTGTGCGTGATTTGATTATTGGTGAGTGAGTGTGGTTTAGCCAGATCCGAGAGATCATTGGGCGTTAGTGTGGAATTGGTGAATCAGGAGTGGATTTGTACGTTAGTGCGGTCGATGTTGGTGTGAATTGTTGTGAGAGGCTGATTGGTATGTTAGATTGCTGGACGTCAGCATAGAGTTTCACACATTTGGATTGCTTGCGTTAGACTTTGTTGGAGATTATATCGATGAAGTTTGGACGCAGGAATTTGATCTTAAATGGCGTGAATTGAATTCAAATTATAGGTTGTAGTCTTGGTTTTTTATTTTGGAATTGGGGTAAAGGGCTTGCAACGGGGAATGGACTTTGGTCGACGTGGATTGTCAGGCTTCAGATCGATGGAGTATGGATCGACAAGACCTTGGTTTCGATGAATTGAGCACTGCGAATTGGATTGAAGGTGCTGGACGTCGGGGATTAGCTGCTGCCTAAACGTTGGAGATTAACTACTGCTTGAAGCTACGGCTGCTATTCGTTGGATCGCGGCTGCTGCATGGATTGCGGCTGTGCTATTCGTTGGATCGCGGCTGCTACGTGGATTGCGGCTGCTGCGTGGAACGATCGTAGAGATGCTGCTATTTCTATTCTGTGGATGAAGCAGATTTTTTGAATTTTTGATGAAGCTGATGATCTGATTCCAGTTGTGGTTTTTTTCTTTTATAAAGTCTAAATCAAATCCTATTATATCTGATTAACTCATACAACTTGATTAAATATGAATCTGATTTTCATCTCGTTTCTGCAAAGATAAAAAGAGTGCCTATTGGGACTCGAACCCGTGACCTCCAACTAAATCCACCCAAGTGCTCTGCTACTTATCCGTTAGGCCGTTAGTTTGTGTCTTGACATTCATTACAATTAAATTATATTTAAACTATCTAAATCCCTAAATTAAAATTTTTAACTAAACTAAAATTAAAACTAACATTCGACTAATTATTCCTAATATAAATTACTTCCTAAAAATCTATGAAATCTTTATAATTTTTCCTTTTCTTATTTTTTTGGTATTTTCATTATTTGTTAATTTTTTTTATTATTTTTATCTTTTATTAATTTTTTTTGTTTATTATTTTTGAATTAGGACCCTTTTTGTAAAAATAAAAACTAAGACTATGGAAGGGCAAAAATTAGGTGTTTATAGTTACCCCTCTTTGTGGTGAAGTTTGAACAAAACTTTGCCACAAAGACAAAAGAGACACCGTTTTTGCCTCAGGATGACTCTATCCTAAGGAACGTTAAGTCACTTGACGAGGGTCAGAACGACAATGGGAAGTGCCTTTGTGAAAGAATAACGAGAATCTTGGTCGTGCCCTTGATGAGCTGACTAACCAAGGTGGCCAAAGCGCCCCTTGAGCTGGCTAAGACCTAAAGATATAAAGAAAATTTGGTCGTGCCCTTAATGAGCTGACTAACCAAGGCGATCGAAGCGCCCCATGAGCTAGCTAAGACCTAAAAATATGAAGAAAACTTGGTCGTGCCCTTAATGAGCTGACTAACCAAGGCAGTTGAAGCACCCCATGAGATGGCTAAGACCTAAAGAATGAAGAAACTTGGTCGTGCCCTTAATGAGCTAACTAACCAAGGCGGTCAAAGTGCCCCTTAAGCTGGTTAAAACCTAAAAATGAAGGAAACTTGGTCGTGCCCTTAATGAGCTGACTACCAAGGCGGTCAAAGCACCCCTTAAGCTGGCTAAGACCTAAAAATAATGAAGAAAAACTTGGATCATGTCTTTAATGAGCTGACTCACCAAGGCAGTCAAAGCGCCCTTTGAGCTGGCTAAGACCTAAAATTATGAAGAAAAACTTAGATCGTGCCCTTAATGAGTTGACTCACCAAGGCGGTCAAAGCACCCCTTGAGCTGGCTAAGACCTAAAAATAATGAAGAAAAACTTGGATCGTGCCCTTAATGAGCTGACTCACCAAGGCGGTCAAAACGTCCCATGAGCTGGCTAAGACCTAAAGATAATGAAGAAAAACTTAGATCGTGCCCTTAATGAGCTGACTCACCAAGGCGGTCAAAGCGTCCAATGAGCTAGCTAAGACCTAAAGATAATGAAGAAAAACTTGGATCGTGCCTTTAATGAGTTGACTCACCAAGGCGGTCAAAGCGCCCCATGAGCTGGCTAAGACCTAAAGATAATGAAAAAAAAACTTGGATCGTGCCCTTAATGAGCTGACTTACCAAGGCGGTCAAAGCACCCTTTGAGCTAGCTAAGACCTAAAAATATGAAGAAAACTTGGATCGTGCCCTTAATGAGCTGACTCACCAAGGCGGTCAAAGTGCCCCATGAGCTGGCTAAGACCTAAAGATAATGAAAAAAAACTTGGATCGTGCCCTTAATGAGATGACTCTCCAAGGCGGTCAAAGCGCCCTTTGAGCTGGCTAAGACCTAAAAATTTGAAGAAGACTTGGATCGTGCCCTTAATGAGCTGACCGCTGGCTAAGACCTAAAAATATAAAGAAGACTTGGATCATGCCCTTAATGAGCTGACTCTCCAAGGGGGTTAAAGCACCCCTTGAGCTGGCTAAGACCTAAAAATTTGAAGAAGACTTGGATCGTACCCTTAATGAGCTGACTCTCCAAGGCTGTCAAAGCGCCCCTTGAGCTAGCTAAGACCTAAAAATATGAAGAAAACTTGGATCGTGCCCTTAATGAGCTGACTCACCAAGGCGGTCAAAGTGCCCCTTGAGCTAGCTAAGACCTAAAGATAATGAAGAAAAACTTGGATCGTGCCCTTAATGAGATGACTCTCCAAGGCGGTCAAAGCGCCCTTTGAGCTGGCTAAAACCTAAAAATTTGAAGAAGACTTAGATCGTGCCCTTAATGAGCTGACCGCTGGCTAAGACCTAAAAATATAAAGAAGACTTGGATCATGCCCTTAATGAGCTGACTCTCCAAGGGGGTTAAAGCACCCCTTGAGCTGGCTAAGACCTAAAAATTTGAAGAAGACTTGGATCGTACCCTTAATGAGCTGACTCTCCAAGGCTGTCAAAGCACCCCTTGAGCTGGCTAAGACCTAAAAATTTTAAGAAGACTTGGATCGTACCCTTAATGAGCTGACTCTCTAAGGCAGTCAAAGCGCCCCTTGAGCTAGCTAAGACCTAAAAATATGAAGAAGACTTGGATTGTGCCCTTAATGAGCTGACTCTCCAAGGCGGTCAAAGCGCCCCTTGAGTTGGCTAAGACCTAAAAATTTGAAGAAGACTTGGATCATACTCTTAATGAGCTGACTCTCCAAGGCGGTCAAAGCACCCCTTGAGTTAGCTAAGACTTAAAAATATGAAGAAGGCTTGGATCGAGATAGTGCTCCATGAGCTTGCTAAATCCCTGAAAGATTATAAGTTGAGCAACATTTGGTGAGTTGGGTGACTGGGAGCCTGTGAAACTCCGAATTGGGACTGTTTTAGGAGTCAGCCAGAAACTTAAGAAACTTAAGATTGGGATTATGCTCTATGAACTAGCTAAACCCCTAAATAAGAATATGAGTCGAAGTAACGCTCCATAAGCTGATCGAAGCGCTAAATCCCTGAAAGATTATAAGTTGAATAACGTTGTGCGAGTTCGACGATCGGAAGCTGAAGACATACTGGGACCATGATTTATGAGCTAACTATCTCGCTAATAAATTGTTTTTTGGAAAATAAGCTATTATCCTTGGAGGGAAACCAATTGTCAATGCAATGTTTTATCAGGTTTAGAACCACTTACCTGATTTCAATGATAGCTCCCAAATGGTCTCTAGTCTTATTAAGCAGTCCGATTAGAACCAACAATTCTGACCCTTACCATTGCTTTTCTTGTTTTCGTTCTTCTTCTTCTTTATTCTACCGTCTTTCTCTAAAACCTCTTTTTTCTTTTTTCTTCTTTTTTCCTTTTCTTTTGAAAACAACTTAAGCTTGAATCGAATGTAAAACATATTCTTCTCGAACAAGGATGTCCTATATTGAACTTCCGATCTAAACATTTGCTTTTCGAGCAAGCATTTGTTCTCAAGCGAGTTTCTACATATACGCCACACATTACCCTTTTTGAACATGGCCCTGTCCTGAAAAATAGGAAACAAATCTCCCTTTCTTTAGGGGGTTAACCACAATAAAGTATTAAAAGAATTTTTATCAATAGTCATCGCTTCAAATTAAATGATTATTTTCCTTGTGGTTCTTTGTGTGTAAGGTTTGTTTGGGTAAATAATAGAGCGAGGAGTGGGGTCTTTTAGTAGGATGAGAAAAAGAAAGGCTAAGGATATTATCCAATGCTAACGACTACTAAGAATACCAACTTTGCATGTAAAAAATAAAAACGAGACCACAGTAATAGTAAGAGTATTTGCAAAAATTTCATTAATTGTTCAAAGATAGTACATCTTCAATGCATCAGCGTTTACTGGGTCCTTGAAATCTGGACCATCCATTTGAGACAAAATAACAGCTCCCCCAGGCAATACTTTCTTCACAATATAAGGCCTTTTATAGTTTGGGGAAAACTTCCCTCTTGAATCAGTTATGTTAGGCAACACCTTCCTCAACACCATATCACCTTGCTCAAAACTCCGAGGTTGTACTTTTTTGTTGAAAGCCCTGGCCATTCGTTGCTGATCGCAAATGTTGTGGCATAAAGCTGTCAACCTCTTTTCATCAATTAGGTTCAACTGCTCAACACGCTTCTTTACCCAATCAACCTCATCTAACTGAGTCTCTGACAGTATTCTGAGAGACGGGATCTCAACCTCCACTGGCAGTACAGCCTCCATTCCATATACCAATGAGTAGGGGGTTACCCCTGTTGATGTTCTGATAGAAGTTCGATAGGCCATTGGTGCAAATGGTAACATCTCATGCCAATCTTGATACGTAATGGCCATTTTCTCAATAATTCTTTTAATATTCTTATTAGCTGCTTCCGCCGCTCCATTCATTTGGGGTCGATAAGGAGTAGAGTTTCTATGAATGATCCTAAAATGTCGGCATAACTCAGACATCAATTTATTATTCAGATTCGTACTGTTGTCAGTAATAATCATTTCTGGCGTACCATAACGAGCCAGTATGTCTCTCTTAATGAACTTGACCACTACTCCCTTAGTCACACTAGAGTAGGATGAGGCTTCAACCCACTTAGTGAAATAATCAATAGCTACCAATATAAATCGGTGCCCGTTAGATGCTTTTGGAGTGATTGGGCCAATGATATCTATTCCTCACATTGAAAAAGGCCATGGTGCTGATAGTGTATGCAACTCTTGAGGTGGAGCACTTATCTTGTTTGCATAGATCTAGCACAAATGGCAGCATCTAACATGTGCGATATAATCCGCCTCTACAGTTGACTAGTAATATCCCATCCTCATGATTTTCTTGGCCAGCATGTAACTATTCACGTGAGGGCCACATACTCCCTCGTGCACTTCTTTCATTAGCCTCTCTGGCTTTTTCCCGTCTACACAACGTAAAAGCGTACCGTCAAACGATCGTCGGTACAACATAGAATCACTCATCAAATACTGAGCCGCCATTCTTCTAATCAATTTTTTATCCTTCCTTTCTGCACCTTCGCGGTACGTACCATGTTGTAAAAATATTTTGATATCATGATACCAAGGCTTTTCGTCACATGAACTTTCCATTGCCAAACAAAAAGCAGGCTTTTCTTCAATTTCAATTTTAAGTGGCTGAATCTCTACTCCTTTCGATATTTGAATCATTGATGCCAAAGTAGCAAGAGCATCAGCAAATTGGTTTTGAACCCTTGGTACGTACACAAAGGTAATCTTTTCAAACTTGGTCATCAACTCAGCCAAGTGTTGGTGATAAGGTACTAATTTGGGGTCTTTCGTCTTATATTCACCCCGAGCTTGGCCTATAATCAACGAAGAATCTCCATACAGCTGCAATTCCCGTATCTCCTTAAACAATGCGATTTTAAGCCCCAAAATACACGCCTCGTATTCTACAATGTTATTGGTACATGGGAAAACCAATCTCATAGCCATTGGAAATTGTATACCTCCAGGTGATACCAGAATTGCCCCTACTCCACATCTAAACACATTGGCTGCTCCGTCAAAGAACATTTTCCACCCTGAAGATTTTTCGACTATTTCACCATTAGAATCATTTCCCGCTACTAGGATATTTTCATCGGGAAACTCAACCCTCGCTCCTTAAGGGGTATCCTCAGAAGGATTTTCCGCTAATTGATCTGCCAACGCTTGCCCCTTGACCGAACTTTGGCTCACATACTTAATGTCAAATTCTATCAGCAACATCTGCTACTTTGAAACTCTACCAATGAGAGCTAGTTTTTCGACTAAGTATTTCAAAGGATCATATTGTGTTATCAACTCAATCTGATAATACAACGTATATTGCCTGAGCCGATGCATAACCCAAACCAATGCACAACAGGTTCTTTCAGCTTCTGAGTATTTTTGCTCTCCTTCGGTAAACTTCTTGCTTAGATAGTAAACGACTCGCTCTTTCCCTTCTTCATCCTCCTGGCCAAGCACGGATCCCATGGATTCCGTCATTATGGTCAATACAAAAACAACGGCTTTCCAGGTTTAGGAGTTACCAACATTGGAGGTTTCATGAGATATTCTGTAATTTTCGTGAAAGCCTCTTCGCATTCGTCATTCCAACTAATCTTTGCATTCTTTTTTAACAGCTTAAAAAGAGGGTGGCATTTGTCCATTAACTGTGCTATGAATCGGGCGATGTAATTTAAACGCCCCAGCAATCCTCGCACTTCCTTGAGTGTTTGTGGAGGAGGCATGTCAATTATAGCTTTGGCCTTATCAGGATCGACTTCAATACCTCTTTGGCTGACTATGAACCCCAACAATTTTCCTGATGTCACACCAAAGGTACACTTCTCCGGATTCAATTTCAAGTGGTACTTTCTTAGCCTATTAAACAACTTTCTCAGGTTTTCTAGGTGATCCTCCTCCTCTTTAGACTTCGCAATCATATCATCAACATACACTTCTATTTCTTTATGCATCATGTCATGAAAGATTGCAACCATGGCCCTCTGATATGTTGCACCTGCATTCTTCAGCCCAAATGAAATCACCTTACAGCAAAATGTTCCCCAAGTCGTAATAAAAGTTGTTTTCATCTTATCTTCTTCGGACATCCGAATATGATTATATCCTGAAAAACCATCCATGAAGGAGAATAGATGATTTCTAGAAGTGTTATCCACTAAGACATCAATGTGAAGCAATGGAAAATTATCCTTAGGCGTTGCTTGGTTAAGATCTCGAAAGTTTACACACACTCTAACTTTCCCATTTTTCTTCATTACTGGAACAATATTAGCTACCCATTCCGGGTAATCCGATACTTCGATGAATCCAACCTCCAGTAGTTTATTCACTTCTTCTTTAATTTTCAGTAAGACGTCAGGTCGAAATCTCCTCAATTTTTGCTTTTTTGGTTTGACGTCCTCCTGTGTGGGTAAACGATGGACTACAATCGACGGGTCCAACCCAGGCATATCTTCATACGACCAAGCGAACACGTCTTGATAATCAGTTAATAACGTAATCATTTCTATTTTTTGTTTCACTTTTAAACTCGCCCCAATTTTTAAATTCCTAGGATTTTCTTCGTTCCCCACATTAATTGTCTCAATCGGTTCATCAATTGTGATCCTATCTAGCTCATGTTTTTGCCATTCCTCATGTATATTATTGTGGTCATCGACATCGCTCCCGATGACTAACCCAGTAGGGCCGGAAACGATATCAATATTCTCATTTTCTACCTGCACGAGGTATTCTTGGTTTTCGCTTGTTTCATTGAATCTGAATGAGAATGTATAAAAAAAATGCACGTAAACGAAAGAGAACTGGAAAGAAACGAACTAAGATTTCATTGAATAAATGGAGGTGTGGTCTCAAATGAGATAAAGGCCTAACTAATTTTGAACGAAAGGTTCAACGATACATTTAAAATGATGACTATTGAAAATAAAAATTCAAAAAATACTAATTACGGGTTACCCCTTTACCCTAGGGAAAACTTGTTGCAATTCGCCGGGATGGAGAACTAGTTGTTCAAATGATGCTAGAACTTGGGTGGCGAGTGTGTTAATCCTTCTTTGTCAAATTCTCGGGCTTGAGTCTCTTCTCGTATAAACGTCTCAACTAATGGTGGAAAGGTCATCGAGGCATGGTATAACCTGTTACCTTTCTTGCCCCTTGCTTGCTTCTTCTGGAACTCTTCCGCCGGGGTAGGATTGTAACCAAGGCCATAGGTACCAATCTGGCCTTCCTTGAATCCCTTCCTTCTATCACCCTCTCTATCGGGACTAGTAATCATGTTCACTTCTTCAAACATTTGTAAACCCAGCTCCTCTTGTCCTTCACTTCCTATGTAGGGTATAGCCGTATCCTTATAGATTTTGTAATCTTGATCTCTCAGAATTGTAATCACCTGGCCATTGGAGATAAACTTCAATTTTTGGTGCAGGCTCGAAGGTATGGCCCCTGCTGCATGAATCCAAGGTCTTCCTAACAGTAGATTGAAAGATCTTGGAAAATCCATGACTTGGAAACGAATAGTGAAGTGCTGAGGGCTAATACTAACGGATAAATCAATCTCCCCTATGATCTCTCTTCTGGAACCATCAAAGGCCCTGACTGTTGTAGCAGAAGCCTTGATTGCAGATGTATCGATGCCCAGCAAATCCAAGGTGGCGAAGGGGCAGACGTTTAGCGACGATCCGTTGTCAATGAGCACCCTGGTGACAACTATGTCATTACTCCTTACCATGATAAAGAGTGGCTTTGTATGTTTGTTTCCTTCCTCGTCCAATTCTTCAGCCGAAAATGAAATTTGATCTATTGCGAGAATCGAATTAGTAACCAATCCCATCTTCTCAGTTGGAATCTCTCGAGGGACCTTCACCTCATTTAAAGTGCGAAACAAAGCCTCCCTGTGTGGTTCAGATGTATTTAGCAGACCCATCAACGATATTTGTGCAGGAGTCTTACTAAGTTGATCCATGATTTTATACTCACTTGACTTGAGCATTTTGGTAAAAGCCGATAATCCCTTAATGCGTTCGGCCACCGTCTTATCATTTGATTCTCCCAACATGACTTTCCTCCCCTGCTCCTCTCTTGGATGATAAATATTTCCCGATCGGGTAATGCCCCCTATTAAAGAACCGGGTTTCTCCTGATTTACCAGGTGATAATTAAATGGAGCAACCTTGTAATTTTCTGGTGGCAACGGTACGTAAAATGTGTACATCTTCACTTCTGGAGCCCGATTGCCAGTATAGAACTCAAAAACCTTAGGCTTCTTATTTGAATCGATGACATTAACAGCACAGTCATCAAAAATCATACCAATCATGGGCCTATGGTTGGGTAAGGGGTTGTTGTTAACATTAGGAACCGGGGCTTCCACAAAATCCAACTGCACCATCCCTTCATCTATCAAGTCCTTAATCTTATTCCTCAATCTCTAGTATGCATCAGTCGAATGCCCCACTTGTCCACAGTGATATTTTCACTTTACTGTAGAGTCAAAGAATCTCGGTCGATATCGATCGCTAGGAAGTTCGTACCGTATCAAATTATCCCTTCGCAACTTCTTGAAGACTTGACTCAAAGGAACCGGTATCTTGGTAAATTGCCTATAAGTCCTGTTAGTTTGAAACTGATCTCTATACTGTTGCTGAATGGGAGGTGCACTCGCCCTAAAAGTGACTTGAGCATTTAGTCTGGCATTTGAATTTACCATACCAACCGTGGATTCTTTGGGCTTACCGATAGCTAGTCTAGGACCAGATGATGACGCAGGTGGTCTTCTATCTGCTAAGTCCTGCAGTTTGCCAGAAGAGATGACACTTTCAATCCTGCACCCGACCGCTACTACCTCAGCAAAACTAGATGAAGCCTGCCCGATGAGATGGGAGAAATAGGGCCTCTCTAAGGTGTTAATGAAAGCTGATGTGAGCTCTTTCTTGGTCGTTCGAGTAGAGATTCTTGCAACTAAGGACCTCCATCTTTGAGCGTATTCTTTGAACGATTCATTATTCTTCTTCCGTAGGGTAACCAAGTCCATCATAGTCGGGGCCACTTCCACATTGAATTTATATTATTCATAAAATACTCGAGCAAGTTTCTCCCATGTATTTATCTGATTCAAATCAAGCTGGGCATACTAAGTCAGGGCTGGTCCAGTCAGGCTATCCTAAAATGTCTGTACCATGAGTGGATCGTACTGAACATATTTTCCCATCTGCCTGATATACAACCTGGTGTGAAGCTTAGGGCAACCTGTTCCATTATACTTTTCGAATTTCGGTACCTTAAACTTCTCAGGGTATGATCCCATGTCATACGCGGAAAATTCTGTGATTCCCGCCTGTTCAAATCCATCACACCCTACAAATGCCTTCATCTTCTCAGTGATCTGTTGTGTCCATTTCCTTTCCAGTTCTTTTAAGCTGTCTGTACTTTGCCCATGGTCGACAAGTCTCGGGGCCGCATACGTGTTGGGTTGTCTTTTGGGTAAACTCCTTCTAATTCGAATGGGTCTTTTTGATATTCGTGTTCTACTTCAGGAGCTTGTGTATTCTTCCCATAACGAGTTTTGGAACCTTCTTCATTGGTCGGCGTTGTAGCTTGTAGCAAAGAAATGCTATCTGCTAGGAAGCTCATCTGTTCTGCCATCTTTTCCATAGCCCTTTCTATGGAACGAAACCTCATCTCGGAGGGATCATTGATCTTAGGGTCTCCATCATTTCCTTGAGTAGTGGCCATCCTGGTCTAGGAACAGGTTCTAATCGGACTTCTCTAAAAAACTTGACATTTGGGAGCTATCTTGAAATTTTACTTGATTTGGATTAAACAACTCAAGAAAGGGTTAGTACATATTATATTTCCCTAAAAAGAGGTGGTTAATCGTTCAAACATAAAATGTATGTCACACGAGTGCAATGAAAAAATCAAGAATTGGGGGAACCTTTGATGTGGCAAACTTAACTAACTTTTATTAATTTTTGCAATTGTGAAGCTTTACACCTCTTATTTTGTTCATAAAAATGAATTCTAATAATAAAAAAAAAAACTAAAATATAATATTTAATCTCGTAATGACTAGTAAGCTTATCCTGCGTCCTCCTCTTCTTTCGGATCATGGGAACTTGCTCTTCTTTACCCTTGGTCCTCTTCAGTTGTGCTTCTAATGCCTTTATCTTCTTATGGTACTCCTCGCAACGGCTTTCCAACTCCTACTCTCTTTTACTCATCCTCTCTGGTTCAGCTTGAACTTCCCTCTTTTCTTCGTTGTCCTCCATATCTTTCAGCCCTTTTAGTTGGTGATAAAGAAATCATTTGGTTGTTTGACTCCTGGCTATTATCCCTCCAATGGTAGGGGTGGTCTTTCTCGTGCACCAAAGAGCTCGGATGCTCTGAAGCTTGGTTATTTTATCAACCATCATCATACCAGGGTTAAGGAAGTCCAGCGAGGCATCTTCTAATGATGGTTTAAGGATCATGTCCTCAATGAGTCCATTGGCTGGAACGTATGCGATGCAGAGGTTGAAGCCGATCAAAGGAACCGCTTTGAAGTCTCCACATCCTCTTATCATTTCCTTGCTTGCAAACCACTTGGGTGTCAATAACAATTCTTCCGCTTTCATACTCTGAAAGTATTGGACCTAGTAGCGGCTAGCTATATTTTCTGGCAGCTCGATTCTTTCTCCAAAAGATTTGATAAGATCATATCGCTGAGTAAACTCGGCCCGATTAAAATCAAGCTGGTAACTTCTCATGTGGCTAACGAACCAGACTACCACTAGGACCATGTTAGTTTTTAGATCTCCTCGTTTCTTTTTCTTGAGATGGTTTAGTGACCGGATCTGCCCGGCCAGAAGGGCTGGGATATATGATTTCCCTTCAAGGAATTGGGCTACGAGTTGATGTAGGCCCATACAGAAACTGGTGGATTCAGGCTCCCAAAGGTAGACTAAGGCCCTCACTAGAGTAATGTTCATAGGGATCTTCTGTAGAGAGAGGATGAGCCCAATCTTATTCTTAATAAACTCCTGTTTATCTGGGCTAAAGAGTCGAAACCATGTCTGAAGCAACTTCTGTGGCCAATGTAGTAGGTAGACATGAATGTCTTCAAAAGGCCCTTGACTTAGTCCAGCCATGACTAATCAAAATTAAAATTAAAATTACAATTACAATTACAATGTATTCTAAACTTTACATAAAAATAATATTACAAATTATTTACAAGGGAAGATCACAATTACAATCACAACTTCACAACTGCTTTCATCAATGTAGGTTCACCACATCATAGGTTTTTGTGGTTTTAGAAAAAGTTTTCATGTAATATAAAGGGTGGGCTCTAAAGGTCCTCAAGTTCTGCAACCACTACGTTTTTTCAAAGCAACGATTCTGTGGTTGTATTTAAACTTGAGTGAGGTAGCCTGATCGACCCCAGAAGGTGGTTACCCCACAACATCCGAAGCTTACACAACGGCCCCCCTCCTAAGGTCCTAAGATGGCCTGGTTCTGACCGTGTCTAACATGTGTTTATGATGCAGGAAAAAAAAAAGAAAATAAAATAAAATAAATAAAAGTAAAAAAAAAAAAGAAAAACCCCAAAATTCCCCCTTAAATAAACTGCCACAGATAAAAAAAATGTTAGTAAAAACACAAGTAAATAAAATAAACAAATACATCAAACAACATACCTAAGTTCTTTTTTTGTTATTATTTTATTTTATTTTTTAAATAATCCTATTTTCGACAACTTCTAGTGGCTAGCCTTCTAGCGGTCCCTAATGGAGTCGCCAAACTGTCAAGCCTGATTTTTCGATTTTTGTTTAAAATTGATTTCTCATTTCCTGATTAATACTAAACCCTAACCTGTTTAATATTAATCATCGACTAAAGAAATTGAGAAATTCCGGTTTTTTATTGAAAATTATTTTTTGGAGTCGCCACCCGACCGAAGTCGGGAAAAGAAAAAGAAACCATAACCAATTGGGTGGATTGGTTAAGATTTAGCTATCGGTCCTCGATTTCAATTTTAATAAAGTACCAGAGGGTTCCGAATTCGGGGGTTAACCTATTAAACCCTAACGGGTACCACTATTTATTTACCGAAATTAGGATCATTTTTCTAATTATAATATTTAAAAAATAAATAAATAAATAAAATAAAATAAAATAAAAAAGAACCTAAGTTTCTACATATTTTATCGTCGCCCCGAAGGTGCCTACGTACCTGCTAGCTAGGATCAAACGATCATAGTTCTTTAAAAAAAAAAATCTTTAATGTGTTGATTTATTTTAATTTTAAAAACTACCAAAGTTTACGTTTTTAATTTATTTAGTTTATTTAAAAAAAAATAAAGGGTCTAAGTCATAAAAAAATCTCTAAAACAGCCTAAACAATTTATTGACTTTTGTTAATTTTAACTTCTAAAAAAAAATTTAGTTTTCTAAGCGAGAAATCCTAAAAAAACTACTCTTAAAAATTCCTAGACTAATATACCCATATATATTCTATTATTATTAATCAATTATCTACCTAAATAAATTAGTAATGTTACGTAACTTACTTAATATATGCAAAACTAATATTAATAAGTCACCTAAACTAATATAGTCATAGACACATATACTGCATCAAATAACTAAGGAACTAATAATATAATGATAATAATAAACAAATAAATAAAATAAGAAAACTAAGATTCGGAAAAAAAACTGAACCTGAGCTTCAGCAGTTCAGCGAGGACAGCAATCAACAATGGGTTATTCAACGGCCTATGTAAGTGATTGGAGTTGGTCTATGCGTAATTTGATTATTGGTGAGTGAACGTGGTTTAGCCGGATCCGAGAGATCGTTGGGCGTTGGTGTGGAATTGGTGAATCGGGAGTGGATTTGTACGTTAGTGCGGTCGATGCTGGCGTGAATTGGTGTGAGAGGCTGATTGGTATGTTAGATTGCTGGACGTCAGCATAGAGTTTCACGCGTTTGGATTACTTGCGTTAGACTTTGTTGGAGATTATATCGATGAAGTTTAGACGTAGGAATTTGATCTTGAATGGCGTGAATTGAATTCAAATTATAGGTTAGAGTCTTGGTTTTTTATTTTGGAATTGGGGCAAAGGGCTTACAGCAGGGAATGGACTTTAGTCGGTGTGGATTGTCAGGCTTCAGATCGATGGAGTATGGATCGGCAAGACCTTGGTTTCGATGAATTGAGCACTGCAAATTGGATGAAGGTGCTAGACGTCGGGGATTAACTACAGCTTGAAGTTGCGGTTGCTATTCGTTGGATTGTGGCTACTGCGTGGATTGCGACTGCTATTCGTTGGATTGCGGCTGCTGCGTGGATTGCGGCTGTGCTGTTCGTTGGATCGTGGTTGCTGCGTGGATTACGGCTATTGCGTGGATTACGGTTGTGCTATTCATTGGATTGCGGCTGCTGCGTAGAACGATTGTGGAGATGCTACTGTTTCTGTTCTGTGGATGAAGCATATTTTTTGAATTTTTGATAAAGCTGATGATCTGATTCCCGTTGTGGTTTTTTTCTTTTATAAAGTCCAAATCAAATCCTATTATATCTGATTAAACTAGATTCAAATCTTATTCAAATCTAATTTAACTAGACTCATACGACTTGATTAAATATGAATCCGATTTTCATCTCGTTTATAGAAAAATAAAGACATTGGTGCCTGCTAAGACTCGAACCCGTGACCTCCAACTAAATCCACCAAAGTGCTCCGCTACTTATCCGTTAGGCCGTTAGTCTGTGTCTTGACATTCATTACAATTAAATTATATTTAAACTATCTAAATCCTTAAATTAAAATTTTTAACTAAACTAACATTCGATTAATTATTCCTAATGTAAATTACTTCCTAAAAATCTACGAAATCTTTATAATTTTTCCTTTTCTAATTTTTTTGGTATTTTCATTATTTGTTAATTTTTTTATTATTTTTATCTTTTATTAATTTTTTTTTATTATTTTTGAATTAGGACCCTTTTTATAAAAATAAAAACTAAGACTATGGAAGAGCAAAAATTAGGTGTCTACACATACTTAGCGTGACTTGAAAGTAGTTGAAGAAGTCTTTTACGATTGTCAAGAAAGGGAAGTACAGCCCAAAATCCAGATATTTTAGGTATATGTGAAATTTGCACTTCCTTAGGAAATATATGCTTTCCTCCTCTCTCAGCCTTCTAAGATTCCACGATCTAGGAAGGTCTTGTCATCAAACTGGCAATTCCATCTAGAGAGTCATGAAAGTAAACTATATTGTTGTATAGATATTTCACTAGAAATCTCCCTTCTTTGTCTTTGGGATAATTTTCTACTACGAGAGTGTTAATCCTAGTGAGTTTATCCCACCTTTCTTCAATACTATCAGCTGAACTACCAAAAGAACATGCTACCTCTATCCTCTTTTGGACGGGAGAAGTAGCCTTAGACTCGATGGCTTCTAAATTTAAAAGGATGAGTCGACGAATTACATTACAAACCATACTTGAATGGTTATAAAGAATGATGTCATAGAAGTTGAAGAATTTGAGAGTAAAGATAAGATATTGAAAGTAAACGAAAGTTTGAAGATGTGACTAGAGAAATCTACATTTGATTTTGAATAGTCCTTTAAATATGGATAATTCACCCTCATAACTGCAAATGTGTTTCTGATGATAATGATGCACTGGTTTGCTAGTGGCATGGATTGTTGACATGTGTTTTGAGATAGAAATCCAACGGTTGACAACTCTTTGACAATTATTAAGCCTACAGCATAATGATGACCAAGGTGATAAGCATCATGCCTCTTACTTTTTGGTCTCTTAGACAGACGAGAAATTGAGAATTGCAACTTTTCGATTGGGATGCAATCCGTCTTACTTTCCACCTCGCTTGACATCTAAGGAACTGTTCCCCACTTGGCCTCCAATGTATTATATGTTACTCCCTTTGTCGAATTCTCAAACACAAGAGTTGGGGGGCAAATGTTGATAGTCAATTTTCACTTACCCAGCTAGACAAGCATTAATAATCAAAGCTTCACTTATACATCCATTCAGCTGCCGACAAGCTGAGAAATTGACATCCTTGGCATTTCACAGAGTAACATAGATCCGTTCCTAATTTGAATTCAAGTTCATGGCATGAACAATTATCACAAGCACAGTTATATTACATAACAACCTACTTTCCCTACATTTTTAGGAAATTTGTTTAATCAAGAAACTTCTACGTATCCCAGCAGTTACCACAATAATTGTGAGTTAAAACACAACATTCACTTATAAATATGGGAAGGAAACATTGTAAGAGACATCTAATAACTCTTGAGCACTCACTTTACTTTTCTTATTCCTGCTTACTAACTTAGATATCAAAGTGACCGCACTGGATTGGCCTAGATACTAAGTGACTTTCTTTCCTTTGTAAGACATTCCTAATCACCAAAATGCACCGACAACATGAGGTGTAGCGAATTTGCTCGTTTAGTTCCTCCATATTCATGCCTTCATAGTCCTTTGGCAATTGTTTTGGTGATGGTTCATTGACTGGTCTACTTATCGCTATGCACTTACCTTGTGCTTATGTTTTACTGCAATTGCAATTTAGGCATTCACGCATATCCTCATAGGATTCTTGATCAAGCTAAATCTAGTCATGTGAATGCATTAGGCGTGTGGTATGCAGGTCATCATTTTTGCTTGGTTGTAAGGAGTTGATGGTAGACTCCTTGTTTGGGTGCTTTTAGGATGTGTTTTTTAGTAATGCAACATCTTTGTATAGAGCTACAATAGACTCGATTTTTTTTATTTTCTTTAAGCATTTGTTGGATAAGCAACCTAAGTTGTTGAACTTCGACATTTTCATTTTGAGGTGGTGGAAGTGTTTAGTCACCTCCATTTTGTTGGGACGTAGGAACATCCCCTATCTACAAAGCTTATGGATTAGTGTTTTTGCTTTTAGCCATCACACACATGGTAACCTGAAATGGTGGGCACCAAAATGTTGATCATGGTCAAATCAACTAGAATAGGCAAGCTCGTATGAAGTCTGGGTGAAATGGGTTAGATCTCACATCTAACTCCTTGATTCTTGCAAAAAAGCTACTTATGGGTATGGCTACGAAGGCCCTCTAACACTTAAGTTAGTAAGGAGGAATAAGGGAGAGAGAGCGAGCAAACACTAATGGTGCAAACCGTAACCAAGTGACCAAGAACAGACAAGACCAGTCACTAGATGGGTCCAAGCTTGCAAAAAGCTCAAAATAAGTAATGAGGAAAATACGCAAGAGAACAGTAATGAATGAAAGCTAAGCAAAACCTATGAACAACTCTAGAGGATGCGACACACCAATGGAACTTCTGAAGACTCACGACATAATTCGATATGACACATAAATTGGTCCGGTAAGGTTACTCACCACCTAACCTTGCTTAAAGGAAAGGATAAGAGTGATATCAGGAGTAAAATAGTAGAGTGTTTACACCAAGAAGGAAAAATACTCAAATGTATTAATGATGATTTGTCTACCTGTAGCTTACAAATACAAGGGTATTTATACCCAAGAATTTAAGGTAACTTACCTTAAAGGGGAAAAGACAAAAATGGGTGTTATCCTAAAGTAGTAATGTATAACAATATAAAAGGGTAAAAATGAATATTCACAGAAGCAATAATTAGAGGGGCGGATTCTACGTATGGTCTTGTATACGTGGGGATGCTGTATTGGTGAGGTCATTAGAAGATGTGAACAAAGCAGTATGGCTAGCAGGCTTGTCCAAGCAGGGATGGCTTATGTAGTCCGAGGTCTTTCTCTCGGCATGGTGACAAAGGTGGTGCCAAGTAAGTAGTCAAGCATAAGGGAAGATTGGATGATGTCTCGGCCATCTGTTTCTCGGCATTCTATTGTCAAGAGATTAGTAGCCATTCAATATGGCTTAAGGAGTGACTTGGTAAGGAAGTACTCGGCATTGGCATGAGTTAGTTGGAGCAGAAGAATTCGTCTAGTCAAGCCTTCCAGTCCTTAGGCTCAACTATAGGTCAAAGGGCCAGTAGCTCGATTCCCATCATTCCCTACGGGCTGATTTGGATTTAGGATCAAATCCGGATGGTCTTTGATCAGTTCTCTGTCAGGGTGGTATGGATTGAGGTCGGAAATATTGAAGGTGTTAGAAACCCCATAATCCTCTTATAACTCCAACATGTAGGCATTGTCATTGATCTTTTGGAGGATTTTGAAGGGTCCTTCAGCCTATGCGGATAATTTGTTCTTTCTCTTACTCGAGAACCGTTCCTTGCTAAGGTGCAGCCATACTAAGTCTCCTAGCTAGAATTGCTTAGCCATCCTACTATTGGTCTTTTCTCGCATTCTTCTAGCAACTTGCTCAATGTGTCGAGTGACCTTATCGTATATGTACTAAAGGGATTATGCTCTGGCCAAGGCGTTAGGGTCTTCTTATGCAGGTATTAGTATAAAGGTGTGGTCAAGGGGCAACTCAAGATTGAATCCATAAACCACCTCGAAGAGAGTCTGTTTAGTGGTGTCATGTACTATTCGTTTGTAAGCAAACTCGACTACTAGTAAGTAAACGCCCCAATCAGCCAAGTTCTTGCCCACTGCAGCTCAGAATAATGATCCCAAAGTATGATTAACTACATCTGTTTAGCCATCAGTTTAGGGATGACATGAGGTACTGAAGAGTAATTTGGTCCTCAACCAATGCCATAAGGTTTTGCAGAAATGGCTCAAGAACTTCGAGTCTCTATTGGAGACTACACTTCTCAGCACACCGTGTATCCACAAAATCTCCTATAAGAAAAGAGAAGTAATAGCCAAAGCATCGTTAGTCTTGGTGCAAGGCATGAAGTGTGCCATCTTACTAAACCTATCTACAACAACTATTACAAAATCTTTGCCTCAGGCAGTTCACGGCAGTCCAAGAGCAAAGTCCATGCTCAATTCAATCTACGGCCTTACTAGAACAGGTAAGGGCATTGCTCTCCCTTGCTTAGCTTGGCACTTGGCCTTCGTGCATACAATACAACTTTTGATAACTTAGTATACATATCTCCTCATTCTCGACTAAAAGAATCGGTCATTCAACAGTTCACAAGTCTTCCTTTCTCCAAAATGTCTGGAGAGTCCTTCACTGTAAGCTTCCCTGATCAATAACTCCCTTAGGGAACAAGTCGGTACGCAAAGTTTCCTACTTCGGAACAATTAGCCATTCTCCACGTGGTACTCGCCCATTATTCTTCCATCAATACATCATGCAAGTATGGGTCCAAAGTGTAGATCCTCAAAGTACTGCTCTTTGATACTTAGGAACTCAAACAGCGAGGTTTGCAATTCAGATAAAAGCGTATGCCTTCTCAAAAGAGTATCTGCAACTATGTTGCTCTTTCACTGCTTGTATTTTATTAAAAATTGAATCCTTCAAGGAATTCAACCCATCTCGCATGACACTTTGACAACTTGGTTTGACTTTGAAGGTACCTCAACAATTCATAGTTAGTATATATAACAAATTCTCTCGGTAGTAAATAGCGCTACCATACTTGCAGTGCTCGGATTAGTGCCAAAAGTTCTTTGTCATACATGGAATAATTCAACTAAGGTCCTCGAAGCTTCTTACTATGGAAGGCAATTGGTTAGCCTTCCTACATTAGGACAGTGCCTATTCCAATGCTTAACGCGTCGCATTCTAGTTTGAAAATTTTGTCAAAGTCAGATAGCATTAACATCGGGGTAGAGGTCAATCTTTCTTTTATCTCAACAAAACTCCTCTCCTCCATTTCTCCCCATCGGAAGTTGATGTTCTTTATTAACTCGGTAAGTGGTGTAGCGAAGGTACTGAAATTTCTGATGAACCGCCTATAGCATGAAGCTAATCTATGGAAACTTCTTACGTCAGCACAAGTAGTAGGAGTCGGCCACTCGACAATTACTCGAATCTTATCATCATCGATCCATAAGCCTCCTTTACTAACTACATAGCCTAAGAATACCACTTCCTCCTGGCAAAAGTAACATTTCTTTAGATTGTCAAATAGTCTCTCGATACGAAGGATATCCAAGACTACTCTGAGATATTCATAGTGACTCGACATGTCGGTACTGTAGACCAGGATGTCACCAAAGTACACCACCACACACTTTCCTATAAGATGTCTTAGCATATGGTTCATTAGTCTCATGAAAGTACTCGGGGCATTCGACAAGCCGAAGGGTATGACCATTCATTCGTAAAGTCCATATCGAGTCCTGAACGCAGTCTTTCACTTGTCTCCTAGCTTCAGAAAATCTTGGCTCCACTCAATTTATCTAACATGTCTTTAAGCGTTAAGATCGAATACCTGTATTTGACCATGATCTTGTTCACAGCTCGACTGTTTACATACATCTGCTAAGTTCTATCCTTCTTCAGCACCAAAAGTGCTAGTACAACGCAAAGGTTGAGACTCTCTAACATGTTCTCTCTCGAGCAACTCATTGACTTGGCATTGGAGCTTAGAAGCCTATTTAGGATTCATCCGATAGGCAGGATTATTTAGTAGTACGGCACCGAGTACTAAGTTAATGCAGTGCTCTATGCCTCAAGTTAGGGGCAATTCTTTAAGTAACTATTCTAAGAACAAGTTGGCATACTTGTTTAGTAACTCTTTGATTTCCTAGGGTAATTTACCCTACTCCTTCATTTCTAAAAGTTGCTGACCAACATAAGGGTTGGCTTGTTTGCTTTGATGAGCTCTCGAAGCTTAGCTTTACTCATCACTAGAGCCTTCTTTAATCTACGAGCAAGTTTCGTTTGCAACTTTTGAACTTCTCTAGGCCGTATCGAATTTAGTGTGATCTTCCAATCATCCTTCTCGAACATGTATGTATTCCTGTAGCTGTCATGGATGACTCTCTTATCAAATAACCATGATCTATCTAGCAACACGTAGGAAGCACACATAGATAGTACGTAGTAGAGAATCTAGTCAAAGTAGTTCCCAATAGTGATCAACAGTAATATTTGCCAAGTGATATGTAATGCTCCTTTCTCACTCAACTAGTGCAACTTGTACAACTTCCGATACACAATAGTCAGCAACTTCAGTTTTGAAATAAGATCGACTAATGCCACATTGGTGCAGCTTCCACTATCCACGATGAGGGCATACATCTGATCATTCACCTTACAGGTAGTATGAAACAAATTCTCTCTTTGCTCCTCATCTCGTAAGGGTTCCATGTTCATAGTATGTTAGACAACCATGAATAACTAGTCTAAGTCCTCAGCAAATACGTCCTCCTCAACCAATTATTTCTCAGCATTTTCTTTCTTGGCAAAGACCTCCTCTTCTTCAGGTTCCTCATTAGTGTTGTCTACTTCTAGCTTCAAGATTTCTCCCTTAATGACCATCATTCTTCGGTTCGGGCACTGAGCAACCATATGTTCGAACCGTTAGCACTTGAAACATTTGATTTGGCTCATCTTTCTTCTAGACCCTTGCCTCTTCTCATAAGTTCGGGTCAGCACTTCATTGTTGGATCAACCTTTCTGCTCGGCTTAGACATTAACCTTTCTACTTAGCTCAATACTCGATAGAGTTCAGTGACTTCCCTATCCGGGTTAGCTAGTTGGCATTTTAGTAGGCACTCAACCTTTTCTCTACCTCTCCACTCATTGGGCAATCCTACAACTTCATCCATTGTGGTGAATCATTGAAGCTCCACAATGTCCTGAATATCACCTCTCAATCTAGTAATAAATCTTGATACAATTCGAGTTGGTGGTTCCTCCACCTCGCAACGGATCATGAGCATTTGAAACTCTTAAACATACTCGTCAATAATTCGGCTTCTTTGTCTTAGCTCTTGCAGCCGAGTAAAGGTATCTTAAAGATAGGTTTCTAGCACGAACCTATTTCTGAGCACTCTCTTCATCTCAAGCCAAGTGTTGATCTTTCAGTAGCCTCTTGTCTTATCATTGCTTAGAAGTTCTTCCACTACATGACAGCATATCCGAAGAACTCAACAGCAGTAGTTCTTACTTTCTCGTAATCCTCGTACTGATACTAATCAAATACACGCTCCAACTTCTCCTCCCATTCTAAATACTCATTAGCATTCCTAGATCCATTGAAACTCAGAATCCAAAGCTTCATATGGTCGGATGCTTTAGGGACTCGTATACGCTTTACTTCAAAATACTCCTCCTCTTCCCTATCTCCCATGTCTGCTAAATCAATCCTTCTCCTCACTTGCCTGCCTACTCTTCTACCTCAAACTAGTTGAACTGGGTTTTGACCTCTAATAGATTGAGCAACTTATAGGGTATTTTGTATGGCCTCAGTGGGTTTGCAAGACAACACATAAACAACTCAGGTTAAATCCACTAAGAGGTTAGCTACCACATCAAATCTCTTGTTAGTACTTTTAGGAGTTCCCTGAGATTGTCATCCATGATGGATAACTCTACTATCATCGCCAGTACCAACATTCATACTCAGGTCAATCATTTTTCCTCGTAGATTCAAAGCTCAAACAAATTCTTCAGGAAATTAACAGTTAACAACACAACACTCAAATGAACACAGTAACTTGCTCTATTTCACACATACAAAATAGAGTATAGCAAAACTTCAAAAACATACATCAACTCAAACAAAACCTCCACTTTATTTCCATGAAGGTGTGAATTGTGACCAAGAACAGATAAGGTCGGTCGCTGGATGGGTCCAAGCTTGCAAAAAGGTCAAAAAAAGTAATGAGGAAAATGCGTAAGAGAACAGTGACGAATGAAAGCTAAGCAAAATCTACAAACAGCTCTAGAGGATGTAATGCACCCATGGAACTTTTGAGGACTCACGGCATAATTCGATATGATGCACAAATTGGTCCGGTGAGGTTACTCGCCACCTAACCTTGCTTAAAGAAAAGGATAAGAGTGATGCCAAGCGTAAAACATCAGAATGTTTACACTAGGAAGGAAAAATACTCAATCATATTAATGATGATCTATCTACCTGCGGCTTACAAATACAAGGGTATTTATATCCAAGAATTTAGGGCAACTTACCTAAAAGGGGAAAAGATAAAAATGGGTGTTACCCCAAAGTAGTAATGTATAATAATACAAAAGGGTAAAAATGAATATTTATAAAAGCAATAATTAGTAGGGCGGATTATACACATGGTACTATACACGTAGGGATGCTATATTAGTGAGGTTGTTAGAAGACATGGACAAAGCAATACAGTTACTTGGCTTATCCAAGCAGGGATGGCTCATGTAGTAGGGGGTCTTTCTCTTGGCATGGCGGCAAGGGTAGTGCCGAGTAAGTAAGTGGCTAAGCATGAGGGAGGATTGGACGTTGTCTCGACCATCCGTTTCTTGGCATTCTATTTGTAAGAGATTGGTAGCCAGTCAGTACGGCTTAAGGAGTGCCTCGATAAGGAAGTACTCAACATCGGTAGGAGTTTACTGGAGTAGAAGAATTCATCTCGTCAAGCCTTCTAATCCTCGAGCTCAGCTGTAGGTCAAAGGGCCAGTAGCTCGATTCTCATCAATTAAGGACCCGAGGGGCAATGCTTGTCTTATGTATGTGTAGTAAAGAGTACAGGTTATGTGTTGAGGCTTAAAAAAAAGGAGAGTTCCCAAGAATAGGAGAAAACAGTAGAGAGAGAGAGAGAGAGAGAGAGAGAGAGAGAGAGAGAAGAGGGAATCAAAGAGGGATCTACCCTCCTTTACAGTGACTAGCATCATACTGGTAGCCGACAATTTGGGGTTCCCTCGTACTAGTCGCCGGCAGACAGTATGCACTATGGTGGAAACTGAGCAGCTTTGGGAGTTATAGACTACGATCGACTTGGCAACCAAATTTGTAATACAAAGATCTTACATCCGCAAAGCATGTTTAGTATACTAGCCTTATTACGGATGTCGGACACTCATTAATGGGTTATAGTGAGGAGTAGGTGCTAAAGACAAAGATTGAGTTAAGATGTTGAGGAAGAGGTCAATTAGTGCTCGGTCAAGGGCGAGCTGAGACCCAAGTTGATGCTAGATGGTTAGTGTGTACAAGCTCGGTGGTTGAGCTAATCTGCTCTGGTAGGACATTGCACGACTCATCGAGTAGGTATGTTACATAGGGTAAGCTCGCTATTCATTCACGCATACCCTAGCAGTTCACTTACATGGTAGGCTTCGCATGTTAGGCCTCAGTCTAGGTGAGAATTAGGTATCGACAGTATATATATATATATAACTAGAACTTGCCATTAAAGAAAGTGTAAACTTGAAATTTAAGATGTTAGAAAAAATTTACAAACTCCATAAGATAACCATAACTTTTATACAATTCAAGTTCTATGTTTAGGGTTGTAATGAGCCACACTACATACGAGCTAATAAATCTCAACATACTTTAAGCTCGACTCAATTCGTACTCTAATACTAGCAAAGCTAATGCGTCTCTAGGGTACGAAGAGGCACTATGACAAAAGAGAATGAAAGAAAAAAAAAGGGAAATTAGCAAATCTGGGCAGTTACCAATTGGATATGATACACCAATTGATCCTACTCGACCTAATCCAAACACTCGATATAACTTACAAATGTTGAACTAAGGTCACTAGCCACTATTCCTTACTAAAGGGAATAAATAAGGGCTAAAGGGGTAAGTGAGAACATTAAGGTTGCTCAAGAAAGGAGACTTATAATAATCAATAATGCAGTAATGTGTTGTCTACATACAAGTTAATGGGGTTTATATACTAGCCACATTAAGGTTATAAGGCATACGTAGAAAAGGCAAAAGGGTAATTTACAAATACAATACATAAAACATACTAAAAAAAGGCAAAAGAGACCAAAAATATTATGTATAAAAAAAAGTAAGATATCCTTCCGAAATGTTGTGCCAAAAGACACATGTCAAGAGGTGATTAGAAGCTTGTAATGCAATTGGCTAAGTTATAAAGAATTCTGAGGTCGCTTAGTAGTTGTCAAATCCTATTCAAACAAGGTTAGAAGGAAGTTAGCAATAAGAGCTAACATGGTCTAGTTCAAGTCAGAGCTTAGGTACTGAAGGGTGTTCTGATCCTCTCCAAGTCAAGTGTCTCAATAGCTCAGCTTAGTCTGATGTTTGAAGTTGCTTGGCTCATATGTTGTCTAGATTAAGGTAAGAGCTCGATAATAGGCATGGTTGTTCGATAGGTTAGCATGACTATTGTAGACTCCGTAAATTTAACCTCCTGAACATAGTGTTGGACTTGAGTGTCGTAAATATTTCCCTAAGTCGATAAGACCACATAAAATGAAAACTGACTAAAATTTTAAACTTGGAACTTAAAACGAACTTGAAAGACCTAATGATATAATTTGAAAACCCTTATCGTGCAAGAAAGCCCCAATCTCTACATACGTGTACTTTAAAAAAAATGTAAACCTAAACTTAATAGAAACCGTAAATATCAAATCATAAAAAAAAAAAATTAAAACTCTATAAAACTATCTTAATGCTTGAAAATCCACAAATCAATAAGATTATCAATAATTTTGGGAAATCATATAAAACTGATAACAAACGAATCAAGGATTATGTCAAGTAATAATAAACAACAAAACTAAGCTAGTCAAAGGAATAAATTAATAAATTTACAAAAATTATTTTACTTGTGTATATAAGTAGCCCTACAATATGTATATATATATATATATATAAATATATTATTAAGCAATGTCGTTTTCTTAATCTGTCATATGATATATATATATATATATATATATCTTGCATAATAAAGCGGTGTTCCTAAATAATTAAGCCAATTGATCCTTAAGCTCCTAAGTGTAAGTAAATTATTCCCGAGTTGATGAAAAACCCTAAAACATACATAAACTCACTCGAACCCTAAAACCTAGGATGATCAAGGACTTACGATCCTAAATAAATAATTAAAAATATAATTTCAATAAATTTTATTTAACTCTAGAAAACTCAAAAATTTCTTAAGAGACAAATCACAATCTATAAATTAATTCGAGAACCAAACCCTAAAAGAATTTCATATAAGACAATTCCCTTATTTTCACTTATAAGCCATATTACGTATGGATAAATTGTAAACCCTACTTTTAGCAAACTTTTTATTCAACTAAGAACACTTCCCAAATATTCTCAAGGATAAACTAAGCTAAGAATTCAAATTTACATTTTTAAAAAAAAATTCAATTTTCCAATTTGAAACCCTATTATCGATAAAACTTGAATACGAGAACCATAGTCTCTAAACGCAAAACCCTAGAACAATTAAGGACTTATAACCCTAAGTGGGCTAATTAAAGAATTTAATTTGAATAATTTTAATCAATTCTAGAAACTTTCATAATTTTATAAAAATTAAATCATAACTTATAAATCAATTTAAGAGACAAACTCCAAAAGAATTTCATATCAGACAATCTCCTTATCTTCATACATAAGATTTGTGCACATGAATAAGTAAACCAATCAATCATCCTAAATAACTTATCAATTGATAAATATAAACCCTACTTCTAGTAGGCCCATGATTCAATTAAAAGTACTGTCCGAACATTCCCAAGGATCAACTATACTAAAAACTTAAGTTTGCATTTAGAAACAAATTAAAATTTTCCAATTCAAAAACCAATTATCGAGAAAACCTGAGCTTGAAGAATTACGAGCTCTAAACTCACCTAAGACCTTAAACCCTAAAACAATTAGGGAATTTTGACCCTAAGTGACTAATCGATAATTTAATTTGAATAATTTCATTCAACTTTAGAAAATTTCACAATTTTATAAGAATCGAATCATAAAGTACAAAACAATGCAAGATGAAAATCCTAAAACAATTTCCTATAAGACCATGCCCTTATCTTCATGTCTAAGCCTTACACATCAATAAGTAGACCAACCAATCACCTTAGATGACTTATCAATTGATAAATGATTCCAACAAGGAGGAAAGGGGGGCCATACTCATGTCTTTCAACCATCAATCACTTTCTCTTACACACCACTATTCACCCCTTAATGCTTACATCATCAATAGTTGCAATTGTTGACTTTTGTGTAAACTACAAAACAATCAATTAAAGCTTCTTGCACACACTTTTTTTTTCATTCAAAAATATGCCACTCTCTCCCTCTTTCACTCTCATTTTCACTTCCTTTTCTTTCACTTTAAACATAAATCAAAAGAAGAAATTCAACCCCACAAAAATCCTCCATTTGGCCGCCACTTCTAAGTCCCACTCACGGCACTCCCATTTCTTTTTCTTGTATCACTTTCTTCCAACATCTAAGCTCTTTTAAAACCATTAGAACCTTCCACAAACCCCATTCCAAAGGATCAAACAACTCGGGTTTCCAAAAGGTGGCAAAAAGGAGGAAGCAAAGTTAAGAGCTTAAGTGGAACCTTAGTGCACAACCACCATACTTTGCTTTAAGGACGAGTAAGTATTTCTTGTGATTTATGGGTTAGTGTTTATGATTAGGAGACTTTGATTTCTTGAAGAGATAAGTAAGGTTTAAGTTGTTATAAGACCAAAAACCGTTTTAAGAAACAAGCTCATGAAACCCTTACATGAAGTTGAAACATGAGCATGTAAAGTTGATGATTTGTAAAGATACTTGTGTAACACTTTGGATGGAAGATTTTAAGATGAGAAAATCTTGAAACAAGAACTTGAATGGAAGATGAACATGTTGGACGTAAGGATTCAAAGGTCCTTTGAATGTTGATTTTATTTCCGTTAAGTTAAATATGCTCAAATCTAGACTTAAGTTAAGGAAAAATCCATCACACGAAGTTTTATGAAGAAACCAACTTTGTATGACATGAGCTATGATATGGAGGTTGTATTAAGTATAAGATCTTCTATTTTTTTTTGTGGAGCATGAGTTAAAGAATCATCTTATGGAAGAAAAGTTAAGTTAAGATTTAAATACAAATAGTTTAAGTGCATAATCTAACATCTAAACGTAAGGAAATGATGAAACAAGTTGAAAAACTAAGCAAGAACCCCTTGGAGTCATCACGACTAGATCTGGAACGTAGGAAAAAGAAGTTTAAAAATATGATAAAAGTGAATGAACAAAGTGAAAAGATCAACCAAAGTAAGTATGGTAAGCATACAAAACCTAAAACTCAAAACCAAGCCTAAAACTCTAAGTTGGGCCTTCAATGAAATTTTGACCAGTACCTTAAAACATCAAGAGAGGTTATTTTGAAGCCCATAAGAAATCCACCTAAGGCCCCATAAGCCCACTAAAGTCACTAACTTTAGTTTGAACAAAAAACAAGCCTATTTGACAACTTAAGCCCACTAAAAGGCCCATGAAGTGGTTGTTAGCCTTAAGAATATAAATCAAAGTTGTAAATCTGATCTCAAGGAGTATTTTAAGCTTAGGATAAAATTTTAAGACCAAGCCCAAAGGATTCCTCAAGTTATCAAAAAGCCCATTTACCATACAAGGCCCAAAAGCACTCTAACACATAAGGAACTCTACTGTTCTGACCCATGGACAGAATTGTATGCCTTGTTTCAAAAATCCAACCTCACCACGTTAAAGTACACTCGAAAATGATGAAGATTGACTATAAGATCATAAAAATTGGATTTAAAACGAGAAAGTTATACGCGATTGAACTTTTAAGTAAAACCGGGAAAAATTATGAAACCAAAGGGTTTTAGCTTAGTTTTCTAGGTTTTATTTCAAATCCTTATAGTATCATATTTGCGATGTCCAGGGGACCTAGCTTTGGGGAGACGACCTATCCCGGATTATTTTGATTGATCCGCATGACTGAGTGAGTAAATTCCCGATGACTCTTTACTTGATTTTGCTTGTAGAATATATGCACCTAAACTTATATATATAAATTTGGATGCTTGTAGGATATGGGAGATGCGTGTGTATGAATTTATGGATGAATGTGATGACTTGTTAATTATATATATAATAATCGGAATTGTTTGTACTAATATATATACATGTGAATTGTATGGAATGAAATTGTTTGATCACCTTGAAAATTGAGTTAATCACTTATACAATTAAGAAATCAAAATAAGTCATGCATTCCCCATATTGCATACGGATAACACCGACTGCCGCTTCACACAGAAGATAGGAAGGGACTCACAGGAATACGAGTTTCCTGCAGGATTGGGCACTAGCTATGTCATCATATATATTGAGTCTCTATCCTAAGCTGATGGGCTTACTAGGCGCTGGGAGACGCCAACCGTTGACGAAGGGCCGAGTCTTGTGGCTTCTGCTTAGGGCGTCTGTTTGTAGATTGCAGAAGCCACCACACCGCTAGACTTGGGATTTTAAAAATATGATTTGATTTCGGTAAAGGAAGTATACATGTATATATATATAGAGTTTTGTTTTGGCATGAGCACGATAGTGCAAATGAAATAAAACCTAAGGTCTAGAACCCGGATTTTGGTTTGGGTCAGTTAATTATCTCCAAACCAACTTCAGGGGGCATAATTCTGAGTCGTATGCAGCTCCTAGGTCACTGTATGCATTGTTTGGCATACTTATTGTTCATGCATTCATATGATCGTGCATCTAATAAATTTTTCCATGCGATATTGAGGAGGGTAATTATCTCACTAAGCGTAAGCTTACACCCCAACAATTCTTTTCCTTGCAGGTTGATCGATAGTTGGGAATGAGATAAGAATCAAGTGCAGAGTACTACCATTGAATCAGTATGATGAAAAGCTTATGTAGTTAATTCGGAATGTTCTGGAAAAACGACTAATATTTCAATTAAGTTTAGTGTCTTTAGTAAGTTTAGAATTTTCTGGAATTGTTTAAGTTATTTCACTATTTTAGTAGGGGATACCGATTCTCTGCGGTTCTGAGGAATTGTAGAAAAATGGTTATCCATAACTATTCATATTATATAATGAGTTAATGAACTAAAATTGAAGACCCTAGCGAATAACTATTTAGAGTCTTGCAATCTTTGACTTGCAAGGCGATTTTCTTATCATAGGTACACACGTGATATGGAAATTCTATGCAATACTACTAAGCCCCTCTTAGGATTGCTATAGGATTGGTATCAGAGCATTTGGTTGTCAGAGATAGGAGCAACCTACCAAATGGTGAGATGGGGTAGAACTTGGGTAGAGTTAGGATTTATAAATTAAAGATATAGATTCCTTAGAATATATAATATATGTAGTAGCACCTATGCGTATTTATGTTTACTATTATACGTTGTATCTCTAGTACCCGTTATTTTCCCCTAAGCAAGACACCCTTGATGAAATTACCCTAAAGACTCTCATGTTGTTTCTAAAACATTGAACCCTAAGACATAAGAAGTAGGTACTAAAGCCAATGGGAGTAAGCATCCCTAAATGTATAATTAAGGGGCATGTATTGGAGGTTAAGGATATTGGAATATCTTAGTTGGGAACTAAAGGTTAGACACTATAAATTATTAGTGTTAACCCTAATGATTGCAGTAGAGATTTCGAGATGGAATCATAATAATGAGAATGGAGATATGGAAAGTTGTTACAATGATTAGTTGTAAATCTCATTGTTAAATGAATAGATTAGTAGGTATGGATCATGAGTAGTGTCTGTGAATGTAGAGTCCCTTCAAATTTTGGGGGTTGCGTTATGGAAATATTGTTGATTAATGAATATGTTACCAATGGACTTGTTTCAACAGACTTATTACATGAATATTTTGTTTCGAGAAATTCTAACCTTTCAAGGATTATACTCAGTAAGGTCAAAGGATTTTATAAACTATTGATCAATAAAATATGGTTTATAATCATAATGTGACATGAAGGAAACTAGGGTTGAACATAATGACTAAGTTATGGAGATGATAAAGGATGTATGACTCTTCAGTAAAATGGCCAAGTTGACATAAATACCTATGGACAAATATTGATAATGAAAAGAAGAAGTGGATATGATTAACTGGTAGGTTACAACAAAAAGGATAAAGTAGTTGGATGTTATTTACAGCTAGGCATGGATCAATATAAGATGTAACGATTTTAGGACTTCTATGGGTTGAGTTATCTAAATCATGTAGGACAAGAAGGGGACTATAATAGAAGAAGGCATTTTGCAGTTGGAATTCAAAATTTTGATTGATCAAGAAAAGAGAAAGTTCAAGAATTAAAGTTATGAATAAGAAAATAGAATCACCTAAGAAGTTTTAAGCAACCCTTAGCAACATGCGACATAAGTACCTACTTGAGACTCTTAACGACTTAAGATGGAAATCTTGTTGGTCAAGAAGTTCTACGTGTATGTAATAATCCCTTTCTCATCCTGAGTGGGGTTTTGAGCTAGTATTCTCTACATGAGTCCTTACAATCTTCTAGCTTAGCTGCGCGTAACTGGTCCAAAGAGTTGATTCCTATCATCTACCTAAGGATTAGAAAGATTTTCCCTCAAATCCGAAGAGGTCTCTAGCTCTTGTTCTATTGTAACATCTACCGGGTCTTCTTCTGGTTGTTAGGGAATCAGGCTAGACACATTAAAGGTGGCGAAAACACCATAGTTCTCAGGTAATTCAATCTGGTAAGTGTTATGGTTGATCTTCCTCAAGACTTTGAATGAACCATTATCTCATGGAGATAGCATACCTTGTCTCAGGTAGGGAAATCGTTCCCAACTAAGGTGAATCCATATTAAGTAACTGGGTTTGAAATAAATAGTTTTGTGGCCATGGCTACTGATCTCTAGTTGTCTCTTATTGAACTTGGCGATCTTCCTTACTACGAATTGATGCAATTCTTATATTTCTTGGGCTCGGGTGACTCTATATTAACTTTCTTCAACAATTACGAGGGTACCAATTAGATCTAAGATAATAGTAGGATTGAGGCCAAAAATGACCTTGGAAGGAGTCTTCCTAGTGGTATAGTGGACAATTCGGTTATATGTAAACTCTACAATTAGTAGGCATAAATCTTAATCTTTTAAATTCTTTCCCATAATAGCTTAGACTAGATTGCCTAGCATCCTATTCACCACTTGAGTTTGGCCATCAATCTAAGAGTGGCTTCTAGAGTTGAACACAAATTTAGTTCCAAGCCTCTTCTGAAGTATCTTCCAAAAATAGCTCAAGAATTTTGTATTCTAATCTAATACGATGGTCTTCGGTACTCTATGTAATCGGATAACTTCCTACAAAAACAAATCAGTAACATATAAAGCATCATTAGTTCGATGATATGGGATGAAGTGTACCATTTTACTGAAGCGGTTCACTACAATAAAGATTAAATCTTTTTCCCTAGATGTTTGGGGCAACCTTAAGACAAAGTCCATGCTAAGGTTGGCCCAATGTGAGGTCGATGTCGACAAAGGCATATACTCTCCATGTGATTCTCTCTTTACTTTAGCCCTCTTGCACATTTCATAACTACTAACTACCTTATGGACATCCTTAGTTAAACTAGGCCAGTAAAAGTTTTCTTTCAACAAGTTGGTTATTTTGGTCTCTCCAAAATGACTAGTTAATCCATCATTATGAGCTTCCTTAACCAACAGCTTGCATGTAGAACAATTCGGTATACATAGCCTTCTTTCTTTGAACAGATGACCATCTTTGAGGTAATACCCTCCAACAGTAACTCCTTCTTGCATTGCTTGAGAATAAGACTAAAATAGGGGCTGTGAGCATACTACTCAGTGATAAGTGAAAACCTTAGTAATTTCGTCTATAAGGTGGTCAATAAGGTTTGCTAACGTGACAAGACATTTGCGATCATATTGGCATGTTGGCACTACCCTTCTTTTGTCAAATCACATTAGAAAAACCTTTTATAAATTCTAGCCACTTTACTTGCCCTTTTGAAAATTTGTTCTAACTTCCAAGATGCTTCAAGGAATTATAGTCCGTATAAAATACAAACTTTCATGGTAATAAATAGTGTTACTACACATAAAGGGCTTGAAAAAGTGAGTATAACTCTTTCTCATACACAAAATAGTTCAACGCGGCACCACCAAGCTTCTCATTATGTTAAACAACTGGTCATCGTTCTTGCATCAGAACTGCACCAATGCCAATGCCAATGCCTAATGCATTACATTCTAATTCTAATGGTTTATCAAAATTTGGTAGGGATAGGACAGGGGTAATAGTGAGCTTCTCTTTGATTTCCCTGAAGCTCTGCTCAAGTTGGTCATTCCATCGAAATCCATGACTCTTCTTTACCAGCTTAATCAAGAGGGTTGGAATGGTACTGAAGTTTTTAATGAATCGCTTGTAGAAAGAAGCAAAACCATGAAAACTTCGTACTTCAGCGATATTCTTCGGCATCAGCCATTCCAAGATAACTTGAACCTTTTCCTCATCTGCTTAGATTCCTTCTCTAGATACTACATACTAAGAAAGATAACTTCACTTTGACAGAACATGCACTTTTTCAAGTTCCCATACAACTTCTCAGCTCGTAAAAATGTCAACAACAACTTGGAAATGCTGAACATGGTTGTTCAGGTCAGCATTGTATACCAATATGTCATCAAAGTATAGGACCACACATCTTTCGATCAGAGGGTGCATCACATTGTTCATAAGCCGCATAAATGTGCTTGGTACATTTGTAAGTTTAAATGACATAACCAACCACTCATAGAGACTATGTCTTGTATCAAAAGCAGTCTTCCATTCATCACTAGGCCTCATGCAAATTTGGTGGTAACTACTTTGTAAATCAATATTCAAGAATATATTGGCACCATGAAGCTCATCCAACATGTCATCAAGCCTCAATACTAGGTATCTATACTTGATTGTAATATGGTTGATAACTTAACTATCGATGCACATGCACTATGAACCATCCTTCTTTGGGATGAGCAAGGTTGGTACAATATAAGGACATGCTCTCCCTCACATATCTTTGTTATACAAACTCATCCACTTGCGTTTTCAACTCGACCACTTGCTCAGGATTCATTCTATAAGCAAGTTGGTTTAGTAAGGTTATACTTAGTTGTTGATCAATACAGTGTCCTATGCCAAAGACTAGGAGTAGTCTCTTAGGTAACTCTTTAGGGAGTAGGTCAGAGAATTCATTAATCAATCTTTGGATCTTATCAGAGATATCTTCTAAATTTCTTATCTCTAACATTCTTCTGAACAATAAAAACATAGGCTCATCGGCCTTCTCAACAACTCAAAGCTCTCTTCAACTCATCACTAAAGCTTTCTTCTTGCTAACTCGAGTAAGCCAGTTATAGGTCTCATTCATGTAGGTTAGTGTCATAGGTTGCAGTACGATTTTCTTTCTATCCTTAACAAAGGCATATGTGTTCTTATATCCATTGTGAGTAACACATCGATCAAATAACCAAGTTCTTCCAAGTAATAGATGTGAGGCCCCCATGGGGACAACATCACATGCCACTTCGTCCTTATACACATTTCCAACACTAAAAGGTATAGCTACTTATTTAGTGATGTGCAGAGTGCCCTTATAATGAAGCTAGTGTAGCTTGTAAGGTTGAGGGTGCTTAGAGGCCAGCAGTCCTAACCTCTATATAAAAGACTGTATGACAACATTGGTTAGCGTAGACATAAGTCTCCTCTTCCTCCCTGGCTTCAACTCTTCTAGCATTCTTCTCCTCCTTTGGCTCACTTTCGTTAATGCCATCTACTATATCTCCTCATAACACCTTGACATGTCAGTTCGGACACTCAATAGCCATGTGCCCAAAACTTAAGCATTTGAAGCACTTTACCGCATTTGTCTTCCATCCAGAGGTCTATCCTTTCTCATATTAGATACCTTTAGAGTAATCGGGCCAATAATGTCTACACCCTACATTAAAAATGGTCATGGTGCAAAGATTGTATGTAACTCTTGAGGCAGGCATTTATCTTGTTTGTATAAACTTAGCATAAGTGGCAATGTTGGACATGTTTGATGCAATCGCCTTCCATTCTTGACTAATAATATCCTAGCCTCATAATTTTCTTAGCTAGCATGTAACCGTTCATATGGGGGCCACATACTCCTTCCTATACTTCTTTCATCAAAATCTTGGCCTCTTTGTCATCTACACACCATAAAAGCGTACTGTCAAATGAACATCAATACAAGGTAGATTCACTTACCAGGAACTAGGTAGCCAATCTCCTAATTGTCTTTCTTTCCTTTCTCTCAACTTCATCGGGGTACGTACTTGGTTGTAGAAACATTTTAATGTCATGATACCAAGGCTTTTTGTCATAGGTATCTTCAATTGCCAGACAGAAGGTAAGCTTTCCTTCAACTTCAATTGTAAGTGGTTAAATTTCAACTCTATAGGATATTTGGACCATGGATGCCAAAGTGGCTAATGCATTAGCAAATTGATTCTGAGTCCTCAATACGTAAGTGAAAGTGATTTCTTCAAATTTCTCCATTAATTTGGTCAAGCGTTGATGATAAGGTACCAGTTTAGGATCCTTCATTTTGTATTCCCCTCAAACTTGGCCAATAATGAGTGAAGAATCCCCATATACTTCTAATTCTTAAATATCTTTATCCAAGGCCATTTTGAGTCCTATAATGCATATCTCATATTCAACGATATTATTGTTGTATGGGAAGACGAGTCTTACAACTATAGGGAACTACATTCCTTTAAGGGATATCAATATTACCTCGATTCCACACTTAGACACATTGGCAGCTCTATCAAAGAACATCCTCTATTTCAAGACCTTTTTATCTTTCTCTTCATTAGAACTTCCTTCAACTACTATGTCTTCATTAAGGAACTTGACTTTTACCTCTTAGAAGGTATCTTCAGAGGGATTCTCTGCTAACTGATTCACTAGAGCTTGCCCATTAACTGAATTCTGGTTTACGTACATGATGTCAAACACTAATATTAACATTTGCTACTTTAAGATTATGCTAACCAGGGTCGGCTTTTCTGCCAAGTATTTCAGGGGGTCATGCTGCATAAGCAATTCAATTTAGTAATAGAGCATGTATTATCTGAGCCGATGCATTACCTAAACCATAGCATAATACGTTCTTTCAATTCCTGAATACTTTTGTTCCCCTTTTGTAAACTTTTTACTCAAGCAGTATATGGACTACTCTTTTCCTTCCTCATCTTTTTGACTAAGCATACTGTCATGCCCTGAAGCAACAAAATCGTAACAGTCTTGCCGTACAAACCATTCTAAGATAGAAGTTGACTATACAGCCACTATCTTAAACCTAATTTATACAAGGCGTCTAAGATTAACTTACTTTGAAGTAAACCGTACACAAATTAAATAAATTATTTACCTAAGTTTGAAAATATATATATATACTGGGATTCAAATATTATAAATAATGTTTGCAAGGTTTCATTGTACTATATTTCGTAAGTAATATATTATTCAAAAATGAAAAATTATAAAATAAGAGCTAAGACCTTTAAAATATAACTGTTCTTCAGATATATTTCCTCACTCCCCAAGATCCAGCAGTTATTAGTTTCAAGGTAAATATAAGTTGCTTTCTAGCTAGCACCTCCAACAACGTGTATAGAGATGTAAGCAACCAACAGCTCAGTAAGTTAAGATAGAAACTTAAAACTATGCCTCAAACATAACAAGGGTTTTCAACCAAAATAGTTAGATACAATGCATATACAAGCAAATGCCATCGTACGATATTTTTCAGCCCGTCATGAGATTAGAGAAATTATACTTGCTCTAATCCAAGTTGGCGAGTTTTGATTTAATGTAATAGCTTACAACTAAACCCAAGCTTGTGCAATGGAGATACTACTCCTCCCGTGATTACCTTTGAACCATTAACTTCACCCTTACCATGATCTCCTCACCTGTTACTTAGTTCGATTAAGGACGAAGAAGGGACCAATTATGCTATCTAACGCGATCCCTTTCGAAAGGGTCGATATTTGGCTGGAGAACCCTAATGTTTCCCTTAATGGGTTGCTTTGCAAGTTTGATTTAAAATTTCAAGTCATATATTTAATTAGATCATGTTTAAGGTATTCAATCATTTCAAACAAATCACACAAATACAAGCCAGAGCAGTCAATTAGAATGACATCATCAAGCTAAAAAATGAGCACATAGAGGCATACGCACAGTCAACTATCTAACAATCACATTTAAGTATAATCTCAAGCCATCGAGTACTACAAATTAATACTCTGAAATACAGTAACGTATTAATCCCAATTTACCTAAACTCCTCGATTACTCACGAGGTGCAACTCATATAGGCCATCGCCAATGATTCTTATAATACAAATATTGTTTTAATTCCCACATAACTACCATAGATTGGTTTTATCCTATAATACTTCTTGTTATCTTTTATTTTTTTAGGGTTTACTATATTTATTTATTCAGGTTTTTAAGTCTTTTATAATTATTTTTAATTTTGAGTTTGGTTTTAATTCAATTTCCTAATCGATTTTTAAATTAGTTTTTTAATTCAATTTTCAATTATAGATTTTATACGTAAATTCTAAGAAATCATTTTGACTTATAATGTGAAATTAATCACATTATTTTCGGATATCCTAAATATCATTTTTAGTCCATAACCAATGTTTTAATCCATACGATACATCATAATCTTAATTTAACTATTGAATTTACTCCCAATACTAGAAAATTTTACATTTTTTGTATAACTACCCTAATTGAAGTTTCCTACCAAATTTATTACATAATTCTATTATTATTCTATTATTAATTTTATTCTATTATTTCCTATTTATTATATTTCCAATTTCACATATTATGTATTATTACTTATTATTCACTTATTTTACTTATTTAACACTTCTAACACTACATATATCATCCTTGATCATCCAATAACATATCAAATGTCTAATTTTATTCTAAATCAAAATTATACCTAATTAACCCTAAATTACAAAATTAACTTAAAATATATCATTTTTACCTATTATATACACACTACATAATATACCTAATAATTACATCTAATATCCTAAATACTACAAATACGATACTAAATTGGAATTTAACTACCTAAAACATATAATTATGCACTAAATCAATAATTATTGTTTTAATTAGCTAATTAGTCCAAAATTACCCATTTTATGCATCATTTTAAGGCCTCAAAATCATCTAAAATTTTCAAAAATTCATTTCCAAAAAAGAACCTCATAGCACTATTTTGCATCCTCTAAATAGTCTACACAAAAATTTTGAGCTTAAAACTACATTCCTAAGATCATTTATTTCTAAATCGAATAAAACTCGAGTTTGTGGGATTTCTTAAAGATAGTATATTTGTAGACACAAAATCATCAAACTGAAAATTTTTCCTAAATCTACATACTTTAAAACCTCACAATACCAAATTTCACAATTTTCGAAGAATATTTAATATTTTTAATAAAATAAGTAAAATCAAAAGAAAAGATCGAACTCACTAGCATCGATGGCTCCAGCTATCATCAGCCACCATGGCCTTATTGACCGGTTTGAGCATTGTTACCACTGTATGGTGGTGGTCGCCATCTACTCTCAAGTTATCATCAGGTGTTGGTTCTCTTCTGAGGCCCTAATTGCACACTATTTTTGTAATTTTTTGTAAAATTATCCAACCCACTCTTTTGGTTTCTTTCTATTTTTTCTTTGATTCATAACTGGCCAAAATGACGAATGGGAATGATTTTCGGAATTTATAGGGCTGCTTGGATATTTTCATAAATTTTAAGTTGACATTTAGCCTTATCTTCTTCCATTTTTATTTTCTAGCTGCTTTAATTTAATTGGTTGCTTTTATTTCTTCAATTCTAAGCTACCATGACCCACTTCTAGACATTTCCTTATTTTTCCATATTTTTCTTGAATTTTCTTTAATTATTTATGAATTTTCTTTAATTATTTAGTATTATTTTAGCATATTTTAGGTATTTAAAGTAATTTCTCATATTTTTACTTACACATAAATACATATATGGTACAAATAAATACTCCTAAATATTATTTATGTTATTTTATGATTTTTAGTATATATATAATTTATCTCTATCGATTCGTTAGTTATTGGAACTCATTTTACATGTTTTCGATAAATAACGGGTAATTTACATATAATTCAATATTATAATAATTTATTATTTTATTATTAATTTTCCTAAATCCAAATTTACGAGATCACTTTTAGTAATATTCTTAACTTCGTCATAAAATTTGGGCTTAATCGAACAATTTACTCTATCACCTTAAATTTTATGATTTAAACCCTGAATACTAGATTGTAGGGCTTACACATACACCCCATATATTCTAATAATATCATAAGGTACAAAAACAATGGCTTCGTAGGTTTAAGAGCTAGCAAAATTGGAGGGTTCATAAGGTACTCCTTGATTGTTGTGAAGGCTCACTTGCATTCTTCATTCAAATTTATCTTGGCGTTCTTTTTCAACAACTTAAACAAAGGATAACATTTATCTGTAAGTTAAGATATGAGATATAAATCGAGCTATGTAGTTTAAGCGGCCCAATAAGCCTTTGATTTCTTTAAGTGTACGTGGAGGGGGCAAGTCGACTATTATTTTTACTTTATCAAGGTCCACTTCGATGCCCCTTTAGCTGATTATGTAACCCAATAAATTTCCCTGAAGTTACTCCGAAGGCAAACTTTTCTAGGTTTAGCTTTAATTGAAATTTTCTCAACCTATCAAACAATCTCCTTAGGTTATCCACGTGATTTTCTCCTTCTTTAAACTTTGCAATCATATCATTAACATATACTTTAACTTCTTTGTGCATCATATTGTAAAAGATTGTGACCATTGCTCTCTAATAAGTTCCCCCAACATTTTTTAGTCCGAAAGGCATTACTTTGTAGCAAAATGTACCCTACATTGTATTGAACGTTGTCTTGGCTTTCTCTTCCTCAAACATTCAGATTTAATTATATCCAAAGAATCCATCCATAAAGGAGAAGAGATGGTTCCCATCTGTATTATCCACTAAGATATCAATATAGGGTAAAGGGAAGTTATCTTTGGGGGTTACCTGGTTGAGGTCTTGAATATCAATGCACACTTTAACTTTTCTATTCTTTTTCATCATTGGCACAATGTTAGCTATACATTTAGAATAATCAGACACTTCAATGAAACCAACCTCCAGCAACTTTTTGACTTCTTTAATTTTCAACAAGATATTTAGTTAGAATCTCCTTAGCTTCTGTCACGCCCCGAAGCGGTAAAGTCGTAACAGCCCCGCCGTGTAAACCATCTTAAAATAGAAGTTAGCCTTATAACCACTATCTTAGACCTAATCTACACAAGGAGTCCACGACTAACCCGCTTTGAAGTAAACAGTTTGTAATTTAAATAAATCATTTACCTAAGAAAGTAAGGAAATATATATATATAGTATAATTCAATTATTGCAATTAAAGTTTACAATAATTTTCCATAATATATTTTCTAGTTATTACATTATTCAGAAATGAAAAATAATTCTAAAATAAAAAATTAGACCTTAAAAATATGTGTTTATTCTCCAATGTTTTTCCTTACTCCCTAGGATCCAATAATTGCTAGCTTCAGAGTAGTTGTTTACCGCTTCTTAGCCAGCACCTGCACGACGTCTATAGGGATGTGAGCAACCACAACTCAGTAAGTTAGGATAGAGGACTTAAAACTATACTATATACACAACAAGGTTTTCAATTACTTATTAGGTGCAATGCATGTGCAAGCAAATGCCATCACACGACGTTGTCCGGCCCGTTGTGAGATTAGAGAAATTTCGCCCGCTCTAATCCGGGTTGAGGAGTTGCCGTTAATGCAACAGCTCACGACCAAACCCAGGCTTGTGTAATGGAGACCTTTCTCCTCCCGCAACTACCTTCGAACTACTATCTTCACCCTCGCCGTGACCTTCTCTCCTGTCACTTAGTTCGACTAAGGATGAAGATGGGACCATTTTGCAATCCAGCGTTATCCCTTTCAAAGGGGTCAGTATTTGGCCAGAGAGTCCTAAGTTCCCCTAACGGGTTGCCATGCATATCCGATTATGATTACTGGTCGTATATTTGATTAAGTCCAGTTTAGGGTGATCAATCATTTCATACAAATCATACAATACATGCCAGAGCATCAAACAGAATCATAGCATCACCCATAATCAAGCACATGCACACATCCAACTATCTAACAAGCACAACCAAGCATAATCTTAAGCCTCCAAAATACAGTATCGTATAAATCCCAACTTACCTCGACTCCTTGCTCACTAACTCGAGGTCCGATTTGCTCAGGCCACCGCTGATCATCCCTATAACACAAACGTGGTTTCAGCTTTTCATATAACTATGATAGGTTCATTTTATCCTATAAAGCTTATTGTTAAGTTTTGTTTAGGGTTTAATATGCCTAATTATCTAGGTCTTAAGTCTTTTATAATTATTCTAGGTTTGGGGTTAGGTTCGGGTTCGGGTTCGGTTTCCGCATCGATTTCTAAATTAAGTTCTAGTTCAATTTCTAAGTAATGTTTTATATCCCAACTCTAGAAATTCGTTTTCAACTCACAATGTGAAATTAATCACATTACCTCCTGATCTCCTAAATATCATTATTGCCCCTAGTCAGTATTTTATTTCACCCGATACACTTATATCCTTATTAGTGTACCGAATTTACTCTTGATGTGAAAAATTTTTACATTTTTCATATAATTACATAAATTCAAGTTTCTTATCAGATTTATTATATATCCCTATTATTTATATAATATCAATTTTTATCCTAATATTTTCTATTTATTATATTTTCAAAAATTACATATTATGCATTATTGCCTATTATGTACATAATGCACTTCTAATATTTCTATCACTCTAATTACCATCTCTAAACATCAATTATCATTTCAAAATGTCTAAATCCATCCTAAATCAGATTTTACTCCAAATTTTCCTAATTTACAAAATTAACTATTCTTCCCTATTACTCATTTACTATATAATTAACCTAATAATTACATCTAACACCCTAAATACTACAAGTATCATACTCCATCAGATTTTCACATCCTAAAACATATACTTATTCACTAAATCAATAATTAACCATTTAATTACTTAATTAACCCTAAATTACCCATTTTATACCTCATTTTAGGGCCTAAAAATTATCTAAAAATTTTGAAAATTAATTTTAAAAAAATGGCTTCGTAGCACTGTTATATATCATATGAGCATCCTACAGAAAAAAAAAAATTGAGCTTCAAACTACACTCTTAAGCCTATTTATTTATAGTTCTAATCATGTTCGGTTTTGTGCAATTTGTTAAGGATCCTATATTTTCAGTCGTGATTAAACTAAATCATTATTTTTCCTTAAATCTACATACAATAAAACCTCAGAATAACAAGTTTCATAATTTTCTAGGCAAAATAACTAATTTTACAAAATTATTCAAAATCGGGGTAAATAAGGGACTAACTAGTTCGAAGCTTTCTGGCCGTCCAAACCCGGTCCAAGGTTGTCAGCCGGCCCAGACGGTGGGTCTAGTGTAGGGTGGTAGTGGTGGCTCGGTCCCGGGTAGTGGTGGTGGCTCGGTCGCAGGTGGTGGTGAGAGGTGGGTTTGGTTCACTTGCTCAATCTACACAGTTTTCTTTTTTTTTTTTTCTAAATTTTCTCTCAAATTTTTGGGTCTCACGATTTTTCTCAGATTCCTCACTGCCCAAATGAGTTCTGAAAATTTTTCCCCTATTTATAGACGATTTTTGTAATTATTATGCATTAATTTGACAAGACTTTGCCCATTTTCCCTGATTTTTACCTTTTATGTTGTCTAATTTTCATTGGTTGATTTTTCTTTTACAAATTTGGACCTACCACGACCTGATTTGGATCATCTTATCCTCTTCTGATTTTTTTTTTTTATTTTTCCATAATTAATTTATAATTTTCTTTAATTATTTACTTAGTTTTTGGCCAATTTAGGTAATTTCACGTATTTTTATCTACACGTAAATACATGTAGAGTACACATGAACATTCCTAATTATTATTTTGGTCATTTTAAAATTTTTAATATACATATAATCTATCTCTAGTAATTTATTAGTTATTAGATTACACTTTTCGCCTTTTCAGTAATTAGAAATTATTATGCTTAAAATTTGAAAATTTTATAGTCTCCTATTTTACTACTTATTTTCTCAAATTTAAGTTTACGAGGTCATTTTTACTAATATTTCTCTCAATAGTTTATAATCCGGGTTTGATCGGATCCTTTAACCGATCACCCTAAACCTTAGGTTCTAAGTTCAATCCTACGGTTACTTGGTTTGACTTTAGGGCTTACAGCTTTTACTTCTTAGGTTTGATATCCTCTTGTGTGGGTAAGCGATGGACTATAATTGATGGATCTAACCTGGGGCATATCTTCATAAGACCATGTAAACACATCTTAATACTTAGACAATAGTGCAGTAATTTTTGCCTTTTGTTCCTCTTTCAAGTTCCCTCCAATCTTCAAATTCTGAAGCTTGTCAGCAATCCTAACACTAATTGTCTTGGTTGGCTCATCAATGGAAATTCTACCCATTCTATGTCTTTGCTAGCTCTCTTATACATCATTGTAGTCATTGACGTCACTCCCAACGACTAACCTAGTAGGATTGAAAGTAATATCAATATTTTCATCATCTATTTGCACAAGGTATCCTTGGCTTTTATTCAGAGCATTGGATATGGGCCAAAAGTGTGTAAAGAAAGGAGTGTAAGTAAAGAAGGAATGGAGTGTAATGAAGAAAATGTAAATTGTTCTTTTATTAGATTAAATAATTCTTTCAAGTACATGTTTGTAGAATAAAGGTAATTATTACAAAGCTCGAGAAAATACTAAACCGTAATTCATCCTTTACCTTAGAGAAGACTTATCACTGGTCATAAGGACAGAGAACCAATTATTCAAGTGCTGGAGCTTACAAGATGGGCCTACTATGTCATTCTTACTAGGGGTATTGTAAGCTTTGCAATCAGCTACTCAAGGTTCGATTCGTAAAATTTAAAGTGATCATTATCCGATTCAGCCCAAATTTTACGATGAAGCTAGGCATATTAGTAAAAGTAATCCCATAAGTTTGAATTTAGAAAAATAAGTAATAGAATGATTAATTAATATAATATTGATTTTTATGAAAATTGTTCGTTGTTTATCGAAAACGCTTAGAACGAATTCCGATAACTAACTAAAAATCATGAAATAACATAAATAATATTTAGGAATATTTATTTGTATCATATATGAATTTATATGTAGGTGAAAATATACAAAATTACTTAAAATACGCGAAATATGCTAAAATAATGTTAATTAATTAAAGAAAAATCATAAATAATTAAAAAAAATTAGGAAAAATGAGGAAATGTCTAGAAAGTGGTCGTGGTAACTTGGAAATAGGAGAAACAAAATTAACCAATCAAAATTTAATAAATAAAAAGTACAAAAGGATAAGATAAGGCAATTATCAACTCAAATTAATGTACAAAAAATTCCCTAAAGCTCTATAACTACCTAAAAAGTTTTAGAAGCTCATTTGGTTTGTTTGGAGAGCAAGAAAATTAGGGAGAACCAAAACAAGAGAGAATTAAGGCTTTTCCAAAAAATTACAAAAAATCTATGCAATTAGGGTTTTAGAAGGAAACCCACACACAATAATCACCTAGAAACGAACGACCATCACCATACTACTCTACCACCACCTCCTAACCTGACCAACATACCTAGAGCCTTTGTTGGTGGCGGGAAGCCGATCAGATAGGTGAGTCCAATTTCCAATCGGATTTTGTTTAATTTTGTAAAAATATTAAATGTATTTAGAAAATTTTAAAATTTGGTATTCTGAGGTCTTTAAGTATTTAGATTTAGGGTAAAACTTTATTTTGATGATTTTATATCTAGAAATATACTATCCTTAAGAAATTATGCAAACCCGAGCTTTGTTTGAATTAGAAATAAATGACCTTAGGAGTGTAATTTTAAGCTCAATATTTTTAGGTAAACTATTTAGGGGTTATAGAGTAATGCTATGAAGCCTTTTTCAAAAATGAATTTTTGAAATTTTTAGATAATTTTTAGACCATAAAATAATGCATAAAATGGCTAATTGAGTAATTAAATAAGTAATTACTTATTTAGTGCATGATTATATGTTTTATGATGTTGAAATTTGATGGGGTGTGATATTTGTAGCATTTAGAGTGTTAGATGTAATTATTAGGGTATTATATAGTATATATGTAATAAGTAAAAATAGTAAATTTAAGTTAATTTTGCAATTTGGGGTAATTATGTATAAATTCTGATTTAGGAGGAATTTAGATATTTTGAAATGTTATTTGATATTGGGAGATGATATTTGAGGTAATAGAAATATTATATGTGTATAATATGTACATATTAGGTGATAATGTATGATATGTAAATATAAGAAATTAATGAGTAGGAAAATATTAGGTTAAAATTGATATTATAATAATAATAGAAATATATAATAAATCTAGTAGGAAACTTAAATTTAGGTGTTTATATGAAAAATGTAAAATTTTCTTACATCAAAAGCTGATTCGGTAGTTAAATTAGAAATGTAATATACCGTACTAATCAAAATATTGATTGGGGACTAAAACATAAATTTAGGATACTTAAGCATAGTTAGATGAATCTCTTATTTTAGCTTGGGAAGAATTCCTAAGGTTCATAAATAAAAACAATAATCAGAAACCAAAACAAAACTGAATTCAAAAATTGAATTAGGAATTAATTTGGAACTAATTTGGTTATAAGAGATATAGAATTTGGATAAATGCGTAAAATTATAATCCTAAACTTAAAGCCTATGATTTAAAGCTTAGATGTATATATATATACATATGTATAAACGATCACATTAAATGTAGATTATTCCTAAATCAGAATCTAATTCAAAAGTCGAAACCGTAACCAAAACAAGAAACAAATTCAAAACCTAGCTGAATGAGGGAAGTAATTTTAAAAGACTTAGACCAAAATCACTAAATATAAGAAGATCATAAACCAAAGACACTCATAATTTAAATTACATAACAAAACATACCTATGGTAGTTATGGGAAACTAACTCAACACTTATATTATAGGGATTTTTAGCGATGGTCAGTATGAGTTGTACCTCGAATGAGCAAGTGATGAGTCTAGGTAAGTTGGGATTAATACATTACTGTATTTTAGATGCTTGAAATTGTGCTTGTTAGATAGTGGGCTACACGTATGTGCTTGTTTCTAAGTTGATGCTATGATTCTGATTCGCTGCTATGGATTGTACTTATATGAATTGTTGCAATGAATGAATACTTTAAATCGGATCTAATTAAATATATGACTTGAAATTCTAAATCGAACATACATAGCAACCCATTAGGGAAAACCTAAGGTTCTTTGGCCAAATACCAACTCCTTCGAAAGGAATAGCATTGGATAGTATAATCGATCCCTTTATCATCCTTAATCGAACTAAGTGATAGGTGAAGAGGTCACAATAAGGGTGAAGTCAATGGTTCAAAGGTAGTCATGGGAGGAGCGATATCTCCATTGCACAAGCCTGAGTTTGGTTGTGAGCTACTGCATTAATGGAAACTCCTCAACTCAGATTAGAGCGGATGTAATTTCTCTAATCTCACAATGGGCTGTGTAAGCCTCTAAAATTATGTTTAGAACAACCGAGTCAAGATTTAAGCTTTTAGGGAAAGTTAACTGATAAGTTTAAACTTTAAGTTTAAGATAGAAAAGTTAAACGAAGAGACAAAGTGAAGTTAGATTTTTGAAATAATGATCCAAATCCTAATTTTGCCCTTAGAAGTAGGATTATTTAATATAGTATTGAAATGCTCAGAACCCTTAAAATCGAGCTCAAATTACGACGAGAACTTAAAGCTAAGTTAATTGAGCTATAAAATGAGATAATATAGTATAATTTATTATATGAATATATACATATTTTTATGAGTATACCTGATATAAATAATAATAATACCCGTAAATAACCCTAATTTACATAATTATGTATATAATGTGTCGAATTCATTCGAATAATTAAGAGAACATATTCTAAAAATAAAAGATATGTTAGAAACTTAATTATAAGAGTATAGTTATATACTACGCGTGATATATAGATTGGATATATGCCTCATATTAGTGAAATAACTAAATACTATTATAGTATATATAATATCAATATTTAAGTTAATTCCCTATCAAAAGTTATCTAGAACCATTTCTCATTTGCTGGAAAAGTTACGTAGCTTGCAAAACAAGTTAGAATGTTGATTCAACAAGTCAATTTGTAAAAACAAGGCACCTCATGCTTATTCAATCAAGAAGAAAAAGAAAAAGAAAAAAAATAGAAGATAAATTCCTTAAACCGACTTTGGAGCAGTATAAAAGGGCAAGAACTCCAAACGTGAAACATTTTACAATCTGGAAAATTAGGGAGTGATGGAAAGCTCTAAGGCATTAAGAAAATAAATATATATATACATAAAACAAAGTAACCACTATGCCCTACTCGTACCTGATCTAGACGATCACTTGACGACCAACCCGATTAGCTGCCACCAGTCCAAGCCACACCTTGGCGATCTGACATACCCCCACCACACCATGGCTATCGGAGGCATTAAGAACAGTTAGGTAAAAATTTTGCCTTGTTTTTCAATAATTTTTAAAAAATACCTAAACAACTCAAAAAATTATGAAAAAATTGTACCTCGGTTATTTTGAACATACTTTCGTGTAATATTTTTATTTTTGAAAAATTCATAATTTTTAATATACTTCCTTAAGAAATTTACTATTCATCCAAAATTAGAATTGTAAAATAAATGTACTAAATGATGTTATTTCTAGCTAAAAATTTTTGTGTAGGATGTGTATGATATATAAATAATTGCTATGTAACTTGAATTTTGATTTGAATATTTTTACTATTTATTACATTTTTGGCCTAAAATAGCTCAAAAATAGGTCGAAATTGTGAATTAAATAGGAAATTGTGAAATTAATTGATGAAATGGACATATACTGATATCTAGTGAATAATAACAATGTTGGGTTAGATTGAAATTAATTAGGTGTAAAAAGGATCATAATTGAGTAATTTAGGATAATTTAAAGATAAAATTGTAAATATGAACATATAGGCGATAAGTCGAAAACTTGAAACCGAATAATAGCTAGGTTCCCCATATTTTTAGGAGTCTATAAAAATTTTCAAGCAATTATTTGGTGACCTAAACTAATTATTATGAATTTTTGTAATAAAATAGCCTAAATTACAAAGCGAAACATATTTTTTAGTAATAATAAGTTAAAGTGAATTAAATAGTTAAATAAAAACTATGTATGAGGTTGCTAATCAAATTGAATTAAAATAGTATTTTTAATTTATTTACTGATATTTTTTAATCGGGATACACTATAGGTATATTGGGATTAGATAATACTCATATTATAACATTATATGGACAAATTAAGTAAAATATAATTTAATAATGTAAATTACGTATAATACTATAATATTTATATAGATACATATAACTGTATTAAAAACTCAAACTACCCGTTAAAAGCTATCTCTAAGAATAGGACCCGTGACACGTACCGTTAGGTCTGTACGAACCCAATGATACTAATTTTATTAAAATCGAACAATCTTAGGCAATAAAACCTATAACTCTATCATATTCTAGAATGTGTGTATTTCAGTAACCCTACCGGAATTAAAACGTGATTTAATAAATTAAAAATATTTTTCGATGCAATCAAAACGATATATAATGCGTAATAGTATAGATTACGTATATTATCGATAATTAACAACTTAACTCGATATATAATAATAATACAACTATATATTATGGAAATAATATATATTTACTATATATATATANGTAATAGTATAGATTACGTATATTATCGATAATTAACAACTTAACTCGATATATAATAATAATACAACTATATATTATGGAAATAATATATATATTTACTACATATATATATATATATATATATATATAACCATTTTAGATCAAACCATAACATTTTCGTAGTTATTACGAAAACTGAATTTGGATCTTTTATGGAAATAAGATCTTCCAGTGAACAGATAGTTAATGGCACAAGTCTACCATAGTGAGCGTCTTAACAAGTGAGTTAAGATTGTAGCTTCACTGCTTATTGAGATACTGTATTAAAGTATCTAGAGACTCAAGAGTATTTCTGATTGTATTTATAGTTAGTTGACTATGCGCATACCATGTGTGTGTATGATACTCAATATAGATTACATAATAGTATAGATTATGTATATTATCGATAATTAACCAACTTAACTCGATATATAATAATAATACAACTATATATTATGGAAATAATATATATTTACTATATATATATATATATATATATATAACCGTTTTAGATCAAACTATAACATTTTCGTAGTTATTACGAAAACTAAATTTGGATCTTTTGTGGAAATAGGATATTCCAGTGAACAAATAGTTGACGGCACAAGTCTACCATAGTGAGCATCTTAACAAGTGAGTTAGGATTGTAGCTTCACCGCTTATTGGAATACTATATTAAAGTATCTAGAGACTCAAGAGTATTTCTAGTTGTATTTATAGTTAGTTGACTATGCGTATGCCATGTGTGTGTATGATACTTAATTGTAATAGGAGTTGAACTCCTTAGTGTACTGTTCTACATATTTGCATTGTTTCTGTATTGTATGAACTTGTTTAGCTACTCCTGATTAGAACTAACATCTATTCGACTAAAACGAAGCTGAACATGCATAACATCCATTAGGGAAAACGATTAAGAGTACCAGGCCAAATACCGACTTCCTTTGATGAGGATAGCTGAAACAATCTTTTCCCCATCCCTAGTTGAACTAAGTGATAGGCAAGGAGGTCATGGCAAGGGTGGGGGCCGTGGTTCAAAGGCAGTCATGGGAGAAAGGTATTCTCCATTGCAAAAGTCCGAGTTTGGTCTAATTTGAGTCGCAATAAAACTCTTTAATTCGAGTTGGAGCGAATGTAAGTTCCCTAACCTCACAGTGGACCAAATAACATTGTGCGATATTTCATTTGATTGATTACATTACATTTCATCATAATTAATAACCTTGCTTGTGATTGTCTAGTACTCTTTTGACTCCATCCCACTTACTGAGCTAGTTGTGCTCACATCCCTATAAACTCTTTTGTGTGTACTAAGTAAGGATCAAGATGTTCTGATATCGCTAACCCCAAGTTAGTGTGCTGATGACTGGGAAAGTGAAGTACGAAGAATCAATTAAACTTGGACTTTTGACATTTCTTTTGTCTTTTCTATTGAATTTTGAGGAAACTAATTGGAAATTCCCTAGGATGCCCATTGGTTTCCTAACTTATTATATATAGACTGCAAAACTTATGGCTTTTGATAAACTCTGACTGTACACTTTGACTTTGGAAGTAAAACATTTGTATAACTACTATTGTGTTATGAGACAACATGTCGTATAGAATAGGTATTTTGTAAAACTATCACGGGTTTGGTTATTAATAGGTATCAAAACGGATGTTTCAAGTTAGTTGAGTTGTGTACGCTTTGTGTGAACTGTATCTACGATAGTAACTGTGAAATCAACTTCTATCTTAGGTTAATTTATACGGTGGGACTATTATAACTCTTCCTATTCGAAGCGTGATAGGCTAGACAACGTCATGCAATGGCATTTGCTTGTACATACATAGGATCTAACTAATTTGGTTAATAACCGTGTCGTGATTGACGTATAGTTTTGAGTCTTCATTCCAACTTACTAAGTTGTGGTTATTTACATCCTTATAGATGTTGTTGTAGGTGCTAGCTAGGAAGCGGCTTACATTTACCTTGAAGCTAACAACTGCAAAATCCTAAGGCGTAAGAAAAGACATCTGAAGAACAGATATATCTTTAAGGTCTTAACTTTCATTTAAAATTTTTCATTTTCAAATAATGTATTATGTAGTAAGTATAGGATAATGAAACCCTGCAAACATTATTTGTAATACTTAAATCTTAATGTATATATATGTTTTCATACTTTCTTAAGTAAATAATTTATTTAACTTATGAACTATTTACTTTAAAGTAGGTTAGTCGTAGACACCTTATGTCAATCAGGTGTAAGATGGTAGCTATATGATTAGCTTCTATCATAGAATGGTTTGTACAACATGACTGTTACAAGTCTACTGCTTCTAGGAGGGACAGGTGTCCTCTTTAGCATATTATGAGATCTGAACATCAGCTTGGATAAATGTCTCTGTCAATGGTGGAAATGTCATCGTGGCATGATACAATCTGTCACCTCTCTTGCCCTTTGTGTACTTGTTTCGTAACTCTTCCATCGAAGCTAGAATGTAGCCAAACCCAAGGGTACCAATCTACCCTTCTTTGAATTTTGGCCTCTCATCCTCCCTCCAATCAATAATCATACACACTTCTTCAAACATTTGGAGCCTAAAATCTTCCTGCTCTCCAATGCTAATGTAGGATATGGCTGTTTCTTTCTATATTTCATAATCCTAGTCAAGAATCATTATGACTTGACCATTTGAAATGAACTTAACCTTCTAATGTAAACTTAAAGGTATGGCCCTTACTAAATGAATCTAAGGTCTCCCCAATAAGAGATTGAAAGTCCTCAAGATGTCTAAGACTTAGAATCTAATGTTGATAATCTGTGGGCCAATGTCAACTAGTAAGTTGATCTCCTCAATAATTTCTCTCTTGGATTCACCAAAAGCCCTAATTGTTGTTGAATTCGGCTTAATTACGGTTGCATCGATACCCAATAGATCTTAGGTAGTGAGAGGGCAAACATTTAGAGATGATCCATTGTCAATAAGGACTCTAGCTATGATTATATTATTTACCCTTACTATTATGAAGGGCGGCTTAATGTGTTGATTACCTTCCTCACCCAATTCTTTAGTAAAGAAAGAAATCTGATCCATAATAAGGATAGAGTTGGTAACCGACCTCATTTTTTTAACTGATATTTCATGAAGGACTTTGACTTCCCTCAGAGTTCGAAATAAAGCTTCCCTATGTGGTTTAGAAGCCATCAACAGACTCATAAGAGATATTTGTGTTGGAGTTTTAGTAAGCTGGTCCATTTTGTACTTACTTAACTTGATCATCTTAGTGAAGGCAGACAATCCTTCTTTGTATTCAGCTGGTTTGTTGCTTGATTCTTCCAACATGTTCTTCTTTTTAAGGTCTTGTTTCAAGTCATAAATCCTACCAAAGCAAGTAATCCCTCCTACGAGTTCACTCGATTGCCCCTAGTTAACTACCTAGTAGTTGAAAGGGGTAATTTTATAACTTGTAAGGGCTAAGGGCACATGTAAGGTGTACGTTTTAGTTTTTAAAGCTTACTTCTCTTCTTGTTTGTAAAATCTGTAGACCTTGGGCTCTTGGTTAGAATCAATCATGTAAATGGTAAGGTCTAAATTGTCAAATATCATATTAATGATAAGGCCATGGTTGGGCAAAGGGTTGTTGTTGATGTTTGGAATTAGAGCTTCCACGAAGTCTGGCTAAACTATACCTTCATCAATCAAGTCTTAAATCTTGTTTTTCAATCTCTAATGCAAGTCAGTTAAATGGCCCACCTGCCCCAAATGATACTAACACTTTGCATTGGGATAAAAAACCCATGGCCTATACCTTTCATTGAGAACCTCAAAATGGAGCAGATTATCTTTTCTTAATTTTCCAAGAATCTGGCTAAGAGGAACTAATATCTTAGTGAACTACCTTAAGGCCCTATTAATTGGCAACTGGCTTCTAAATTATTGCTAAACTGGTAAAGGACTTGTTCTAAAGGAAACCCAGGTATTAGGCCTAGTGTTTAAATTCATCATTCTGACAATAGCTTCTTTGGGCTTGCAGGTAGTAGACTTTATAGAGGGTAGTCTTCTATCTGATGGCTCTTGTAATTTATGAAAGAGACAACACTCTCAATCCAGCATCTTGGAGCCATCACCTCTGCGAAGCTAAAGGAGGACTACCTAATCAAGTGAGAGAAGTATGGCTTCCCAAGAGTATTGATGAAAGCTGAAGTTAGCTTTTTCTTAGTCATGGAGGTAAATACCCTTATAGCTAGGGATCTCTACCTCTAGGCGTATCCCTTAAACGATTCATTGTGCCTCTTTCGTAGGGCGACTAAGTCCATCATGGTTGGTGGCACTTCAACATGGAATTTGTATTGCTCATAGAACACCTTAGCCAGCTTCTCCCATGTGTTCACCTAATTTAGATCTAATTGGGTATACCAGGTTAAAGCAAGACCCATCAATGATGGGAATCAAGCTACGGGGCCCCTGACCTACAGCCGAGCTTGAAGATTAGAGGGGCTATCACGATGAATCCTTATGTTCCAACCAACCCCTACCGAGGCTGAGTAACCTCCTTACCAAGTCACCTCTACTACCATGTCATATGACCGCCCATTATTGTGTGGTATGCTAAGTTAACAATTACTCTCTATTGCTAAGTCATTTAATTACTCGACATCTTCCTTGCCGAGAAGCTGAGAAAGAGAGACCAGACTGACTAAGCCATCCTTGCTCGGATAAACCCATCCGTCCATATTTTTTTGTTCGTATCTCCTAACAACCTTGCTAATGTAGCATCGCCACGTGTACAATATTATGTGTAGAATCTGTAGCACCAATGATTATTTTCCTTATATATTCATTTTTACCCTTTTGTATCATATACATTTCCTCTTTAGGAAATGTCCTTTTTGTCTTTTCCCCTTTAAGCAAGTTGCCCTAGTTTGCGGGCATAAATACCCCTGTATTTGGAGTTGTAAGATCAGATTACCTTCAATATAATTGAGTACTTTTCTTCCTTGCATAAACACTATTGTTTACTCTCAGCATCACTCTTATCCTTTCCCTTAAGCAAGGTTGGGTGGCGAGTAACCTCATTGGACCAATTAATGAGTCATATCGAATTATGCCTAAGTCATCGGAAGTTCCATTGGTACATCATATCCTCTAGAGCTGTTCATAGGTTTTTCTTGCTATTTTCATTCTTCATTTCTCACCCTTTTTGTACCTTTCTCCATTAACCCTTTTCGAGCTTTCTGCAAGCTTGGACCCATCTAGCGACCGGCCTTGTCTGTTCTTAGTCACGGTTCGCATCATCTTGATATCAAAGTGGAGGTTTTGTGTGAGTTGTAGTTAGTTCTTCCTAAATTCTATTATACTCTGTTTTGTGTGTGCAAAACAGAGCAAGTTACTATATTCATTTAACTACTGTGTCGTTAGCTGTTCACTCTCTGAAGTGTTTGTTTGAATTTGAATCTAAGGAAAAATGACGGATCCTAGTATGAATGTTAATACTAGTGATGACAGTGAAGTTATCCACCATGGATGACAATCTCAGAGAACTCCCAGAAGTATTGACGAGAGACTTGATGAGGTAGCTAACCTCTTGGTCGATTTGATACGAGTTGTTCATGCCCTGTCTTGCCGACTTACTAAGGCTATACAAAATACTCTATAAGCTGCTCAACCTGTTAGAGGTTAGAACCCAGGTCGACCAATTCGAGGTGGAGGAGCTAGTGGATGAGTAAGGTGAAGGATAGACCTAAGAGAGCTAAATAAGGAGGAAGAAGAGTATTTTGAAGAGGAGCGTATATGAGTCCCTAGAGCATCCAACCATGTGAAGCTTCAAATTTCGATTTTCAACGAATCTGGGAATGCTGACGAGTATCTAGATTAGGAAAAAAAGATGGAGCATGTATTTGATTACTATAAATATGAGGATTATGAAAAAGTAAGGACTATTGCTGTTGAATTCTCTGGATATGCTACCATGTAGTGGAAGGATTATCAAGCCATGAGAAGAAGAGAGGGGTACCGAGAGATTAACACCTGGCTCGAGATGAAGAGAGTGCTTAGAAACTGATTCGTGCCAAAAACTTATCTCCAAGAAACATTCACTCGACTTCAGGAGTTGAGACAAGGAGGCCGGACTATTGATGAATATGTTTAAGAATTCTAAATACTTATGATAAGATGCAAAGTGGAGGAACCACTTGCCCGAACAATCTCAAGATTTGTCATTGGGTTGAGAGGAGACATTCGAGACATTGTGGAGCTCCAACAATTTGATACAATGGATGAAGCTGTTAGGATTACCCAACGAGTAAAGAGACAAAGAAGGAGCCGAGTAATGACCAGAATGCCGCCTAATCGACCCGGACAGGTAAGTCATCGGACTCTACCAAGTACTAAGCCGAGCAGAAGGGTTGATGTCCAAACCGACCCGAACGTATCAAAAGGGGCAAGGGTCTGGCAGGAAGACCAGCCAAATCAAGTGCTTCAAGTGTCAAAGGTTCGGACATATGGTTACTCAGTACCCAAACTAAAGGACGATGGTCATCAAGGGAGACATCCCGAAGTTAAACGTAGAAAGTACAGATGAGGAACTTAAGGAGGAGGTTCCTGCCAAGAAAGAGTTGATTGAGGAAAATGTATATGCTGAGGACTTGGACCTGCTACTCATGGTTGTCCAACGCACTATGAGTATAGAACCCTCAAGAGAGGAGGAGCAAAGAGAGAACTTATTTCATATCACCTGTAAAGTAAATGATCAGATGTACGCCCTCATCGTAGATAGTGGGAGCTGCACTAAAGTAGCGTCAACCGACTTCGTTTCAAAACTAAGGTTACTGACTATTGCACACTCGAAGCCATATAAGTTACACTATTGAGTGAAAAGGGAGCCTTACACGTCACTCGGCAAATACTACTGCCGATCTCTGACCAAATTCTTTGTGATGTACTGCTAATGTGCGCATCCTATGTGTTGTTAGGAAGATCGTGGCTGTTTAATAGGAGAGTCATCTATGACAGTTACATGAATACTTACTTGCTCGCGGATCAAAGAAAGCTCTAGTGATGAGTAAAGTCGAGCTTCGAGAGGCCATTAATGCTAATGAGCCAACCTTCTTGTTGGTCAGGCAACTATTAGAAATGAAGAAGCGAAATGATTTACCCCAAGAAGTGAAGGAACTGTTGAATGAATATGTCGATCTGTTCCCATAACAGTTGTCAGAAGGGTTGCCCCCTACCCAAGGCATAGAGAACTGCATTGCCGAACAAACTAGCTTATCGCATGAATCTCGAGTAGGCTTCTAAGCTTCAACGTCAAGTTAATGAGCTACTAAAAAGAAGATATGTGAGAAAAAGTCTCAGCCTTTGTGCTATGCCTGCACTTCTAGTGCTAAAGAAAGATAGAACCTGGTAGATGTGTGTTGACAACCAAGCCATGAACAAAATCAAGATCAAATACAGGTATCCGATCCCGAGGCTAAAAGACATGTTGGATAAACTGAGTGGAGCCAAAATTTTTAGCAAGATTGATCTTATGTATGGTTACCATCAAATCCGCATGAGGCCAAGAGATGAGTAGAAAACTATGTTCAGGACTCGACATGGACTATACAAGTGGATAGTCATGCCCTTTGGCTTGTCAAATGCCCAGAACACTTTTATGAGACTTATGAACCATATGTTGAGACATCTTATCGGAAGGTGTATCGTGATGTACTTTAACGACATCCTGATCTACATTACAGACATGCCGAGTTACTGTAAACACATCAAAACAATCCTGGATATCCTTTGTACCGAGACACTATTTGACAATTTGAAGAAATGTTGCTTCTACCAAGAGGAAGTGGTATTCTTGAGCTATGTAGTCAATAGAGGAGGTTTGCGAGTCAATGATAAGAAGATCTGAGTGATTGTTGAGTAGCCGGCCCCTACCTCTTGTGTTGACATGAGAAGTTTCCATAGATTGGCTTCGTTTTGCCGAAGGTTCATCAGGAACTTTAGCACCTTTGCCACGCCACTTACTAAATTAACAAAGAAAAAAACTAACTTCTAATGGGGAGAAAGGGAGGAGAGGATTCTTGCTGAGATTAAGAAGAGATTGACCTCCACCCTAGTGTTAGTGCTACTTAACTTTAACAAAATTTTTAAGCTAGAGTGTGATGCATCAAGCATTGGAATAGGCATTGTCCTGATGTAAGAAGGCTAGTCAATTACCTTCCATAGTGAGAAGCTTTGAGAACCTTAGCTAAATTACTCCGTATATGACAAAGAGCTCTTGGCAATAATCCGTGCATTGCAAATATGGCAGCACTATCTGCTGCCGAGAGAATTTGTCATATATATTGACTATGAGTCACTACGGTACCTCCAAAGTCAGACCAAGCTATCTAAACAGTAAGCGAGATGGGTTAAATTCCTTGAAAGATTTGATTTTATGATCAAATATAAGCAAGGAAAAAGAAACATAGTTGTAGATACTCTTTCGAGGAGGCGTGTGCTCTTATCAGAACTGCAAACCAGACTATTTGGTTTTGCTAGTATCAAAGAACAATACTCCGAGAATCCACACTTTGGACCAATAATTTCGAGATGTGTAGATGGGAGAACAATGGACGAGTATTATGTATAAGATGGCTATTTGTTTCGAGGAGGGAAACTGTGCGTGCCAACTTGCTCCCTACAAGAATTACTAATTAAAGAGGCCTACAGCGAAGGACTTTCCAGGTACTTTGGTGAGAGAAGGACCTATAAACTATTAAATAGCCGATTCTTTTAGCCGAGAATGTAGAGAGATGTACACCAAATGGTCGAAAACTGTGCTGTATGCAAAAAGGCCATGTGCCAAGCAAAACAAGGGAAAGCAATGCCCCTACCTATTCCGACGAGACTGTGGACTAAATTAAGTATGGACTTTGTTCTCAGACTATCAAGAACTACCTGAGGAAAAGATTCTGTAATGGTCGTTGTGGATTGGTTTAATAAGATGGCACACTTCGTGCCCTACACCAAAACTGCTTCAACTATTGCTTCTCTTTTCTTATAGGAGGTTGTGTGGATAAATGGCGTACCGAGAAGTGTAGTCTCCGATAAAGACCCAATGTAAACCCTAAGAAAATAGTAGTTGAATCCTAACTCAAGTCCGAGTGCTCTAAACTGTACAATAAGTCGATAAGGCTAGTAATAATAAAAGATTTCGAAGTTTAATTAATCAAATATAATACCGATAATAAAACCCTAGGAATTGATCGAAACCTTAAATCATATACTAAAACCCTAAAACTAACTTACATACCATCAATTAAAATTGACCCTGAATTTGTTCGAAACCCTAAAATTATAAACATAAACCTATAAAATAGTTAAATATTACTCAATAGTGATACAATTATAGTCAATTGCAATTTTCAACTAAAACGCCTATTTGCGTGAAGTTTTAACAAAATTGCTATAATAACTTGTAAAAATTATAATCATAGCGAGTACCAATTAAATTGATAAAATTTCACAAAAATTTAAAAATTAATTTACAATGAAAATTGTTATAATTTATATGTTTCGAAAAATTACATATATTTATTATTAATTTTTATTTTCCTTCTCTTTCATTTTCAATTTATCTCTTGTCTTTCTTTTCTTCCTTTTTCCCAATTGCACGTCCTGGAAACCGAAACAAAAAAAATTAGAAAAAAATCAGCAGTCTATGTGACTAAAATAAAATGACATGTGTTAAGTATAAAATAAAAGAAAAATGGAAATAATTAAGTTTGTCATATCCTCATTAATGTAAAAGATTAGATAAAATTTTAGCTTAAATTCTAAGCTAGCTCCTCACGTGAATAAAAGGAAAATCTGGAAAAAAAGAAAAAATATCTACACACACCGAAATCTAGGAGAAACCGTGAGAGAAAAAAAAGAGAGAGAAAGAAGGAAGAAAAAAGAAGAAAAATCAAAAACCAATAGGTAAATAATTTATGTCAGTAGTATAGATGTATATTATATAGTATATACATGTATAAATATAGTATTTGTATGGTCTTTTTATACATATAATATTACTAAGTCCATGTAGATGTGCATAAACACATAAATTGAATTATATATGCATATATTAAGCTATGTATGTATATATGTATGTACATAAGTATATTATACGAAAGAATATGTATTAAGTATTTTTTTTTTTAGGAATACATATAATTAGTATTATGTATTTCATTACATAACTATAGTATAAATATATATGTATCTACCGTAACTATATATATGTGTATACATGTATAATTATTTTATATATATATGTATGTATAGTCGTATAGTATATATATAGTGGGGTATTTTTATAAGTATGTATATAAGACATATATATATAATATAGAGTATATACTTTGGGGTATACGACATAATATATGTATAATATATAGTATACATATTTTATAACAAATATTATGGAAATATAAATATACCGAATATATAATATAAGAATAGGTATTTGTAGATTATTTATATATATCTAAGTATTNTGAATATATATATATATATGTACATAAGAGTATGTTTATTTCCATAAAATAAGTATATACATACATATAGCGTATAACATATTATATATATATATATATATAGTATACCAAAAATATATATAGATATATATATGTATAAATCGTGAAGTACATAAATAATAAGAAAATGAGAAATAATAAAAATAATAGAGGTCATAATAATAATAATCATAATAGAGTTAAAAATCTCAAAAATAGGAAAATATGCTCGAAATAATAAAAATATCGAATATATGATTTAAATAATTATTAAATCATAAATATGTTAAGAAAAAGAGAAAATTAATATTTTATAATTTTTAAACTTAAATAATATTTTTTGTGATATTTTTATATCACGATTTAAATTACGAGTCACAACGTCCAAAACGGACCTCGTTACAAGAAAATACGCTCGAAAACGATAAAAAAAATTATAAGTTTATAACAATCCGAGCTAAGATGAAAAAGTTACACGCGATTCGATAAAAATCTCGAATCAACAATTTCACGTAATTAAGTGAAATAGACCTTACAATTGTAATACTAATTAGCTTTAAATTCCCAAACTTACAAAATTTTTATTATTCTCAGGTGACTTTAATATCAACCCTAAGTTGCCCCCAAACTATTACGACCCTTGAGCTACCATGGCTGAATAAGTTTTTCCTTATGATTCCATACTTGTTTGTGCTTATAATTAGTGAATCTAAATTATGATTTATGAATGAATGTGTATGGGGTTGGGTTATACTTGTGCATGATAATTGTTGTTGATGGTGAATTTACTTTAAACTTCAATAATATAATTATTGTTGCATAGTAGATTCACTAGATTGATTGTTTGTAGCTTAGAATGATCACTGAATAAATAAAACTTAATGATATTCGACTAGAAAAAGTTAACTTGGATCATGCATAACTCATGCACTGCATAACTAATTTCGGCAGTCACATTACACGGAGGTAGCGAGAGGCCATACGTGGGTTGATTATTGATTGTTATGGATTTCGTATGGTGCACACGTGCGATATGACCTTACCCTGGCCCGCGAGATGACTAGGTGTTGGAGGTGCCAACCGCCTGGCTAAAGGTCGAGTCTAGAGACCTTCGTTTAAGGGTGAGTGAGGGCTGCGTGAACCTACTCACAATTATATGTAGAACTCATTTTGATAATGCGGGTAATGGATGTACCATTACATTTTAAATACGAAACGCGGAGTTTCGTTACAAAATAAGTTCTAATATGATATCCGGATCTAACTGTACCGATGAATCTCTAACCCTAACTTTGGAGGGTATTAAATCTGAGTTGCATGCAGTACCTGGTCACCTGCATGTATTTGGTTGGCATACTATTTGTCATGCATTCATTTGATTGAACCTAACTATTGTAGGACTTGTTTGCTGCATGGTTGAAGGAAAATTATCTCACTAAGCTAGTTAGCTTACACCTTTGTAATCTTTTTTCGCAGGCCAAGCTATTTGTGGAGTCAAGCCGTCGCATGCCCAAGGTTAGTTTTCTACACAGGGTTAGTGTGGGAGCTGAATGAGATCAGAGAGTACTTCTAATAGTTTATAGATCTGAATATGTAGTTATTATACCAGTTGAACTCAAGACATGTTTCAAACTTTGTATTTGTAAACTCTTATTTAAATAGATTATGTGTTATATTTTTATCATGAAATTATATTGCTTAAGCTTGCGCACTCTTGATAATTAGTAGTAACTGTAGCCTTGTATATAGTATAAAAGGGTTGTTGATTATAAGGGAATTCAATCTGCAATCCTTTGTACGGTATACGGCCACTACCATGACTAGCCCCCTCGGGTCGTGACACCCAAAGTTCTTGAGCCATTTCTGGAGAACCTTATAGTGTTGGTTGGGAACCAAATTACTCTTCAACACCTTATGTCACCCCTAAACTGACGACTAAACAAAGGTGGTTAATCATATATTGGGTTCACTACTCTAAATTGCAATAGGCAAGAACTTAGCCGATTGGGACATCTGCCTGCTAGTGGTCGAGTTTGCTTATAACCAAACCATAAATAACACCACTAAGTAGACCTCCTTTGAAGTAGTTTATGGATTCAATCCTGAGTTAACCCTCAATTACGCCCCTGTACCTACACCCGTGCAAGAGGACGCCGATGCTTCGATTAAAGCTCAATCCCTTTAGTACACCTATGACAAGGTCACTTGGCATATTAACCAAGCTACCAGAAGAATGCATGAAAAGACCAAGGGTCTGTCGGCTAAACAATTTCAGTCGAGAATGGTTTTTGAACAAAAGGAAAAACAAATTATCTGCAAGAACAGAAGGATCATTTAGAATTCTCTAGAAAATCAACAACAACACCTACAGGTTAGAGCTGCCTAAAGACTATGGGGTTTCTAACGCCTTCAACATTGCCGACCTTATTGGAAGTTCCATTGGTGCGTCATATTCTCTAGAGCTATTCGTAGGTTTTGCTTACTATTTTCATTCTTCATTTCTTACCCTTTTCATACCTTTCCCCATTAACCATTTTCGAGCTTTCTATAAGTTTGGACCCATCCAGCAACCAACCTTATCTGTTCTTGATCACAATTCATGTTACTTCAAGCTATCCTAAAAAGTTTTCACCATGAGCTGGTCTTATTATACATATTTGCCCATCTTGCGTACGTACAACTTGGTGTATAGTTTAAGGCGGCCAATCCCATTATATTTCTCAAAGTCAAGTACCTTGAATTTTTCAAAGATGCTTCCATTGTCATAAGTTGAGAAGTTTGTAATATTGACTTACTCAAAACCATCATAACCTTCAAGCATTTTTATCTTTTTAGTGATCTATTAGGTCAACCGCCTTTCTAATTCTTTCAATCAATCTTAGTTAACTTCTAGCTTCGAGTTGACTAGAAATGAATAAGTGTTGGGTTGACCTTTGGATAAACCCCTTCTATCTTAAAAGATTCAAAGTTTGGGTTAACTTTAAGGTAGGCCTCTTTTGCTTAAAAGGGTAGGGCTTTGGCAATCTTTTCATATTAGGCCTTAGAGCTTTCCTCATTTGATGGTGCTGTAGATCAAAGTAAAGCAATGTTATTAGCAAAGAAGCTTAACTGATCTACAATCTTTCCCACTGTTTGTTCTAAGGAGCAGAACCTCAGCTTCATAAGATTGATGACTTCTGGGTTAACACCGTTGTTGTCATTCTTGGTATTGATGTTGTCATTTCCTTAATCGGCCATCCTGGTTTAAGAGCAAGTTTGGATAGGACTCCTTTAAAAGGTTTGATGCTTAGGATCTATCTTTGCTACTTGGTTCAAGATTACTTCTCAACAAGTTAGCACATATATTTTAAAGAAAGGAGATGAATACATAAATGTACAAGTAAAATGCAATGTATGTCAAATAGATGCAAAAAAGTAGAACCGACAATTAATAGGGAAGATGGTAACTTTATTATTTTGCAACTTTCAGAGTTCCCTTTTAAATTTTTTTTTTAAAGAAGAATACATTATTTCAAATAGTACTCCTATTTCTAAACATTTTTCTAGCGCTTGGCTGGTGTTCTTTTCTACTGCTTGTTGGATCTTGCTGGTGCTTCCTTCTTCTTTCTTGGGCTAAGCTCATCTGCTTCTTCAAGTTCTTTGAGCCTTCTTTGAGTCATCTTCAATTGATGTTCTAAAGCTCAAGAACACTATTTCGATTTTGAAAATAGATCTTCCTACATGTTGTGCTCTTCGTAGATAACTTCTACACAGGGTTGTATTTGGTCTATGTAGGTATTAATTTCAAAGTTTGGTTTAGCTAGTGCAGGTTGTATGACCTCTGGTGCTTGATACTAGATCTCCCCTACTGTATGGAGTTGATCGTACAGATATTCTTTGGTGACCCTGTACTTGTCTACTTCTCCTAGTCATTCTCCCAAATCAATATTAGGGCTAACAGTCCTTATTTCCCATTGTTTCTTAATTGCCCGAAGTTCGGATTTTTTTTTAGCATTGGAAGCGAAAGATCTTCATAATCTAGAGTCATGATATCCAATGGCAACCTATGGACTATGTCTTGAATTCCCCTCGAAATGCTTGATCATGTTGTTAGGGTAATAGCACGTGCACCATTTCATCTCAATTAGGGGTACTGCTTGAAAATTATTACAAACTAAGATTACCCTCTTGAAGTTGTTCCACTTGGTTGTCCATAAAATATCAGTGACTCGAAAATTCCATAGGACTTCTACCCATCAGTAGTTGGACTTCTCTTCATGCAAATGGACCTTATCAATAAAAGAATCGATTAAATCAATCCTATGTGCAAGTTCTCCTTGGATCAGGTCAAGCCCAAAACACTTCACATAGCTCATGAACCAAACCATTAATAATGCCATGCTAATCTTTAGTATGCCATTGTTTTTCTCTTTTAAAATGTTTAGGCTTCTAATTTATTTTGCAAGGAAGGCCAGGATGTATAACTTGCCTTTAAGAAACTGGCCCACTAACTCTGTAACCCTACAATGGATGAGGAACTTTTCGTTAAGGAACAAGAGAGTCTCAAATGTAACTAATATGAAAGCCTTCATTTTGTTTTGTCCCTAATCTTTGGGATTGCCAAAGAAGATGGCCCATTTGCTGGACTGGGCTTACTAGTAAAATAGGCTTTCGAGTCTTCCAATTTGATATAGTTTCCATTACTGCTCTTCAGGACCTTGTTTATTTCAGCCTTTCTAACCCTTAAGAATCTTGAAAATACATTTACTAGGTTGATTTCCAAATTTGGAGTGTATATATCCTCTAAGGAAGGGGCTTAAAGTAATTGGGTGTACTCTTCAAGTGTTTAACTAATTAGGTGCAACAACTTGAAAAGCTATCTCCTCGAGTTCTTGGAAGTTGGTTAAGGCCCTAATCAAGTTAATCTCAATCTTTACCCTGGGAAGTGACAAAATGGGCTTGATCTTGTGGGTGATGATCTCCTATTCCCTTAGGTTGAAATATTGAAGCTACTGGACCAAAGCGGACTTAGGGTTGTTGGGCTTGTTGACAAACCTTTCTTTGAAATGGATGGAATTAGATGAGCAAGCCATTTCTCGAGTTGAATTACAAAGAAAATGTTTGTTACAAGATTGAAAAACGGCTTTTTACAATAAAGTACAAAATGAAAATGAAACCTATTTACATCAATTCTAGATTTACAACATGGTGAATTTATAACGGAAATTAAAGAAATCCGAGATGTTTTTTCTTTTTTTTCATTTTCATCTCGCTTGATTATTTGTTGGTTCTGGATGTAGTGAATGCATAAAGGGTGGGTTCTAAAGGTTCTTAAGCTTATGTGATTTCACTTGTTAAAAAACACTTTCATTGGTCATATTAAGCTTAAGTGAGGATAGCTTAATCAATCCCAAACGGTGGTTATACCATAGCACTCAGAGCCTACCCAATGCTCTCTACCCCCCCACCCCCCTCTACCTGATCCTAAGGTCCTAATACAGTCCAAGTATGATTGTTTCTACCATATAGTCATGATACATAAAATAAATTCCCCCCATAATTAAATAAAAACTAACCCTACAAAAAGTTAGTACAATTGCATAAAAAAATAATAAATAAATAAATTACATTTAGTAAGGTAACTTCAAATTTAATTCTAAATTTAGAAAGTTGGATGGCTAACCCTCTCGCCGAGTCCCTAATAGAGTCGCTAAGTTGTCGAGCCTAATTTTTTCCAGTTTCATCAATAAGTCTTCTTTTAAACTGATCATTATTAAACCATACTCGTTTAATGCTGATTCTCGATTAAGGTTTAAAGAAAACTAGCTTTTTATTTTTTAAAACATTTTGGAGTCACCACCTAATCAATGATAGAAAATGGTTTAGGTTAAAACCAAACGGGTAGATTTAATTCTAATCTAAACACTGGTTTGCATGGAAAAAAACCGATTTTAGAGAAAAGGTTTATAAAAAACTAGAAAAACGAGTCTGGGGGTTAGATTTTTTAAATCCTTGCAAGTATCACAACTTTCCAAATTTTGATTTAATTCCTAAAATCACCTTTTTAGAAATGCAACTTAATTTATCAAAACTACTTTTAATTAAATAAATTTAAACTAAAAGAAAGGAAAAAACTAATTTTTTCATTTTTATGTTGCCCCAAAAGTGTCTACATACCTGCTATTTAAGATCAGATGTACATAGTTTTTTTTTTTTTAAAACGTTAGCAAGTTGATTGATTTTTAATTTGAAAAGTGACTAAGTTTACATGTTTTTAATTTGATTTGGTTTATTTAAGAAAAACTTTTTAAAAAAGGGTCCTAAACCTCGTTATAGTTTTTTTTTTTTTAAAACGTTAGCAAGTTGATTGATTTTAAATTTGAAAAGTGACTAAGTTTACATGTTTTTAATTTGATTTGGTTTATTTAAGAAAAACTTTTTAAAAAAGGGTCCTAAACCTCGTTATAGTTTTTTTTTTTTTTAAAACGTTAGCAAGTTGATTGATTTTAAATTTGAAAAGTGACTAAGTTTACATGTTTTTAATTTGATTTGGTTTATTTAAGAAAAACTTTTTTAAAAAGGGTCCTAAACCTTGTTTATTAGATTTTCGAAAATTCTAAAGGTCCTAACTTTGAAAAAAAATCCATTTTATTTTATTTTTATTAAGAAAAAGGGTTTTTAAGTGGTAAAACATTTATTTATTTTTGTTTATTTTATTTTATTTCTATTATGTATTTTTCGTTTTATGTTTTAACCAAAAATAAAATAAAAGACTAACTTCCCTTTCTTCTTCTTTCTTTTCCTTCTTTTCCCTTTTTCTTCTTTTTTTATTCTTTCCTTTTTTGGCTTTTTCTTTTCTTTTTTTTTTCTTTTTTAGTTACAATTACATCAGAATTTACTAAATAAATAAAAGTACAAAAAAATGAAAATGAAGCACATGCGTAGTTCTTAGAGCGAATCAAGTCAACATGCAGGTTGGATCAACCTTGGATAGGTTGGGTCGTGGTTGGATTGATGAGAAGAAGAGAGTAATAACAACTGGTTGGGTTGATTTTGAGCAATCTAAGCACCAAATTGAGATGTTAAAGAGGCTTTTGTGTGGCATTTATTGGAATTGGGTGGTTAAGACAAACGCTTTGGCCAACAAAGGTGGTTTAGGTAGCGGTTGGAATTGGTGGTCAGCGATGGTGTTGGGTTATGTACAATACAGGCTTGCTAAAGTTCAAGAGATGGTTGGGTATCGGGTTCTCAGGTGTAGCGAGCTTTGTGGTAGGGTTGTTTTTGCACAAGGACCAACGGTGATGGTGGTTGGAGAGGGGGTAGCCACGGCAATTTAAGGTTTAGTGGTGATGGTGCTAACAGCACGACTAAAGGGCACGGCAGTGCACGAAGGTTATTGTGTTGGAAAGCTTGGGGGCTGGGGGTCTCGATGGTAATGGTGGCATGGTCTTAAAATGATCGAGGAGAGAGAGAGACATAGTAAGAGAGAGTGGGCCGAAGGTAGAGAGAGAGAGAGAGAGGGAAAGCTAAAGAGGAAGAGAAATTCAATATGATGAAGTGAATTAATCACCTAAAACTCTTGTTCGAGCTCCAATTTATAGTTTTAGAGCTCGAATCAAAGATAGAAACTCATCAAATGCCAATTAATCAAGATTGAATGAAGGAGGATGACTTGGCTTTAATCTTAGAGTTTAGTGCGAATTAAAGTTAAATTCTAGTCAAAGTTGTGTCTAAGATGTTCATTTTTGCCCAAAAGATTGAGTGGAAGCTTCAGAATTTAACAAACAATTTAAATCAAGGAATTTCAAGGAGAACGAAAATCCAGGTTTTTATGTTTTTTTCTAATTTTCAAAAGCTGATTTGAATGCTAAAATGTGTGAATCTAAACATGTTCTTTATACTAATTCAAAATATTCCAAGTAATCTTCATGATTTCATCATTAATTCAATGAAATCACAAAGAAAATTGGATAAAAAATAGCCTTGAAGTGAGCTGTCCAACTTGTTCTTGTGTAAGAAAGTGATGGAAAGTGTAGGAGAGGAGGACATGGCGCCATGTCAACCGTGTTATCCAGTGATATCATACTACGTATCTTAACGTAACACATGGCAGCTGATGTGTCATGAGCAATTGACATGTTAAGGACACGTGTCACACCACATGGCTTGATATGTGGATGTTAATGTTTACGTAGCACTATGCCTTTGGTGGATTCGAACATAAGATCTCTAAGTTAATTCTAGTGCAAGTCCAAATGCTTAACCAGATGAGCTGTTGGCTTTTTCTTGTTTGTATATGCAGCTAAATTGCACATATAAACTAAGTCTACTTAGGCTAGATTTAAATCTAAGCTAAGGTGCAAAATCCTCCTTATTACTTTATTATCTAAGACCTAAAAAATACTAAAACTATTAAAATTTTCTATTCTATTCTCAAATTATCTATATCTTGTTTTATAATTTCTAATTTTCTAATTTTTTTGTATTTTCTCTAAATTTCTTGTTTTTTTTTTTTTTTTTTTTGTAAATTTTCTATTTTTTGTAGTTTTCTAAATTTTTTTATTTTTTTGTGCTTTTCCCTCATTTAGGACCCTTTTATCCTTTTCTAAAAAAAGAAATAAGAAAAATAAATAATAAAATAATAAAAAAGGAGCAAAAATGAGGTGTCTACACTCTTAATTAGAGGCATCATCCATCATATCATCTTCATTCTCTTCATATTCTTTGTCCTAGTCCTCTTCTTTATCTACTTCTTCTTCAAAGCTCTCCTCAATCTCCTCTTTATCTTCCTCTTCTTCAACTTCCTCACTTGAAATATAAGCAAAGGGTGACAAAAATACATTAGGCTACTTCAATTCATTCGTCTTAGCCACATTACAAAAGAAATAGGTTTTGGCAATCACTTGCCCAATCTTAACATCCATTTTCTTTTGCATGTCATCCCGTCTTATCATTAAATTTTGTAACATATCTTCAATTCTTTCCAATTGAGAAGCTAGGCTTTAGCTTGAACTAGCACCAACAACTTTTCCTCCTTTGTCAATTCCCAAATTCATTCGATGTGATTGAATGTGTCTCTTCGTAGGGGCTTTGTCTCTCCAAAAAGTATCATTTTAAGCAATCTTTGATCCAAAATTCCCATCCCCTAGACAAGAAGAGTAACATATGGCCTACAACAAATCTTTATGTGTTCCCATGTCCTTATTGCTTGTTTTGACAAAGTAATCAACTAATAACATTACCATATTCAATGGGCATCTCTCTATCATACTATAGAGAGCCATTAACTTAAACTTTCCTACCAAGGAATTTAATCACTACTAGCTCGATCACACTGAGAAAATGAGAATAGATGTAACCGGATGGCATCATCAGTGGCCTCATTAAATTTAAAGGTATCACATATTTTCAAAAAACTGGAAATATGTGCATTGGGGTCTTCACCTTACAGGCTGTCAAACTGTTATACCATCTATATGATGTTCGACTTGATCTCAAAATTGTTGGCTGTAACAATTAGCTTATTTATATAGGATTGGATGCCAGTCAATGACAATCGAGAATAGTTTAATATCTTTCGATTTTGTTCCCTGTTGTTGGCCATGTCGTCATCAAGTATGCTCTTGTGATTAGATTCGTGATCTATTGCTTGCTCTTTCACTTCACCCTTAATCAATTTAGTGTCGTCCTTAATTAGAATAAGAGACCCTTGATTGATCACCTCTACCGTTTCCTTCACTGTTAGTTGCCTCAAATTCCTTAAAGTTGTCTTCTTAATCTTAGGGTCAATTTCGATCAAGTGTCATAAATGACTTTTAGTCATGCACTATGCTAAAAGAAATGCGAAATTAGTTTAAAATCGTACTAAAGAAATAAATGAAAACAAGAAAGAAAGAAATTTAAGAAAAATAAAGAGATAATGGTTAGATTAATAAAGCAATTGGCATTCTTAATATCTCAAATCCCCGATACTGATTAGAACTTTGAGATCTCCTAATTGTGTAATAGTACTCAAAAGTAAATTCTTAGCTGTTAAGTTATGTTCAGCTTTGGTCATATCCTCATTTGATGTAACAATAGTTAGAACTTTGAGATCTCCATCCTAAATATCTAATAAGGAAAATTAGTCTCATAAAAAAATGATGCCTTTCCAGGCTAAACTGTTAAACTACCACTTGATTCACCCATAATCTTAAACTTTAGGTAATATTAAAGCGTAGCTCCAATACCAATTTTTGGTCTCGTATAAGATATCAAGAGGGAGAGAGGTAAATTGATATCTTTAAAAAGAATTTTGAAAATTTTTTGATGTAAATCAAAATTACCCTCTCAATAACTTAATTTGGTGATAAATGGTACTTTAATAATTCAATACACAAAAAACATAAATAAATAACTTAAAGTAAAAGAGATAAAGAGGAGAAAATTAAGCTTAAGATTTAAAGAGCTTTGGCCTTATGCCTACTGCTCTCTTTTAACTACACTATTAGGGACCCGGTCTTCTTCATCAGTGCCATTCCACTTGATCTACTATGTCAAAACCAATCAAGAGAAGTTTATAAGTTTATGCCACACTTAACCTTCATAGCTCTCTACTTTATCTATCTAACCTTTCTATGGTATAGGCTAATTACAATAACATTAAATCCGTAATGCCTCAATCTCAGGAAATTACAGACTATTATGTGTTCTTATCCTCTAATGACATATTAGGCATAAACAAGAACCTAAAAATCTCTAAAAACATAAATTTTATCTTTAAATAGATCACATAAAAATCCTTCAATTAATTTCAAAATATCTATTATTAAAACTCCGCAAATTGTGAACTAGTCCTACAAACAATCAATTTAACAATTATAGTTTAAAAATCTCATTAATCTCATAAAGGAACTATAAATCCAATGATTTATTTCTATTATGATGATATTTCCCATATATATATATATTTCTTTTCCACTTTCATAGTCATATACCTAATAGTCGCTCCCCATTTTGGTCATCTTAATGAACTTCTCCAAATCCATCAAACCTTATAATTATAACTTGAATACTTGCATCTATAAAAATAAGGAATGAGCTAATACCCAGTACGTAAAAATACAAACACATACACATTCTAAACAATTACTTAAACCGCATGCATTGAGATGCAACATATATTACAACAATCAATTCATATATTTAATCCACAATCAACAAGGGAGTACTCATGATTTCAATCTCAAAACTCAAATGGGAAGGCCATCTTGGCCCCAACAACACTACAGGTATGAGTTCGTCACTTAAGGCCTTAACACCATCCTAACATCATACTTTCTATCGGTAGGGGTTTACCATCCACGATCCTCACGCTTCCTAGCACTTATGTTTACTAGTAAGGGTTACCATCTAAGGTCCCCCTACCCAGCTAATTGTTACAAGTTCACCACCTAGATCTTGTAACTCTATATCTACCACTAATCATATTTATAAGTAAATCCACTAGGGACAATGCCACTCAAAAATCATAAGGGTGTCCTCCAAGAAACCATCACTAAATCGAGCTACATAGAAGCAGCAAACACATTATTTAAAAGCCAAATATCTATTAAGTTCACTTATATTTCTAATTCTAACTAGCATACCTAACAAGCTTGATAAACATAAATCTCAATCTTGAGCCAAAGATATCTCTAACTTATAATTCATTTCAAACCCGAAGCACAGTGAAAACACATTCTCTTAAAGCCTACACAATGTATCTTTCTATTTTTCTCTTAACACTACTTAGTTTAAGCTTTGTTAATAACTTATTCTAGAGTTCAAGATTCGATTTAAAGTCCTAAAATTATTTAACATAAGTTAGAACAAGATTTAGGAATAAGGAAACTCGAAAAATAATTAAGGAAAGGAACAGGATCACAGTTAGGGATCATGGTCGTGTTCTTTAACCATAATTTACCTTCAAACTTCAAACCTACATCACATCCAAGGATCATGGCTCACTTTATGCTCCAACTGAAAAACATTTTGAGGGTATCATGGGTAGAATCATGGCCGTAATCTTACCTATAGTTTCCTCATTTGATATCTATTTTACGATCCTTAGATTTTCAACACTTTAAATCCCTTTGATTTAATCCTAGATCATCTTATTACCACAAATCTTCGCCTAATTAATCTATTCTCCAACATTCTACAATGAAATACTTAGATGTATTCCCAAATCCATGAAATTAACAACAAAACAATAAATTCCAACACCAATCATAGAGAAATTGGTTTAAGATATCCATACCTTAATTGATCGCTTGATTGATTTAAAACCCGTAGCAATTAGCAACAAGCCTTACACCTACTTCTTGCAAAATTCTTTAAATCAAAACTTCAATTTTTAGATTTAGATGGAATACCACATCCTAATTCTAAGAAAGCAATACCTACCTTCACAAATCTTAAGATTCGCTGATTAAGAGATCTAAACAGTCTCTAATATTTAATTTCCTCAAAATCCCAAATAACCTTTAATGAAAAATCCCTTTATTATTAGATTTATTGAATCTTATAATCTCTATGAGTGAAACTTGAGTTAACCTTGAAAAGTTTTCCATTCTTGTCGTTTTTGCCACTTCTCTTTATTGAAGAGGTTGTGTCACACTCTATGGAAATAAGGAAATAACCAATAGTGTAAAAGAAGAGTTTTTTAGACTTCCTAAGTTTCTAGAATTGCCCTTAACCCTTTTTAACTATTTGTTTAAATACCATTATTTAATATTCTATTTTCTTTTAATGAAAATTGTGTGTTTTACAAGTATAGTATCCAAGCGCAAGTTTCTCCCTCACTGCTATCCATCAATGTTGTTTATTCGTTTGTGGGGGAACGGTTGCTTGCTTAAAAATTGAAAAGACATAAGTTCAGGTGAGATATGGGCATCAAATGAAGATTCAATACTACCTTAGCAATTACTTTGAGTTCGGCGATAATGTTAGCATCAGAAACTTTGACATTTTCGATTGATGGAGAGCGCATACAAAGAGCTACCTAGTCCTAATCTAAATTGCTAATAAGTCCTCACCACACTGGCATCGATGGTGGCCATTGAACAAGCATTCAATAAAATGGGCCTCATACTTGATAATCGACTAGCTTCCTCCTCTGCTATCAACATTAAAGCAACCACCTATGTTTAAGATTAGTACAAAACTACATGCAAAAAGTAGAAGCGATATAAGACATCACTTTAGGAAGATAAGTGATTCAATGACTTCAACAAATCAGATGGAAGCTCAATGTCGAGCTCTACTGCTAATCGCACACAAGTTTAGATCAATTGAGCATACCTTTCTCTCGATTGCAAATGTTTTATCACATAGAAAAAATCTTTTCATAATTAACAAATAAACAACAAATTGATCTATTTATTTTCAAAACTAGGGGTTGATTCTTAAGATTTTCAAACCAATGGATAGACGAACGTTTAGGTGTTTTGTAGAGATTTTTCTAAGATAATAATGAAAAGGATAATTACATTAGCTTAGCATCTTTTCCTCTAATTTAGAATCGACCAACAGAGTAAAAGTTTTCTTAAAAACTATGGCAAAACTACAATGGCTTCATTTCAGTTAGGTAATATGTATACTCCTTCGGGGTAACTTTAAAAATAACCAAAAAGAAAAAATTCCCCATGCTCTACTAATTTCTTTTTAGATGAGTGACTTTTTTTGTATCTCAATGGCATTGTAATATTGTAATCTAGATTTTTAATGACATTGTAATTTGATTTCATAACATGTATGTATGACGTATCTTCTACATACATGTATATTGTATATGTGATTTAGATTTTCAATTACATTGTAATTTAGATTTTCAATGAATTTGTAATATATATTGTATTCGAAATGTACCAAACATGTGCAAGATTGCAATTAATCAATAGTCATCCTTAAGTTTATGTATTTATCCATTTTCAAAACAAAGCAAATGTCAAAGTCTACAAATTTGGTGCCTATGTAGACTATGGTATACCATATACATATATTTTACATGTATATTATATGCAAGATATATATGTAATATTGTTAATATACATATAAAATATAATATAATATGCATATTATAGTACAAAATATATGTTAATGGATATTTACATTATACCTTTAAGTAATATATTTATATTATATATGAATTGAAATGAATAATGTAAAAAAAGAAAAGAATTTCGTGAAAAAGAAAGAAAAAACTATTGGTAATTGAAGAATAAAATTTTTTTGCAAAGAATTGGTTAAAAGGGAATTATAAGAACAAAATTTACGAGGAAAATTTCCCATATTGAAAAAAAAAAAAGAAAGAAAATCGATTCACGAGCCATTGAATCAACCAATGAACCACTAGTTCACTTGAATTGGCTCTATCAAGTCGATCATAGGTCATGACCGTAAATAAGTGGGTTCAAGGTCAATTCGACCTACTTTTTAGGTTTACATGCAAGTTTGAGCATTTCATGGAGCAGGTAAGAAGAGTAAAGGAAGATGTACCAGCATGATTCGATAATATCACTTTAGATAGGTGGACACTTACTTAAGATGGTTGCTTTCATTTTGGTTACATGACAATGAACCTTGTTGAAAGTTACAACTTTATTTCAAAAGATGTATGAAGCTTACCAGTATCAACATTAGTTATAAAGATTTTCTAAAATTGCTTTTCCTAGTTTTAGAAAAAGGCATTAGTTAGAATCAATGGAAGCAATAATGGAGAACAAAATATTTGCAAAATATGCTTTTGAATTGATTGAAAAATGGATGAAGGCAAGCACCCATAAGGTGATCGGTTACAATTGATAGAGTTTGATGAGCCGCTTCCATAGCACAATGCATTACAATTGTCATAAGCTCCTTTTGATAGCTATGACAGAAGAGTTAAAGAGCAACATTCAACTTTTTCTCGATTCCCCTTACACTTTTGTCAAAGGAGTAAGGGATAGGATAGATAGATTTATATGTAAAAATTTATTGTTGTATTAATAGACATTTCAATGAAAATTGATTTGCATGCAACTTTTATTTTCTATTGGATTTTAGAGTCTATTTTATTATGGAAGTTGAAGTTTGAGTTAAGGATTTAGGTAATTGGTATTGGAGATTGCATCTTTTTAAAGTTCGAGTTCGAGTTTTTATCAAATTGCATAATGTGGTTACTAAATATTAAGTTTAAAGCTTAAGTTTGATTTTGTATGTGTTTCTAATTGGTTAATCACTGTTTAGTGGTATGTATGTGTGTTTTAGAGTTTTAGTTTATGTTTATATTCTTACTAATATGAGTGACTAATGAGTTTATATTTATTGGGGAATTTACTTGTACAATTTTGGTCTCTACAAGTGATGAGCAAAAAGGTGCATATAATATTTGTGCCTTCAATTTATATTGTTTTTGGATTAAAGACAAATGCAGGCTTTACATCCTTAATCCACTATGAGTTTGAATTAAAGACACATGTGGTGTATACGCCTTCAACTCATATTGTGTTAGAATTAATATCACATTTTGTGTGTAGGAATGGCCTCGAATAGAATGAATTGGAATTGATTGGAATATAAAGGAAGGGAATATAATGGGGACCAGAATGACAAATCATTTCCCATATTTAAAAGTATTTATAGAATGAGATAAAATTAAATGCATATATAGTAGTAATTGTTAAAAATACTTTTAATTATCGAATGTCAAAATTATATTGAAGGTTAAATAAACAATTTTGATTAATAATAATTAATGAAGAGAGAAAGGAATCATGATTACATCTTCTAAAAGGCAAAATCAAATTCTTCCATGAAGTCAAAATTACCAATTCCAGATAATCATGATTCTACCTTTTAAATGTACCTCCAAATATTGAGAAATGGAATGGAATCTATGATTGCACGTATTAAACGTGATATGAGGACACATTCACTATATGCGCTTTTAATTTATCGTCCATTTCAATTAAAGATGCATAAACTTAATTCACCTTCACTTGAAATTAATTTTAGGGTTAATGTGAAATTAGTACCTAAACATTACTTAAATTTACATTTACTACCTAAATTTTGATATAGTTTATTTACTACCTAATGAAACTATTCATGATCAATTATACTACCTAATGTCCATACAAGTGTTGACATAGCATTTGTGTGCTAATATGTAGCATTCATGTATCATTTTCATGCTTATATGATACTATTTATTATTATTGTAATTATATGCGCTTGCATGATGCCATGACATTCAAGTGATATTTTCATGTCTACATGGTACTATTTATTATTATTATAATTATATACAATTAATATTATTAATTCTATATGGCACTATATATAATTAATACTATTAATTCTATGCTAACATGGTAATAAGTGTAAATTATATATATTTTATCTCAATTTTATACTATATTAATGTGTATATTTTTATATTTACAATAGGAAAATATGTGGATTTGAGAAATATACATAAAAGATATTTTTAAGTGCAAGATGTATGTAAAAATCAGATCAACAATTGGAGGCTCCGCACGTCAGCCAAAGTCACAGAAAAAAGGACAAAAAGAAGACATGCGGACAAAGAAGCCCATCATCGAATGCATGAATCCATATAGTGAAGTCCACAGTAAAGTTTTAATTCAAGGCCTCAAACATCCATGCCATCTGAATCGGAGAGTTGTCCGTCCACTTGAATAGAGACCAAGTCCACCGAAACCACGTTCCAGCCCCATGAGATCCAAATTCTTATAATAGAATTTTCCAAGGCCAGCAAATGAACTGAGGGTCCAATAAAGTCCATTACGTGCACGTCCAATTGAAGCCCATGTGATTTTCAAGTCCTGATGCCGGGATTTGATGATGTAAAATATATATATAAATGTATAGAAAAGAAAAGGCCGCACGAAGGGGAATACGTATATATATATATTTTGCGCCCCAACAAAAGTCCATGCTTTTGCTTTTCGATTTTCCGAAGCCGCTGGAGATCGACGAAGAAAAGTTTTAGGAAGTCTTGTTTCGCAGCCGTGAGTACTTTTTGTTATTCATGAAAGATTTACGGAGCCATAAGACAGAAGATCGGAGACAAATTTTTGGGTTTAGCCACGACGACACAAAAATTTATGAAAAGAATCGATTGAAAATCAAATTTACACCTTAAAAATTATAATTAGGTTTATTAATTTTTTTTATTTTTAAAATTTATCATGTTTCTTGAATTTTTTTGTATGATTTTTATTTTTACTATAAACTAAATTAGATTTAATAAGATTTTGACCTTACCTAATAATATAATTGAAGAATGATTTTATTATATGTTAATATTTAATTAATTATAATTTTCATCGTCTTGTTTTCATAATTTATGATTTTATTACTTAATCAACGATATGTTTATAAATAGAACTTGAAAAACTCTAAAAGGAAGGATGATTTATATGAATTCAAACTAAAATTAATTTAATTGTTATCATGGACATATATGCTCTAGATTAATTTTGGGATTCACATGCTTAATGTAATTAGTATTAAATTTTATGACATAATTTTTTATATCAATTAGGAAGATAATATTGGGTTTTTGCTATAATTAGGATAATATCAACTTGAAAAGGAAATAAATCTGATGAAAAGCCAATTAATTAGTGCTAATATATTTTAAAAGCATATGTTAATTGATCAGATGATAATATAATTAGAATCCCATGTTATTATTAGTGAATTCTTTCCTTACAACGGTTGTAGTTTATTTTTATTAGATAATTTGCTTTCATAGTTAATTAGTTTTTTTTTTATTTTAAATTGTTTCATCATTCCGTTTCGATCATCTAATTAAGAAAAAAATTAAAATAATTTAATATTTAGATTGTAGTCCTTAAGAACAACCCGATTTCATTAATTATTTTTACTATAGTGTATGATTTGATTCATTAATCGAGTATTTTTTATTGAAAAATTATTATTAAAAGAAATTTTACACATCACATAACATCTATATGGTGCTCATATGACATCCACGTGGCATTGTTATTATATATTATAAGCAAAATATATAGCTTATCATGACATATATCAAGCCCGTTCATCATCCTTTTCCCTTTACCTATAATTCACTCAATTAATAGCAATCCTCTATATAGATATCCTCATTTGCTTATGAAAATCAAAACGTAACACCTTAAACAAAAAGTACTTCACACCTTATATCGCCTCACAACTAGCAAAAACCACCGATCACCATCATGTTGTTGGAAAATACTTGTAAAGTGGACCCTATGCTGTTTTTGGTACTAGAAAAATATTCTAAATGCTATAAATAACTTCACAGTCTAATTTGTAAATATTTTCTGGTGAGATGGTAGTAATCGGTGGTTGTGGGCTGATAAAGGGTGCCAAATACATTTTATGTGGGGTCATACCTTTGTATTTGCATAAGCGAGTATAGGAGACATAAATAATCGAAAAGTTAGTTTTATGCTTCTTTATGAAGAGAGAAAATAATACATTTATAATTATTGTCTCACATTACTCGTTTTATAAACTTCGTCTCCCTACATAATGAAATATAGCATAGCTATTGATTTAGTGAATCATTAGTGAAAGAAAAAAGATATCAAATGGATGGGCATAATATGTATGTTAATGGATCATATATTTTATTTATAATATATGATAATAATATCATGTGCACGTCATATTGATGCCATGTTAGTATTAGATTAATAATGGTAATTAATATATAATCACAATAATAACAAATAATAGCTTTTTTTATGATTCTATCAACAATTTTATTTTTATCTAATTTTAATAAATCATGCCATGAATGATATAATGAAAAATATGATAGTATAATAATACCACATGTACGTCATATTGATGCCGTGTTAGTATTAGATATTAGATTAATAATAGGAGGTTTTTCTATGGTTCTCTTGATTATTTTATTTTTATCGGATTTTAGTAAATCATGATATGAACAACAAAATGAAAAATATCGATAATTTTATCTTTATCATTGATAAATAAAAATTACTAAAATTAGATATAATTTATCATAATATTATAGTGATCATTGTTATTGCAAAATTTTCTATAAATAATATCATATGGGCGTGAAAATGCCGTACGGATGCTAGTGCGCAATGTGGTTTACCACAGTACCATGTCAGTGTGAAATCAATGATAATAATAATAATAATAATAAATATACCATTATAATAATAATAAATAGTGACATGTACGTATGAAAATTCCACTTACACATCACATAAGTATGCAAATGATAAATAGTTTTATTAAATAATAAATTGATTATTTCAAAAATAGTAATTAAATTACCAATTTAGGTACTGATATAATATTCACCTTATTTCTTATTAACTGAACGGGTATACTCTACGCATATCTCCGTATTCGTGCCTATCTCCCTGTGATTAAAAATTTCAAAAATTTGAAATAGCACCTCCATGCTGCATCTATTATTTCTAGGAGAATCTATCCAACCGTAACAATCCGACAAGTGCTAGGTTCCCCATCCCCGTCCATAATTGGCAGGACATAAATGAATACATCAATTCTCCCGACACGAAAACGCTGCGTCTTGATCCGACAGGCTACATGGTTGCCTATTGGTTCCCTCGAAATCCGTATTTATGTTTTTATCCTACTAAAACCTTGCGCGCCCAAATCAACCGCTTGGATAACTCCGTCACCGATCAGCACCACGTCACCACCATCACCGTCGACCATACCCTCATTTTGGGGCCAACCATCGGCACTAAAACCCTAATCGCTACGATTACATGAAAATAGGTAAATAAAATAAAAATTGAAAAAATGATTGGAATTCGCAACCTTATTCGCTTCCCTCTCGATCTCTCTCCTAAACGCACCACGCTTTCTTCGATTCCGAGATCAAGGATTGGTTTCACGTCGCGAGTAATAGAGAAAACGGCGCGTGGTTATACGACGGCAGCCTTCAGTGGTGGGAAGCTTCTGTTTCGTCAGTTGTTTGAGCAGAATTCGTGTACTTACACTTACCTTCTCGCCGATGTTTCGCATCCCGATAAACCTGCTGTGGTTAGGGTTTTGATTTAATATAACATTCCTATTGTTTTGTTTATTTGTGCTTTTGTTGATTCCTACTATTTATAGGTATTGTTATCTTTATTATGTTGAAATTACGCGAAAGTTCTGGTGCTTCATTGTTAATTCAAATTCTAGGTTTTGCCTTGTAATTGAAAGAAAAACGGAAAAATATGAGTTAGAATTAACGTTAAGAAGCTTATGAATGTTATTTTTGTCCGTAGTTGCTTAAATTTAGAAGGGATATTAATTTTCGAACAATTTTTCTTCCGTATTCTATGACTAAATCACAAATAGATGGATAAACCTATTCGTGTATACATTAGTCACATGCTGCTTTGTGTAATTAGAAAAATATTAAATGTTCTCTTGTTAAACATTCATAAATGTGACTACATAAAAAAGACAGCAGCATAGAATTTACTAGGAGACATGATTAAGCGTTATAGGCTAGTGGAGGAGGTTTATATATACTGATTGACACTAAATTGAACTTGAGAGGACAGAACATGAGATGTCTGACTAATGATAGAACAGTATATGTGATCTCGTAACAGCACATCTTGTTCACATATTTTTCCTCATTGATTTATATCTTTATGCAGTTGATTGATCCAGTTGATAGGTCAGTCGAAAGGGACCTCTCTTTAGTGAAAGAGCTCGGTTTGAAGTTGATTTATGCTATGAACTCCCATGTCCATGCGGATCATGTAACTGGAACTGGCCTACTAAAGGTTGGGATCTCTTACCTATTTTAGTAGCTGAATATTTTGTTCCAGATCATAACATGAGCAATGTTGTCAAAAAGTGTCTCTTTCTTTTTATTTATGTTTTATTTTCTTGCAACTTTCTCGTCAGGGGAAGATTGCTGGCGTAAAATCTGTCATTTCAAAAGCAAGCAAATCAAAAGCTGACCGTCTAATTGAAGATGGTGACAAGATTACCTTTGGCGATTTGTTCCTAGAGGTATACCTACTTTCCTTTAGTGCATCCATGCTGTCACCTTTGCAAAAATAATATATTCTGCAAGAATTTTCAGTGGAAAAGGGTCCCATTATGGGATTTTTTCCAAGGAGACTTCTTAGCAAGGATATGCCTTGGAATGTGGTCATTGCAAATCATTTTAAATCAACCATAAGATTGTAAAGGACATTTTCTTCTATTTTTCAATTGAGCTTGCTTAATTTAATTTTTCGTCATTAATCTTTGGTTAGAATAAGGTGATTAAACCAAGCTTAATTTCTTATTAAAAGGTGTACTTTCAATCTATATATTGTTTTTTCCTGAATTTTTGAGGTTTCGGTATTGAGTTATAATAAAAATATGCCTGATAGGATACCTAATTACATGGTCAGTAAAGGTGACATGGACATCTGTAATGCTAATTCTGGATAAGTTGTCTCCTACATACACAAAGACAAAGGTTTGCAGCTGAATAATTAAGATATATTTTGTTTCTGGAGAAGTGTAAATCTATTAGGATATTGGATCATGTGAAACTGCTGGATTGCTTTCTTAGTGGGAGGTCATGTTGCTGCATCCTGGGATGCAAGCATTAATTTTTGAGAGATGCATCGCCCTGTTATATATTGTAAAATTCTGAAAAACTAGGTTGTGCTTGCAGTGGTATATTACAAGAGTAAAGTTTTTGGCATGAAGATTTTTATGCCAGCTGCAACTTATTGACCAGATGGATCTATGAGTTGATACCACTAGCCTTTGAGAATGTGAGCCCCTCCATGGCAATTCACTTTTTCGAATTACGATGACAGGTTCGGGCAACTCCAGGCCATACAGCAGGTTGTGTAACATATGTTACAGGAGACGGACCTGGTCAACCCCAACCAAGGATGGCTTTCACTGGAGATGCATTGTTAATTCGAGGGTGTGGAAGGACCGACTTCCAGGTTCGCATCCTGAAATCCCCTTTCTCCATGTCCAAATCTTAACTCAGGTCTGGGTATCTGTCAATAGAGGACTTGCAGCAGTTACATATGTTAATTTTTTGAGAATGAAATTACTATTCTTCATATTGCTCAGCAAATAGGAGTGAAAATTGTCCTCTAGGAGATCTTGTCAATTGAAAACCTTGATTGTAACTATTAAATTCTTACAGGGTGGCAATTCACATCAACTTTACCATTCAGTGCATTCCCAGGTGAGAACTATTGGTTGGCTAAATATTATTCATGTTAATGAGTAGTTTTGCACTTCCACTGCATGCAGGCAGCTTGGTTCTTACATGTTTCCCTTTTCCTCATATAGATTTTTATGTTGCCTAAGGAGACATTGGTCTATCCTGCCCATGACTATAAGGGACTCACTGTAAGTGTCGCATTGTCATATAATTGTCAACAGGATTTTCATAAACATGGAAATTTTCTCTTTTGTGATTCAGGTTAGTACTGTTGGCGAGGAGATGCTATATAACCCTCGGCTCTCAAAAGATGAGGTGCTTTTTTCACTCTTTTATTATCCTTATTCCTCTGAGTGTATTACTAACTTCTGAGAGCATTTATTCTTGTTTACTTATTCAATAATGGTACTACATGGTTCATGTTTCTTTCTTCCTCATCCAATATTAATTTGCTTGAACCTCTGAACTGTGCAGGAAACATTCAAGAATATTATGGAAAGTAAGTAACCACATGGCTTTTCTGATCTCTATACACCAATGTTAGGTGAAGGTCATTGTTAGATACATGTGAACTGACTATATCATTATGCTGCAGATTTAAACCTGCCATATCCAAAGATGATTGATGTGGCTGTGCCCGCAAACTTGGTTTGTGGTTTACAAGACTTTTCTGCAGAGACTGTTGAGGCCGCAAGAAATTAGTTAAAGGTGTGGTGTGGTCTTTATGTGGCATAGTAAGAAGTTAAAAATTAGTGCCTTGTATGCTTAAGTGCATTTTATGTGGTTATGTAATCTCTGTCCCAGAATCCATACTAGTCCCTGTCACTTCTTGGATTTCCTGCCACCCTCCATATAAAAAAAAAAAAAAACCTGCCACCCAAACTCGAAAGCCACTATGTTTATACTAAATAAATGTTGTGTTTGGATGGCCTTTTTCTATTTTATTTTTTTTGTTTGAAAAGGAAGGTTGTTTGAAACTAATACTCATAGATTAAGAAAAAAGGCAAGCTACACCAGACACATACTTAGTGTCTCAAGTGCTTCAGGTATGTTTAGTTGTGTATTGAACAGCAGTTTTTTTAATTAATGGAGAACTTGCTACCGGTCAATGCCCATTTTGGTGACACAGTGGAGACTGAAATATACCTGATGATTTAGAGTGCTCTACACTACCACCTTGTCATGTTGTAAATAGTGATTAGATGTGTGAATTATTTTGCTAGTATAACTTCCATAATATGATACATTATCATAACAGTGAATCTAGTACAGGCTAGGACATTCATGTGTGCTGTTCTTATAGATTGTCTGACTTGGCCTGGAGCTTTAGTGTGAGCTGCTGTCTTCTATATTGTTCGAACAGGGGTTATTCATGCATACCTAGACTTGCCTTTTTCTTGTTCTTTTTACTTTGGCTATCAATGACTCTGGGCATCTGTTGGTAATTTAATCCATTTGAACTTATCTTTCCAGAATTTGATTTGATTTTCTCTTAAATTTCTATCTACCTGCGTAGCCTCTGCTTCAGTTGGTTGCTTGGTGTGGATAACTGGGAAATTCTTGGTTTGTCAGTTCTAATGATTGTTCTTGAAGTTCTTGTTGGGGAATATCTTACTTTTCAAACTTTCATCTGGTTACTTGCATTCCTGCATGATGAACTTGATCAGTGAGAAATGTTGAAGTTGCCAATGTCTTGGTATAATTGAGTGAACCATTTTGTCTGGCTTGGAGGAATTGTGTTGCTAGTCTATGGGAGAAGATGGTCCAAGGAAAATGTTGGAATTTGTTTCTCCATTATATCCTTCTGTAGGTTATTTTTTCTCAAAATAAATCCAATGCTGTCCATCCTGCAGCCGCACCTTGTGGCTTGATGCTCAAAGATGATTAGGAATGTACGTCTTCTTAACCTAAGATTGGAGAACATCCTTAATGTACCACTGTGATAATGTCATTTTATAAAGTCTTTTGTAGTACAGCAATGTCTACTGATTAGCTCTGGTATAGTTTGTAAATTGTTATTCATGGGATATAGTCCTTTGCATGCTAATCCTGGTGAACAAATGTTTCAGGTGTTGTACATATGTAATTGTATATATCACATGATTTAAACATTCCTCAGTGGACTTGTTAGACAATTTTTATCCTAATGATCTTGTTTGGGGTTCATGATTCTACTTGAATATCTTAAAGAACTCTTTCATAAGTACCTCACCACCTTATTCCCCAGGTTTCTTATGAAAGTTCCTTAACAATTTTTTAAAACTTTATGTCCCAAATAACACCATTAAACAAAGGGAAAAGCTTCCTTTATGGGTACTTGGTAGAGGATTAAAAGAACGCTCATCCCATTGCAAATGAACTCAAAAACGCAAGTTCCTTAGCATGGGTGTTTGTGTGAGGCAGAGAAGGCCTTTGGCACGCGCAATGGTCTGGAAAAGAAGAGAGAATTACATCGATATCCTCTTGAAAACAGTAAAATCATTTTACACTTTCAAAGGTGAGTCTTTTATATCCTGCACAATGTTCATGCTGCAAAATGCAAAAATTCTTCTTAGATGCTGCGATCGGTATGTTGTAATTATAGACAAAGTTCCTTTTTCCATGTTAATTTATTTATTTTTAGTTTAATCTATTAAAGTGGCCGTTTAGTGGAGGAAATCCGCAAATAGGAGGATGAATCAACATTAAAAAAAAAAAAAGAAAATATTATAATAAGAAATTAATGTAAGGCGGGCTTTTTTGAGATTTTAAACGACTTGCGTATTGATGGAGTTGATGGTCCCCTCTTGATCCTGTGTGCTGGTAAAATGTACTTTGTAACGACGAATCCACCAGTAACATGTGCCGCCAAGTTCCGAACTTATCATTTTTGAGACCTTTTGTTACTCCAATTTTGAATGCAAATTTCGAAAAGGTTTCTTTTCCCGGACGGTGGTGGTTAGTCTGTCGTCAAAGCCCGGCCGCAGTCGTTTGACTTGTACTAAAGCGATTGTAAACTCAAAATGATACGAATCCCAAATTAAGAAAAATAGTTAGCAAATTTTTATTGTTGTCATCTATCTTACTAGAGCCGTGATGCATATGATGAGGACTCATCTCTACATAACGAGCTGAACCCTCTCTCAATCAATAGCATTTATTTGCTTTCGCATTAATAATTCGGTCCGCTATTCAAGCCATCATTTTTTTTCGACATATTTGCTCTGAGAAAACCTTATTTACCTCTTCTATTGGTGTGATTTGGGTCTTCAGTTATCAAAAATCGCTACTCACCTTCGTGATTTTGGTTGATAAGAATCTTTTCCTCTTGTATACTTTTTATGGTCTTGCTTGGTAATCTTAATGTGTGATAATTTCACTTCATGACTTATGTTGAATTATTTGGTAGCGCTCCGAAATCTGCAATGAAATGTTGTAATAAATGACCTTCTAGCTTGATTTGGCTCAAGCAGTGAGGTTCCTGAGGTTTGGTGTTATAGTGAGGTGATAAAATCCATGAAAATAATCGGTTGGATGATAATTCGGAATACTTTTTGGCCGCAAGGTACACTATTGAAATACCAAGATGATTTTAGTGAGTGATGATTGGCTGAGAAATAAATATATAAGGCCATGGTACGTTTAAAAATTGGATTTTTTTACCGTCTAATTCTTATCTTTCAAGAAATTGGTGTAGCCTTTCGTTTTACTTTTGATTTACATTTTTTTAAATTTAAACAAGTGAACTAATTATAAATTTAATAGTTCAAATTTAAACGAATGTAAATTAAAGATGAGATGGATGATTGGACCAATCCCATCAAAACAGGGGATGAGATAAATATTTATCAATTTTTCATGATTTTTCTAAGTTTATAATTTATTATTCTCCTCTTCTACAATAATAATATTAAAACCATAGACATCATTGTAGTATCTCAAGTGTTAATAATTTTTTTTTTAGGACCAAATTTTAGTAGCACAATTATTTGCTTATTTTTCTTATTTAAACAATAATTTACAAAAGATAATCTAGGAAACTATACCCTATATGGTAACTACACCTTAATTCTACTTTTTAGGAATGTTACATATTTTAAATGATCGTCACTATAAAAAGGCTCTAACATATTATTGATATTGCTCTCTAATAAAATCCAATTACCAAAGAAATAATCATCTCTTTTAATAGTTAGATTTCGACCTAACATGTTACTCAGCAACTCAGATGTCGAGAGACTAATTGATGTTATTTCCGGTTAAGCCCAACAAGGACTTAGTCCATCTAATGGGCTTTGAAACCTGGCTTACTTATATATTTGATTTGAACTTTGGGAAAGTTGCATGAACAATTATAACTTAGTACAATCTCATTACATAACCGTCAACTACCCTTATCTTTTAGGCTTATGCTTAAGTACAAGATCATTACGTGGTTCACAACTAATGATTATCTGTTATTATAGACACTCGATATTCAGTTATGAAAAAAGGAAGGAAGACACTGTAAAAACTCTCTTATACTCGATAACACTCTACTTACTTATTCTCTTACTCTTTCATCTAAACAAGCACTTACTTAGGTATCAGAATAGTTATGCCGAACTAACCCCTACACCACTTAACCTTTTATTCGTGCTTTTGTAGGATTAAAGCTATACACCAAAATCACTTAACAAAATTTGGTGCTATCTATTTTTTCGTAACCTACACACATGGCAAAGACAAGAATAACAAAGAGTGTAAGTGCCAGCTCTTTACCTCAGCACTAATTAGAGGAGAATAGGTACATTGATAAACAACGTTTGGGTAAATTGGAGCAGCTTTAAGCTAATTTGGCCCTTAACAAGAAATATGATGGAATCCTTCATCTTCTCTGTAAAGATGCATAGCTAAACCAAATCGAAGGGTATAGCAATAATAACGCCGAAAACTTTGATGATTTAATTTATTCTCTTAAATTACCTAAGAATCAACTTGAAGTTATGCTTGAACCTTTGGCCCATGCTCTTAGAAAGGGTGACAAAGGAAAACAACCATAACAGGTGCACTATGCAGGACCATCGCATGTTAGCAACCCTATTTTGATGAGTAAACAATTTCAAATAAAGAGAAATCCTTTTATTCCCAAGATTTTAGAAGAAATAATATCATAGCACATCAAGTTGCTACAGTTTGAGACCTACGATGGAACAAAAGACCTAGAGGATCATCTTAAGTACTACCACACCTTGGCTAAGCTTTACGACCTAAGCAATGTTGTAACTTTTCAAGCTTTTCTCTCAACCTTGAGGAATGCAATGATTACCTAGTTTAAACATTTAAACCAAACACAATTTCATACTTTGAAGATTTATCAAAAGTGTTTTTGCAACACTTCCTTGCAAGCAAGCTTTCAATTAAGGGTTCTTTTGTCCTTAACACCATAAAACAAAGATTAGACGAATCTATTAGGGACTATTTGGCTTTGTTCATGGCCGAGATGGTCTAGATTCCGGAATGAGACATGAGTATTACTCTCAATGCAGTGATTGACAGAGTTAAACCTCATGGAGACCTTTTTAATTCTCTAGCTAAAAATAAGCTGAAAACTTTCACCTAATTTCAGGCTAAGGCTACATTTTATATTCATCAAGAAGACAATATGAAAGCTCAGTGTAAGGTTGACTAGAGCTAGGGAGACTGAAAGAGTGATGAAAAGGAGAATGCGAAAGATCGACTTGGTATACATGATGATCATAACACCGAAGGAAATAGTGATGAGAGAAAAAAGGCCACACATCTCGACCTATTCGATTCATACACCACTCAATCATCCAATCGTAGACATTTTGATGGAAGTACGCAACTAGAAGAGAGTATTGCAATGGCTAGAAAGAATGAGAGGAAATTTGTCATGTAGAAATTCTAATAAATATTGTGATTTTCATCGCGCCAGAGGTTACAATACTGATGAATGCATTCAACTCAAAAACACAATCGAAGATGCAATCTAACAAGGATATCTAAGCAAGTTTCTTGCCTATGATGCCGAGAATATTGAACGACTAACATAGAGATGACGAGATGAGCAAGAAAATGTAATGCAGCCTTCTCAAGCCAAAAGAGATGTGAGAGATGGAAGTAATAGCAAAGCACCGAATGGTATAATAAATACTATTATCGACAAACCTTCTACCTTAGGTCAATTAAGCTCATTGAGCTCGATTAACACCATACACTATGTTTGTAACGTACAGGACAAAAAGTTCAGGATCGACAATTCAATTTCTTTCACAAAAGAGGATTTCGAAGGTGTTCAAGGGCCCTACAATGATGCACTTGCAATTAGTGTAAGGATTTCCAATTTCGAGGTCAAAAAAATTTTTGTTGACACTAGAAGTTCAGCAAACATTATTTTTCAATATGTCTTTAATCAAAATGAAACCAAAGATCATAGCACAATTGAAATCTTACAATTATGTGCTTTGATCTTACAATTATGATTTATATGCTTTTAATAATCTACCTGTTCAAGTTGCCAAGGTTATTTCTCTCCCAATTCAGATTGGAGACGACGAGCATGTTGTAGAGGACAAGGTAGATTTTCTTATTGTCAAGTGTTAGTCCCTATCTAATATGATCATTGGCCAACCATGTTAGTATTTGTTTGGCATTGTCCCTTCAACCGTACATCTTAAGGCAAAATTAACCACTCCTACTTAGGTTGACATATGCGAAGTAGACCAACAATTAGCTAGATCCCTTTATCTAAGAGTGCTACAATGTGAGGAAATTTTTCTAGTTGAAACTGTTCTAAAACAAAAGTTAGTCAGCATTGAAAATGCCGAAGAACAAACAAAGGAAATCCCATTAGGAAATGATCTTAGGAAGATGACAAAGATAGGAAAACCATTGCCGACAAAGATCTGTCAAAGTTTAATCAACTTTCTTCATGATAATGCCTATGTATTTGCTTGGTCTCCCTCGAATATGCTAAGTATCCCTAGAGAAGTAATAACACATAAGCTTCAAATTGATCCCAACGCAAATATAATTTAGCAAAGGAAAAGGCATTTTTCCCTTGAACGACAAGCAACCATTGAAGAAGAAGTTTAGAAGCTATTATAGGCGGTGTCATAAGGGAAGAGCCTTAATCGACTTAGCTAGCCAATTATGTCCTAGTCAAGAACTCAAATGACAAACCGCAAACGGTACATGTGCATAGACTTTACAGATTTGAGCGAGGCCTATCCTAAAGACTGTTTCCCCTTGCTAAGAATAGACCAAATAGTTGACTCAACTGTCGAACATGCCTTACTCTCTTTTATAAACGCATTTTCTAACTATAATCAAATAAAAATGGAAAAGGAGGATGAAGTTCACATGTCCTTTATCACAAACTTTGGGACGTATTATTACACAATAATGCCCTTTAGGCTTAAAAATGCCAACACAACTTATCAAAGGCTAGTAACCAAGATGTTTAAGCCCTAGATCCATTGAAACATCAAAGTTTATGTTGGCGATATGATTGTGAAGAGCAAGACAAAAAGTTAGCATCTTACTAATTTTGAGGAGACATTTATACCTTGAGGAGATATAATACAAAAATAAACCCATAGAAGTGTGTTTTCAGTGTTATTAGGAAAATTTTTAAGATAAATGATCACTTAGTGCGGTATTGAAGTAAACCTAAGAAAGATTGATTTTATTTGGAACACGAAATCCCCTAACATAGTTAAGGAAGTTCAAGAGTTAACTAGGTGGATAACCACTCTAAATAGATTTGTGTCAAGAAAAGTAAACACATGCGTAGAATTTTTTAAAGTATTGAAGAACCTAAAGGAATTTCGGTGGACTAATGAGTATGAGGTGGCATTTAACAAGCTAAAAGACTTTGTTGCATTACCTTCAATACTGTCAACACCTATTCTTGAAGAAAATTTGTTTATGTATTTATCAATTGGTAGCTAAGCTCTTTCATCTATCTTGGTTCAGTCAAAAGGCAAGGAGCATTGACCAATTTATTTTGTGAGCCATGTCTTACAAGGGCTACAATGCCAATATACAAAGATTGAGAAGTTTGTTTTGGCAGTGGTCCTCTTAGTAAGGAAGTTAAAGTCATATTTTGAAACTCATCAAATAGTTGTTATTACTTATTAGCCTCTACGATAAGCTTTACAACAACTAGATTACTCAAGAAGGATGATAAAGTATGCCTTGGACTTAAGTGCCTATTGTGTACAATATAAGCTTAGAACAGCATTAAAGGCTCAAGTATTGGTGGATTTTGTTACGAAGTTCATTGGGGAGGAAGATAGCATTGAGATGGCTGAGAAACCAACATGGAACTTATAAGTTAACGGCTCCTTCACCAAAGGAAGATGCGATGTAGGCCTCATTTTACAAGGGACCTACAATGTGAAAGTTCACTATGCATTAAAATTTGGTTTTCCAACTAGTAATAATGAAGCTGAATATGAAGCCTTAATTACTAACCTTAAATTGGCCAAAGAAGTTGGTGCTAAAAAACTTAACATTTTTTTCGATTCATAGGTAGTCATGAATCAAGTTAAAGGAGGCTATGTAGTAAAAGAGGAAGTGATGAGCAAGTACTTGCTAAAGTATGAATGCTCAAGGAAGGGTTTCAATCTTTTTCAATCAAGGAAATACAAAGGACTAGACACATTATTGCCGACAAGCTATCAAAGTTAGTCACTACGACACTTCCATATCTAAATGACAAGCCTTTTATTGAGTATCTCTCTAATAAGAGCCTAGAAATTATCGAGCAGAGATATGAGTTGGCTCTCTACCTAAGGGAGATGTTTTGGATGGATCTAATTATTGACTATTTAAAAGATGCTGTTCTATCTAACGATAAAAAAGAAGCTTGCAGTTTGATATATTAGGCCATAAACTATACACTAATTGATGATCAATTATACAAGCATGACATTTCCTAACCTTATCTTCGATGCCTTCCACAAAAAGGAGCTTAACGAATATTATTTGAGTTACATGGCAGAGTTTGTAGCAATCATGTGAAGGGTCAAACCTTATATATCTGCACATTGAGACTTGGCTATTATTAACCGACTATGAAAGAAGATGCAAAATTTGTTGTTTCACAATGTCCACAATGTCGAAGATACAAGACATTAAGCTACGTACCTTCTACTAAACTGCATAGCCTCACTAACCTTTAGCCTTTTTCTTAGTGGAGATTGGATATACTTAGACCATTTCCGAAGCCTACGGACCAACGGAAATTCATCATAGTTAACATGGATTATTTCACCAAGTGGGTTGAGATCGAAGCAGTTGCTAAAATCATCGAAAATAAGGCCAAGGCTATCGTTTTCAACTTTATCATTTTGAGGTTTAAGGTTTCATTTATGATGGTTACTGATAATGGACCATAGTTCGATAATAATAAGTTTGAGCATTTTGTGAGAAATATAACATTTATTTGAATTACACTTCAATGGCTCATCCTCAAATCAATGGACAAATGGAAGCTGTTAATAAGACCATCATATATAGTTTGAAAAGGAGAGTTGATCAAGCAAAGGGTAAATAGGCTGATGAATTGTCGAATTGTTTTATGGGGGTATAGAGCTGCCTACAGGACTTCAATTGGTTACATATGAATTGGAAGTAGTTTTGTCGATTGAGTTGGATTTACCCAATCTTATAACACAGAACTTTGAGATTATGGTAAATTAGGTTAGCCTTACAATTAATTTGGATAGTATTTAGGAGATTAAGGATACTACAGGGGCAAGAGTTGCTACATACTAGCATAAAGCGGCCAGAAACTATAATCAAAAGGTAAAATACAAGGTATTTTAGCCTGGAGACTTGGTTAATAGAAAATTGGAAGCAACTAGCACATAAGAGAATCAAGGGAAGCTCCGCACGAATTGAGAGGGATCTTGTTAAGACCTAAAAAGTTGTAGGTGATGAGGCTTATCGACTAAAAAGGCTTGATGGAATAACAATACCTTGCGCATAGAATGCTGAGAATTTAAAGCTTTACTTTGAATCGTTTCTTTTCAATTAAAGTTTGTTTCCCTTTTCCCTTTTTGAACTTTATAAGGGAATGGCCTACATCTTGTTCAAGTATGAAATGTTCATTTCAAGTTTACAAGTATCTTTACTTTCCATCACTTTTATTCCTGATCAATATAAGATTAAATGGATTAGTAAAGTTCTAGCTGTATAATGAACAAACTAATACCTAATAAGTTCCAACCTATGACAATTAATGAACCTAGTATTGATTGACGAATGAAGTCAAATGGTCTTTGAAAAAGTATGCCAAGCAATTAGAGCTAACGAACTCTAAGCTGCCTTCAATAGGCAATCTCATGACTAAAGAAAATAGACACTCAAGTTCACCACCTATAGGGCTAATGAACACTATGTTCTACAAAAAGATAAGTATAAAATGTGCGTGAAATAAAACATGCTAAGAACCAAAACCTTTAAAATGCAAAACACATGTTACTTACAAACAAAAGATCAGCATCCCAGCCACATAAAGTCCATAAAATAATTGAGGAAGCAAAGTAAAGATTAATTGACTCTCTTTAGAGTTTGAAACATTCTTCCTCTAGGATTGGACAGAATTATTGTCTTGATCGGTAGAGGTTAGAACCTTCTTGGAGCTTATTTCTCTATTAGCACTGGGGGTCTTGGAGGAGTTAGAGTTCTCTTTGCAAACATAAGGGGTCTCCTTCGATGACAATTCTTCATCATCAACAAGAACTTCAACATTGGCTTGAATAATATCACCTTGCCCTTAAACCTCCGTCTCCACTTCTTCGCCGACTTCTCACCATTGCTGGCATCACAATCATCAACATTAGCAAAGTCGAGGCATGATAGTTCATAATCAAGGTGAACCTTTAAAATTTCTTTCCTTGCTAGCTAGAACCTTTGCAAGAACTTCTTTCGGAGCAATCTTTCGCATTATCGACTATAAGTCATAATATCTAGTGCTTCCTCAATGGAACGCTTCCTTTTTGCAATCTCCTCTAGTTTGATAACATGAGCTTCGAGTTAGAGCCGTTCATCTCCAAGTTCTTTATTTGGACTCTCAACTTGTGCTCCTCATCACTCATCAAGGTTATTGTTCTTTCCATCCCCCAGTATTCTTCTCGTTTTTTATAGAGCTCCTCTTTTAGGTCCTTGATCTCTTTACAAAGCTCTTCATTCTTGGTCTTAAGGCTCAAGACTTCATTGGCCACCAAATAATGTGCTAGCTTCTTCGTAGAGAGTTCTTCCTACAACTTCCTAACCTCCATCTTAACCTTAATCCTTGTGTTCTCAGTAAGGATAGTTTAAGCTTTTGAGGAGTTATAAGCGTCTTCAACTTTTTGTGATAAATTAACAAAGCCGAATAAGTTAATTGCTTCTCGGTAAAGCAACAAAAATTTGAATAATACCTTCTTCGTTTCCTTTTCGACTTCATTTAATGCTGTCAAAACATGGCTGCTAATATGCATGTAGACAAAATTAGGTCAGCAACATGGCATAAGCCATGAATGAAAAAGGTCATGATTATTGAATTTACATCATACAGTTTGACAGCAATATAGCCTTTATTGCAATTACTTACCCCATCTACATCCTTCTTCGCAATCTCTCTATACTTCTGAAGAATAACCCCTCTATTAGGGATAAGGATTTTGTCCTATCACCTAAAGCCAAATTAGTATGCAGATATTTTAGGTTCAGCATGGCATAAAGTATTCACCTACTTTACAGTTGGGAACAAACTCAGCAAGACCGATACCAAGAGCTTTATTTCTTAGAGCTTCATTCATCTTATCGTCTAAACCCTTGCTTTTCTTGGACCAAGGTTGGTCAGCAAGCTCTTTCCCACTTCTCTTCTTGGGACTTAGCTTAGCATTTATTTAGCTTGACGAGTTGCCCACCATCTCTTAAGGAATAACATCAGCGCTACTATTACCAGCAATATATTGGCTAACTTCTCCCAGCACTTCCTCCCGAGGGGCATTTATCATAAAAGGAATCACCTTAAGTTATATAGTCCTAACATCTTCTATCTGCTAGTACCCTGATCCTTATTAGTAGGAGGGGTTTCCTTCTTCTTCTTTGAAGCAACAACCTCCTTCACGGCATTCTCTAGAGTAGTCTTTTTCAGTATATGCAACCGACTAATAGGAACTTTAGTGGCTACATGCCTATCAAACTTTTGTTTCTTAGCCTTTGCTTGAGTGAATAATTTCATGGGCCCTACACCCATGCTTACATAATAGAAATAAGAGTATTATTAATAGGAGAAGAGAAAAATTAAAAAACTTATAAGTCTATGCCGAGTGAAGCTCAAAGGCAACTATTCTCCCCCTAAGTTACAATAATAGCTTTCTTCCTGTAACTCTACTCGGCATGGCAAGTAGACTAACTCCTAGCTTTGTTGTTAAAGAAGATTGGCTCCTCCTTTTGATAATCCTCTTGGCATTCTAGAAAAATATCTTATTCCCTCTTCTCTCTTGAATTTTCTTAGTTGTAGTAGCATCATTTAACAGTAACTCAATGTCTTTGGTGCAGATGGGCTCGGTTCATTGAGCCCAAAAATCCAAATCATCATTTAACCTGATAGAGACATACTTGTTGCATCACTTATAGATTTCAGACTCAAATCCATCCATAAATTTAAGCCTATACTAAGTTGCTGCAAAGTACTAATCATCAAGCTACCTCCTTATTGGGAAAAAATATCTAAATAATTAGAGTGTAGCCTTAATCTCAACCATCTAAGTGGTTTTTTCAGGATAAAGACACTAGAAGTACTCGAACTTCAATATTTTTTCATTTTAGTACTTAAACTTTAAATCTATTCATTTTAGTATGCAAACCTTTAAAATGAGATAAATTAGTTTTTCTATTATAACGATCATTATAAAAAAACACTTATTTGTTTTATTTAAAAAAGTTAAAGTACTAAAATGAAATAAAAAATAAAATTTGAGAACTAAAATGGAAATAAAATAAAAGTTAATATACTTATTTTATTATTTTATAATAACAATCGTTATAATAGAGATATCAATTTGTTTCACTGAAAAAGTCAGTGTACTAAAATAAATAAATTTAAAGTTTAGATATTAAAACGAAAAAATATGAAAATTCAGATACTCGTACTAGTTTTATCCTTGGTTTTTTTACTCTTAAAACATTTTGCTAAGAATTGCTAATTCTTCATTCCAATAATTGAAAATTTTATTTAAGAAATCATTATCTTTGATTGATGAAAGAATAACAAATAATTAACATAATTATTATTCATTTTAGAATTCTAATGAGATGAGATAAAAAAGAGAAGCTATAATGATGCAGTGATTGGTATCAAAGATTTTACTTATACTTTTTCACTTCCTTTTTTTTATTTTTTTCTACAACTAATCAACATGAAGTTATCATTTTTTTCAAATGAACCTTATTCCTTTGTAATCTCATTTTCTATGTTAATGTTGTACTTCCGTATGGTAAATATCTTTTCAATTATTTTTATGTTTGTTTTCCCCCCTAATATTGTACTAATCTTTACTCATATATGTTGTTAATTATGTAATCAATTCAATTAATACTTCACGTATTTGATGCTTTTAGATTAGTTACACATTATGAGAAGCGTGATTGTTGATTTTATATAATCTAGATGTAAAACTGATAATTTATTTTAGCATTTTGCATTTAGTACTAATACATTTCTATTATTTCCTATTTACGGATATCATTTTTTGTTCGAGTTAATATATATTTTGTCAGTTAATTATTCTTATTATTATTGGTTTCATATGATCGTTATATGTTACTAAATCACCTTAGGTTACTCTAAATGAATGTTAGCTTTTTTATCATAATATTCCATTAATGCCATTTCAAATTAATTATTCATATTGTTCAAGTCGAAAACACCATTTTGGTGTTTTTCTTTAATTTTTACTATTTTCCAAATGTATACTATTAAAGCATTTGTCCTCCTTTGGTGTCTTAGTGCGTTAATCACTTCTTTCCTTTATAATTTTACAAATAGGGCCTCATAAATTTATTTCCTTTTCTTGCATAAATCATTCAAATTTAATTACTAAAAGGGTTTTAAAATCATCCCAGTCCTCCCATATATTACTTTTTTTTTTCTCTCTCTCTCTCTACTATAATCATTGCAACAGAAAGTTATTGTGATTACCTACCAAACCCTACTTCTCAAATTAAAAAATAAAAAAAAGAGAGGGAGAATTCCCCTCTCTGTATTTCTTTCTCTCTCAACATTATTACAAAATATATGTGAAAATCGTCATTTTTTATACATCGATTTAATTGAATTGGCAGTTTAGACCTCCGAATGAAAGAGAGAGTATCATAGATGAGAATAATTGTCTCATAGGTTCATCATTACTTTTATTTGATATTTCATATAATTTGAAATATTAATTGGAATTAATATTATAGATATAATTGATTAATTAATTTGTATCTGATTAATTTATGATCTTTACATTTTCTTAACTAACTATTTCTGCTGCACTACTAATAAAAATTTATGAAAGGAAATACATAAAAATTTTCTCTATCAATTTTATTACATATATTTAATGTGTCATATGCTATTTATCCCTTATTTTTAAGTAATTTTAGTGTTTCTAACATATTTATTTTTTTAAGAACATGCACTGCAGGTATGTCCTTCGTTAATTGTCTATAATCTTAATCTCATGTCCTTAAATAATGTCAAAGGCTCCTCAAATTTCTACTGTAAATGCTAAATGTATGGATAAAGTTATAGGTAATTAAAGTATTTAGAGCTATTCCAAAATTTGAAAATATACATAAATTATTTATATTTGCAAGCATGCTTATTTCACAGGATGAATATATATATGTATATATATAATATATTTAAATTTCGTATCATATAGTCAAACTGAAGCAGTGGAACCATAATTTTTCCGTAGAATAATTTCTAAAAGGAAAATAAGATGGCCAAAACTAAAACATAACAAATTTTATAAAAGTTGGAAATTTTCAAATCGAGTTCGAGATTTAAGTTTTCAACACGATGAATAAGCAAATAATAATTCGGGCTGAGTGCAATGTACCAATTGGCTTTTCATTTTGTTACTAAAGGGAAAAAAAATAAAATTAGACCACCTTAACCAATTTGCAAAATATAATTAACGGTTGTCTTCGTTACTGTGTAATTATTTCGACGGCTTGCTAAAGTAGAACAACATCTTGCATTCTCAGCCGAGTAAGCGGTGGAAAAACAGAGAGGGTTGAGTCTGTCAGATGGCCGGGCGACCATCCGGCCAAAGGAAGTCCCTGCCGAAAACGATCCTCCACAGCCGCCCGAGTTTGGTCGGTGCAGAATTTAATCGTGATCTGATCGCATGGCTACAGTTCATCCACTGGACTTCGATTCCTATCTCCTTGGAACTCAAGGATAAAACAAATCCTGTTAAAGTAAGGTAGTGTGCTATTATATAAATTAGGGTCGAGAAACTTACTAATAAAACTTGATGACTGTACATGTAAAAATATATCTATATTATTAAAGTTTTTTAAGATTTATGTAACTGTTATAATTAAAATTATTATTTAAATTGATATCAAATATTATTTAACAAAAAAATTAATATTAAAATAATATTATGAGATTATATATAACTTATATCATAAATAAAAATATCTTTCCTTACAATATTCATATCTAATCTCTCTCTCCCACTTTCTAAAAGTGTAGTCTACTTTTTTCTCTACCCCTTTCTTCTCTCTGTCACTTTCTTATTTCTTTCTTCTTTTTTTTTTTTTTTACAATTTTCAGTAAAACCTATTTTTTTTTCATAATTTCAATAATTTCTTTCATCTATACGATTGTTTGAAAAAAATCATTATAAATTATATGAGTATGTTTAGCTAATTTAGGCAGTACTTAAAGAGACTATCCTTATGATCATTTTATATGGTTTTGCGATTATAAGTTTTGAAACACGTTCCACCTTTAAGTTAAGTTTGGAACATCGGTGTATTTGGTCGAGATGAAGTCAAGATTTATAAAACTTATATATTTCGGTTTATCAAATAATGCTATAATATATTTAATTGTAGCATAGTCCTTTAATTGCTCATATAATAATAGGTAACGTTGAATTAGGAATAGGCTTATATGGTTAGGCATTCAGGATTTTGTGGGAGGTAATGATGCAAATCTCAATTCTAAGAGGGGAAAAGAGCAAAAAAACTAACAAAAATTTTCAGAGTGATTTAAAAATTCCCGAGCACGTCTTAATTCTTTGGAAAAGGAAAGCAAAAAAACATGAGGAGGAAAGGAAAGACAAAAAGCAAATGAAAATTTTCACGAAAAATTTTACCATTTCTATGGAAGTGACCACGGTAACTCAATATAATAAATGAATGGTAAGAATCTTGATTGAGCTTGAGGACTTATCAATTTAATCATCGCAAATAAGTTAAATATTCCGAAAAAAAAAAAAAGGGTATAGCTAATTTTCTTCTAGTTTCCTATTGATATTGCTTTCTTTAATGTGGCAAAATTTCCCCTTTTAATTCTTCATACGATATTCACTGGTTCGGCAAACTTCAAGTTATATGCTAGGGTGTGTAACAGATGAAATTTCTCTATTTTCATGTGAATGCATGATGGTATACGATTGATGGGGATAGACAAAGACGCAATTAGGGGACAAGTTATTTTGTAAAGTGAGAAATTGAAAGAACAAAAAAATCGGAGAAAGATAAGGACGATGATTTAATGCCCAAATAATTAATAGATTAGTGAAACCTAGTTATAATTTTTATTTTTGGCTTATTCAACCTATATATATAGAATTAGCAAACTTGATAGAAACGTGATATGTAAAATAGATTAAAAACGTAAATTTTTATAAGCAAATAATTTTATACTTGAATTAAATTGAAAAAACTTATTAAAATTGTAAACTCATAAAATTATATAGATAGAATCACGATCATGACAATTGTATGTATCAATTTTAATAATTTTCTATTTTAGTTGTTGATAAATTATTTTTCTCCTCTTATTTACATTCTATATATCTCATAAGTCTTGGGAACATTTCAACCGCTCCTTTACTACAAACTCTAAATCCATGAAATATGGTTATTGATAAATAAGATATTTGTTGCAATTTTAAAATTTGAAATGATACATGGATTACTTATATTTGAAAGCGTTCTAATTTCCAAGGATGAGCTTTTTAATTTTGTTATGTAAAGTAAATCTTTACTAGTGGAAGCACAATTTTCTAGTGGACTAATTTCCAAAGAAAAATAAGATGGTCAAACTTAAGCATAACAAGTTTATGAGTAAAGTCTGAAAAATTGTCAATGTGCAATGGATTCAAGTCAAGTAAGATTTATATATATTTATTAAACAGAGTAGATAAATCATTTAGGATTTTTAGCATCACAAGTAATACTATGTTTGGATTGAGGTGAGGACCGAGGAAAGTATGGAAAGCTGAAATTTCAAGAAAATTTCCAATATTAGGTAGATGAATATTTGCTTAGGCCTGTAAAAACCCATTATGTCCTAATTGGAAGTAGTAGAATTCTTGCGTTTATAGAAAGGATAAATCCTAACGCTTTTATTAAAAAAAAAAAACTATTATTAACTTTCCATCTACTTTTAAATTTTCCTATCAAAATAAAATAATTTTTATATTCTTTTCCCTAACTTTCTTTCTAATTTTTTCCCCACCCAAAGCGGTGGAGCCAAAATGAATTATTAGATTGGTAAATACTGTTGGCACATGTGGACTATGTGACATCTACATTGCATTTTTATTACTTAAGTAACATTATTGCATGCTGACTTGGCATTTGCATGGTGTCATGGTATCCATATAGTATCTGCATAATATTATTATGATATATTATAAATAAATACATAATTCCATAAGAGAATTCATTCTTAATCCATTCCCACTTCGTACATGGTTATTCTATATCTCATTATATAGTGGGATAAAATTCATAAAATAAACTATGTGGGATAATAACTGTAAATTTGTTATTTCTATTCTATGTGAATAAGTGTAAAACTAACTTTTCATCTTTTTTTTTTTACTTATTTGTTTATGTAAATCTAGAGTTAAGACCATAAATAAAAAATACTCTGCATCTTTTATTATCTTACAACTACCAAAAACTATCAAATACCACCATCTTGTCGAAAGAAAAAACTTGCAAAGTAGACTCGATGGACTATTTCTAGTACTTGAAAAATATTTCAAATACCAAAAATAGTGATCATGCCAATTTTTAAGACAATAAATGCATAGTGACAGAATATTTACGAAAACAACTCAGCCTTTGAGGTGTCTATTTAATTACACTGACCATATTGCAATTGTTTTATTTCTCATATAATATTTCTGTACGTCAATTAATTTTTTCTTTATTATTAGCTGGTTATTGGTAGAATTCATGCTTAACTGCAGTTGCTGACCATGGACCCTCTTCCTTTTGTCTACTATGGTAATAGATGTGAACCGTTAGAATCTTGGTTGAGGTTAAGGACTTGTCATTTGCAAAAAATGTTATGTATTTCACAAAAATGTATGGGTAAGTTTCTTTTAGTTTTGTATTGAGATTGGTTTCTTTAATTTTGTCATGAAGTTTTAATTGGTGAGAGCTGCATAAACGCCAGCTCAATGTCATTAAGCTTCCATTTACTTTTTTCCATGGCAAATTTTTATATTGTAAATTTTCATGTGATAGTGATAGGGCTAGATGAAATTATTCTCACTTGTCCTTGCTGGTGACAAATTGACACCGTATCAAAAAGAGAAATGTAAAATGGAATTTGCATCGATTATTCTTACCACTTAGCTTACATAGATGATTTATAGGGATAGATAAAAGACAATTTGGGAATAGATTATTTGGTTGGTGTGGAATATGACATAGGAGTTAGACCTGGTTAACTGTAGGCAAGGTTGGCTTTTGTTGGAGATGCTCTCTTAATTTGAGGGTGTATGGTAGGATAGATTTCTAGCTTTTTTTTTTCTTCCCCTTTGAAATGCTATTTTACTTTAAGAATATCAACTTCCAATGATTTGTCTGAGTACTATCTCTAGTGGTGTTTGTTGGAAGTGTATTAGGTATAGCAATCGGAGAAAACAAATTGTATTTAGTAAACTCAAATTAATAATATGTAATGTGTCTTTTATATTACCTACCTAAGTGTGACTAACTAACTATACTATTACCCTATCAAATAATTACAAGTGGAACAATCAAAGAATAACACGTGTAAAACTAACTAACAAATATCACAAAAGCTATATACAAGTCTATCATCCCCCTCTTAGGTTGGTACATCTTGAAAAGCCAACTTGGATTAGAATTGAGACAATAATGGAGCACCAAGGATTTGGTGAATAGATCTACAACTTGAGAAGACGAAGGCAAAAACAACACCTTCAAAAAACCTAAAGCAACATGATCTCGAAGAAAATGTGCATCAATATCTATATGTTTGGTATGTGTGTGCAAACAAGGATTAGAAGCAATTTGCAAAGTTGACTTAATGTCACAATAGGCATGAATAGGAAGTAAAACTATGATGGATAAATCTCTAAGAATATAGCTAGTCCATAACAATTCTTTAGTAAGCACAACAAGACTGCGATACTCCGCTTCAGTGGATGAAGTAGCAACAGTTATCTATTTCTTGGTTTTCCAAGAGGCTAAGGCTTGCCTAAGAAATACACCAAAACCTAAGATAGACTTTTGATCATGAATGTTGGCAGCTCAATTGGAATTAGAAAAACCAACAATAGACAAATCATTTGACTTAGAATAAAATAAGCTTGTATTTTGATGCTTGTGAATAATAACGTAGTTCACAATTAAATAAGACATGAAACAAAGAAGCAACATAATATGTGGGCAATTGTTCAAAGTAGTGTAAATCAAACAGAGGATAAGGAATGTGTGGGTTAGGCGAAATAGGATGTGAAAAGGGTAAGGTAGTATTTGAAAGTGCAACAGCAAATGCCTTAGAATTGGCTAAGTATACAAAATCTTGTAACTAACTAGGAGGCTTGTGTATGCGACTTGATCTCCTGACAATATGGTCTACAATAGGGAACTGAGAAGAAGAAATAGGATGAGTAAGAGACAAGTCCTATTGAGAAATCACTTGTAGTGATGAGTCTAAGGAGGAAATAGGAACTAAGGAGGATGTTTTAAGACCAACATAAGACAATAAAGTAGTAGAATAGTTTGATGACACAGGAACAGTGGAATCATACCCGAAAGGAAAGATCTCCTCAAAAAACACTGTCTTTACTTACATGAACTTATTTGGTTGACTATTCAAAGTATTTTATATCCTTTTCTATCTGTTGCATAACCAAGAAAAACACTTTTTGACCCTTGGTATCAAATTTATCGTTAAACGGAGTAAGATTAGCAATATAGCAAACATACCCAATGACTCTTAGAAAAGAATAATCTGATGGTCTATGAAACAACATTTCAAATGGAGACTTCTAATTGAGAGTAGGCATTGGCATTTGGTTAATGAGAAAGGTAGCTACTAATACATATTCCTCCCAATACTCCTTATGAAAATTGGCATGAATCATAATTGCTCTTGCAATGTCTAAAAGATGTCCATGTTTCCTCTCAATTTTGCCATTTTGTTGTGGTGTATAAGGAAAAGTAAGTTGATGCAAAATGCCATGACTATGGAAAAGTGATTGACAAGATTTAGAGATGAACTCCCCTCTATTATCAATTCTAATTGTCTTGGGTGTGACAAAAAAATGATTATTCACATAACTGATAAACTGTGCTATGAGTGAACATGTTTGTGATTTGTGGTGCATCAAATATGTCCATGTGGATCTTATGTAGTCATCAAGAATTGTAAGAAAAAATTGAGCTTTAAACAAAGAGGGTATATGATAAGGTCCCTAAACATTCATATGAAGTAATTCAAAAGCAAATGTGGTAGTAAGAGCACTATTAGGAAAAGGTACACAATGAAACTTAGCCTCTTGGCAAGTATTACATAAGAAGTTGCTAAAATCATATCCATTGCAAGCAACTAAATGCTGCAGTTTAGACATAGAAGTATGACTAAGTCTATTATGAAGTAAATGAACATCTTTATTAGACATACAAGAATAAACATCAAATTTAACAAATTGTTCTGAATTATTTCTTAAATAAAGCAAATCAACATGATACTGCAAGGACAAAGTATATAGCCCATTCTCGGCTTTTGCTGTTGCAATAGACCTGCTAGAATTCTAGGCTTGAAATTTGCATGAGAATTGATCAAAGACAACAACCAAATTCTGATATGTTATCAATCGATGAACTGACAAAAGATTGTAAGTCAAAGTAGGCGCATATAGGACATTATGTGGGATTAACTGTGGTGAAATGCGAACAGAACCTACTGTATCTGAGTGAAGGGAACTTCTATTAGGCAATTTAATAGATATTGATGTATACAAGTGTTTAGTGTAAAAAAGTATAGCAAAAAATGGAGACATATGATCTATTGCTCTTGTGTCTATTATCCAATTAATCATTTTATTACTCAAAGAAGCAAAACAAAGTGAAGTGGTAGATGTACCTGCAAACTGTGTTACTGCAATAGAAACTACAGCTCCATCACTTTCCTTCATCATCTTCATCATCTCTTGACATAAGCTCTGCAAAAATTGCTTATCCTTGCTATAACTCTCTAGTGAAGAAGAAATTCTATCCTCAAAAGGAGTGTCTAAGACATTAGATACACCTTTATCTACTTGTTTACTTCTTGTTGCATTATGACAATAAGATGTTGAAACTTGTTTTGCCTTTGAACCAATTTTCTTTCCTTTATACAAATCTGGATAACCTATTAGCTGGAAACAAGACTCAATTGAATGACCATCTCCTTTACAGTATTTACAAAACAAGTTCCTCTTATTCTTCTTGTTGTCAAAAGCACCTTAGACATTAAGAGTCTTGTTAGAATAAAAAAACAGACATTTCAACATCACCACTAAAAGTCCCTATTATCTGACGTTGTTTTTCAACTTGCTATACTAAATAATAAGCTCAATTAACAGGCGGCAAGGGATCCATTGATGGTATCTTATTCCTTACTCCTTCGTAAGCCTCATTTAATCCCATCAAAAATTGAACTAACTTGTTATTTGAATCATATTAAACTATCCTTTCTTTAAGTCTACAGTTACAGTAATCCATTCAGCCACAATCACAACTCGAATAAGTATGTAACTCATGGAGTTCATCCTAACACCTTTGAAGCTTATTAAAGTATACATTCATTAATTGATTATTTTGTCTCATATTACAAATCTCATTTTAGATTTGAAAAACTAAAGGCCTACTAGCTATACCATATTGCTCTTTAACTTCAGTCGATAATTTATGAGCAGATTTGGTATATAAGTAGTTTTGCAATAAATCTAACACTATAAAATTCAACAACCAGCAACGAACCATATAATCTGACCAAATCCACTTAACCAAATCATTCGAATTCTCAGTAGGCTTAACAATAGATCCGTCTACAAATCCAAGTTTCATTTTGGCTCCCAAACCTAATTTCATCGATTTACTCCACAACAAGTAATTACTTCCATTAAAAACAATATTGCCTATCATCATTCCTGGATTATTTGAACTAGATAGGTAATATGGATCATTAATCAGCAAATCTGTATCATTATTCATGATTATTAATGGAAGAACACTTAAAATTCAATCAGGCTATTAGTTTCTAGAAATACCTGAAAACCTCAGCTTTGATACCATAGAAAACAAGTTATATTCAGTAAACTCAATTGAATAATACACAATGTGTCTTTTATACTACTTGCCTAAGTGTGACTAACTATACTATTATCCTACCAAATAATTACAAGTGAGACAATCAAAGAATGAATAATACACAATGTGTCTTTTATACTACCTGCCTAAGTGTGACTAACTATACTATTATCCTACCAAATAATTACAAGTGAAACAATCAAAGAATGATACGTATAAAACTAACTAAAAAATATAACAGAAGAAAATATTTTATTCCAGATTAATTCTTCATTGCAATCACTTTGATGTACCTCCTTCACTAAATTCATTTTCAACCTAAATCTAATATATAGAGAAAAGTTTCTTGGGGGTTAACAATATGGGATTTGTAAATAAAAGGATTGAATAACTGCTATTTTATAGTTATTTATGTGATTTTGTTCTAATAATTTTTTTGTTTCATTTTAAAAATAAAAAACAAACTCTCGATATTTAATCTATGTCATGAGGTCTTTCATACCATATAAAAATTTCTTCAAAATCCTTCCAACATGGGTTGCAAATAATGAATCAAAATCGGCTTCCTAGGCTGATTTTCAAAAAAATTGCGGCAATTACATGTATGTTTTTCTCAACTTGTATTTTCGATTATTATCATTTTAATGTATTTTCTTTAATCAAATTTGCTTGAAATACATTTTACTCTATGCATACTTTTAGATCATTCAAAGATTTCTCTAAAAACTTATTTAAAACACATTTAAAACTCGAATCAAAATTGTGGTCAAACATACGTATTCTTGCTGCAAATTTTTTTAAATAGTTGAAAGGCTCACTTTGATCGAGTTTTAATCGAGTTTTGAATGCGCTTTCTTAAAATGTTTTTATATAATCTAAGTGCACTCACATAATAGATTCAAGATATGATGATTTTATGAAAATTGAAATTAAAATGGAGTATGAAAAATTGAGTTGAAGTCGGGTTTTTATGCGTTTGAACTACAATATGTAACATAGTTACTTTATTTTATCCCACATGGTTAGATTACTATTTTTTACCTTCTATATAATAAAGTATCTTTTGTATTGATATTAAGAAACTATATACCATGGACATAAGTTGAAGGATAATTACTCATATATGTATCTATATATATCAATGTGATTTAAGCATGCGAAAACTTCTCGATAAATACAAAGCATAACATATGTGATTTTTCATGCCATTTTGTCTTACATCATTAAATCAAGCATATCGAGGCTCTACAAACTATAGTTCATCTTCTTTACTCTTTGCCCATATTTTGGCAAGTAGTAATACGTTATCTTTTTGAAGCAAGAAATCAGACGTTAAAAAATCTGGAGAGATTGGGTCTATCAGACAGCCATACGACCACCCCAGTTGAGCTAAGCACAGTCGAGAACAATCTTCTATAGCTAGCAATAAGCCCAGAACGGGCAACATAGCCATTACTCACGCTCTAATCGCACAGCTATAGGTCATCCACCAAACTATGATTCTTGTCTCCTTAGAACTCAAGGATATATAGAGGTACAAACTTATAGAACAGATCCTGTTCAAGTAAGGTCGTGTTCTTTAATTTATCTTTGTTCTTATATATACAAGGGTTTATGTGCCTCCTTGAAGGTGTAGAACTGATATAGTTTCGCAATCCTATACGTACAGGAATAGGTGTATGTATATTGTTTTAGGGTTTTAATTTTTAACCATATAATGGCTAATTATCCTTTTTTTTTTTTTTTTTTTGGTGGGGGGAGAGGGTTGGGGGTAATTGGTAGAATGTAAAATAGATGGTAGGGTAATTTGAAATACAGATTTTCACAATAATTAAATAGGGATCAAAGTTGTGATCAAACATACATATTCTTGCTGCAATTTTTTTTTAAACAGTTGAAAGGCTCACTTTGATCGAGTTTTAATCAAGTTTTGAACGTGCTTTCTTAAAATGTTTTTGTATAATCTAAGTATACTCACATAATAGATTCAAGATATGATAATTTTATGAAAATTGAAAGTAAAATGGAGTATGAAAAATTAAGTTGAAGTCAAGTTTTTATGCGTTTGAACTACAATATGTAACATAGTTACTTTAACTTGTCCCACATGGTTAGATTACTAATTTTTACCTTCTATATAATAAAGTATCTTTTGTATTGGTGTTAAGAAACTATATACCATGGATATAAGTTAAAGGATAGTTACTCATATATGTATTTATACTATCTTAGAACATAATATATTTTTCCAAAATTTATGTCTCTATATATTTTAAATGCCACGTATCGGTTCACAATTCGTCCATTAGTTCATGTCAGCAAATGGGATTTAATGAAGTTAGAGTAGGTATTATAAATAATAAAGAAAACTTTCATTAGGTAGTAAATTGAACCTTTCAAAGTATAAGTAGTAAATTGAATATTTAGAGAAAATTTGAGTACTAAATGTGACATTAACCCTATAAAACAAAGACAAATATCTAAGGATGATACTAACTGATGAGAGCTATTTAAGCATGTGAAAACTTCTCAATAAACATGAAGCATACTCAATATGAACAACAACTATTAAGCCCAACATATGTGATTTTTCATGCATTTTGTTTGCATGGTTTCTTACATCATTAAATCAAGCATATTACATTCGTATCATAGCGATATGCACAAATCCTAGTCTATAACTTTCATAAAATCATTATTTGAGAATGTGAATCAATCAAACCGATAGTTCCAAACCAACTCCAGATCGATTTAAAACCTTGTCTAGGTCTAGTGGTAAATTTAAAACGGTTCGTGGATTATTTATGCTATAAAGCAATTCTTAACGTTGAAACCTAATGGTATATTATCTAAGAAAAATAAGATGGATTGAATTAAAAAAGTTGATAATTTCCAAAAGAAAATTTTGAAAATATAAAACCTAGACAAACAATAGATTTCATTTGAAAATAACAAAACACATTTATTAGCTTTTAGACATAAATTTGTTTAGATTCATGCACCAAATATGGTACATTGACGCTATAAGCTTTAGTTTTTAAAAGACATACCGAATTGGAAGATTTAACCAGTAGCACTTCATGTTGATATAAAAGGGGGAAAAGGAAAAAAAATTAGACCACCTTAACGGCTTTGCAAACTGTAATTGAAAGTGCATCTTCTTTACTCTCTACCCAAATTTTAGCAAGTATTAAGAAACCGGATGTTAAATATCCAAAGGCAAATATCTAAGGATGATACTAACTGATGAGAGTTATTTAAGCATGCAAAAACTTCTCAATAAACATGAAGCATACTCAATATGAACAACAATGATTAATCCCAACGTATGTGATTTTTCATGCATTTTGTTCACATGGTTTCTTACATCATTAAATCAAGCATATTACATTCGTATCATAGCGATATGCACAAATCCTAGTCTATAGCTTTCATAAAATCATTATTTGAGAATGTGAATCAATCAAACCGATAGTTCCAAACTAGCTCCAGATTGATTTAAAACCTTGTCTAGGTCTAGTGGTAAATTTAAAACGGTTCGTGGATTATTTATGCTATAAAGCAATTCTTAATGTTGAAACCTAATGGTATATTATCTAAGAAAAATAAGATGGATTGAAATAAAAAAGTTGATTATTTCCAAAAGAAAATTTCGAAAAATATAAAACCTAGACAAACAATAGATTTCATTTGAAAATAGCAAAACACATTTATTAGCTTTTAGACATAAACTTGTTTAGATTCATGCACCGAATACGGTACATTGATGCTATAAGCTTTAGTTTTTAAAAGACATAACGAATTGGAAGATTTAACCAGTGGCACTTCATGTTGATATAAAAGGGGGAAAAGGAAAAAAAATTAGACCACCTTAACGGCTTTGCAAACTGTAATTGAAAGTGCATCTTCTTTACTCTCTGCCCAAATTTTAACAAGTATTAAGAAACCAGATGTTAAAAAATTTAGAGAGATTAGGTCTGTCAGACAGCCATACGACCACCCCATCTGAGCTAAGCACAATCGAGAACGATCCTCTACAGTTAGAGATAGGCCCAAATTGGGCAACACAGCCATTACTTACTCTTTAATCGCACAGCTATAGGTCATCCACTAGACTATGATTCCTGTTTCCTTAGAACTCAAGGATACAGAGGTACGAACCTATAGAATAGATTCTGTTCAAGTAAGGTCGTGTTATTTAATTTATCTTTGTTCTTATATATACAAGGGTTTATGTGCCTCCTTGAAGGTATGGGACTGATATAGCTTCACAATCCTACACGTGCGGGAATATGTGTATGTATATTATTTTAGGGTTTTAATTTTTGAGCATATAATGGCTGAAGCTAATATAGGAAGTACTTGAAATGGGATAGTGAGCAAAATAACTCGGTTTTGGCTTCATTATTGTTTCACCATGATGCTACTGTTTTATTTCCTATATTATTTTTCTTTATGTCAATTAGAATTATCTCTTTTTTTTAGGGGGGTTGGTAGAATGTAAAATAGATGGTAGGGTAATTTGAAATACAAATTTTTGCAATAATTAAATAGGAAATATTGGTGTATATTTGTAAGTAAGGTCCTAAGTTAATTAGGAATCGAAAACATATCTATCTTTTGTTCATCAAATCATGCTATTATCATTCATCATTGTAGCATAGTTATTATAATGACTCATATAGTAGTAGGTAACGCCAAATTAGGAATAGGCTAATATAGCGAGGAATCTGGATTTTATGGGAAGTAAAATGGAAATCATGACTCTCTAACAGGGGAAAAAATGATAGAGGGGAATGGAAAACAGAAAAATAATAAATTTTATGGTTGGGGGATTATTATTATTATTATTATTTTAACTTTTCACGGGGGACTTTCCTGTGATAGTTACATGTAAAAAAATAAAAATTCACTTTGCTGTGTAAGCAAGTTCCCTCCTATAGACTACCAGCAGAAAGTCCAACTTTTAGTAGTGTGAGGATGGCTTTCACTAGAGATGCTTCTCAACTCAAGGATATGGCAATATGGATGTTTGGGACCTTTTCCTAAAATTTCTCATTCCATCTCCAAGTCCAGTCACGTAGCATTGGGTGCCTATTGGACATTCTATTAATTTTACATGAATGAAATATGAACATACAACTTTTTGTATGTGCGTGCAAATTAGGTGTAAAGAGAGTGTCGTTATGGTGGTCTCAATCGACAAGGTTTTCAATATAATTATGTAGATCATTCATAGTGGATGTTGTTCACAGCAATTCTGCCATTCACTTTCATCTCTTAAGAATTTTAGGCTTGTTGCATATTTGTTTAGCCCTTCAGCATACAAGACATTGATCTGTTAAGTTCTTTCTTCTGTATTGTTCTAGGACCTTTTAAGATGTTTTGTGTGGCAAAACCAGATATAAGTTCTAATTAAGGTGGAATTGGATTTTGTTATGGTTGTATTTGTTTTTCGCAAATGCATCAGGGCTATGTTGTCCATTAGTGTACAATTCAATAATATGATGCATACCATATGCTTATAGTTGTGATAGCATCAGTTCCCTTTAGTAAAAAATCAAAGGGCAGTATTTTTTCACCCGAACGTCTATGCAGGTTAAGGATATGCTTGGGATCGAAATATGCTTATTGACGTATTACATCGTATCATATAAACAATGCTCTTCTTCACCTTGCTTGGATACTTCCGTGTTGTCCAATTCGTTTTTTTTTTTAAGCTGCTAGCTGTCTGTTGCTCGAGCAGGACTCATTATATTTCCTAGAATATTATTTGATGGCCTGGTTAATTTCAGCTATAGGACCCACCCCCCACTTATCTCCTATCTCACCGGTCATGCGATGTGGATAAGTGAAATTTTCTTATCCAATAGTTAATTATCCTGGTGATGATTTCCAATTTCATTAAACGAAATTTCTTCTTAAGGCTCTGCTTTGCAAAAATATGTACCGACTCTTCCCTTGTGCACTAAGTTCGTGCATAATCTGTCAAGATCTTGGTACAATCCAATGAACGACTTTCACTAGTTTTCTAAACCTCGGAGTTATAGTGAAAGTGGGCAATATAGATTTGCCAGCAATTGTAAAGTTTCATTTTATTTAGGATCAGATCATTGATCACGACTTTTCTGTCATATTGATGATATCTGCTGTATATAGTTTTTCGTTTGTTTTCTTGGATAAAGTGCTGATGTGTTATTTCTAGTACGCAATGACACTTGCTGAAGCCAGCCAATCTTCCGATGAAGAGTCAGCTGCAATTAACGTAAGTGCTTTACTTTATGCAATTCTCGTCTTATCCAGTTCCATTTGTTGTTGATAAGGAGAAAGTGTCACGAGAGAGAGAGAGTTGTGGTTAATGTAACCTATAAAACCAAGTTCACTAAGGGGTAGGGAGACTTCAACACTCAAGTCAGTAGAGCGTGTAAGAGACACAGCCAAAACAACTAGAGAGCTGAAATTTAAAATCCTTTATACGAGAAGAGAGGCTTGGGATGTATTTAAATGTATTGTCATCCATTTAGATCTTTGATGAATCCAAGGAGTTATATATGGTTGTTACGCTAGTAATACAAAGTTCAATTGAATATATGAAAAGTTAGGCCCTTGATAGCAAAATTGAAGAAAGCTTAACAACAAAATTTGACATTAATCCCACCCCCCCAAAAAAAAAAAAAGTGAATGAGAGTTTCTTTTTGGATAATAATAGATGATGTATTTACTTATAAACGGTACTACACAAAAGCAAAAGTAAATGTTGCCTGCTGTTTACCAGCATTAGTAGAGATGTGAAAGGTAATAAAAATTAAATGAGTACGTGGGAACCATCGGAATTTAATATCTTTATATACTAAGGGAGATAAAATAGGAAAAAAAAAAAAAATCGGATAGTGATTAAAAAGAATTTTTAGACCTAATTTTGTTATGCGGATTATAGAAATAATTGGCTGACCCTAGCACTACGAGAGCTGTTCAAATATGAAAAAATTTTCCATAAACACGACTTAATTATAATCGAAAGAAAAGACATTAGCAAACTTAATATGCAACAGCAACGTCGGTATCATGCATTGTGGTAGCCCGACATACCGATCTTTCATGCAATTTTCTCACCTTAAATATGTTTATTACATCATTAAATGAACATATTTCATTCGTGTAATAGCTTTACGCACAAATCGTAATTTGTAGCTCCGTCATTATTCGTAACTCCTGGGGAATGCAAATTGGCAAATTTTTGAACTAGTTCCTTGCCGGTTTAGAATCTTGTCTAGGACTAGTCGGAACGTTATATAGATCATTCATGTTCCAAAGAATTCTTTGCATTTCGAAAGAAGAATTTTAGTTCCGTTCCACATAGCACTGCTATAGCGTTAAAACTATAATTTTAAATTGAATTTCTAAGAAAAAAAATAAGATAGGCTAAACTGAAAATTTACCATTTTTGTAGGTCAAATTTCGAAAGATTTTTAAAACCTAGAAGAGCAAAATATTTGATTTGATATAAAAATTACGAGCGAAGCTGATAATATATTTGGGTATTTTATAATGATATTAGACTCACCATGGCAGTCTTTAGACATAAATTCATTTAGATCCGAGTACGAAATATGATATATTCATTTTTGAAGTGGCTTTTTTTTTTTTTCCTCGAAAACATAACGCGAATGGAATATTTAACAAGGGGCTCTTCATATTGATACAAAAGGGGAAATTGGAAAAAAAATAGACCACCTCAAGACCCTGCAAACTGTAATTAACAGGGCATCATCTTTACTCTTAACGCATATTTTGCTAGTAAGCAAGCGGCGGAAAAAAAATGGGAGGTTGAGGTCTGTCAGATAGCCATGCGACCCTCCCGATCGAGCAAGCCCAACTGAGAACGATCCTCTATAGCTTGCGGCAGTCGACGGATGTGGACAGCGCAGCCATTAATCACGCTCCGATCGCATGACTCCAATTCATCCACCAGACTTTGATTCCTGTCTCCTTAGAATTCAAGGATACAGAGGTACGAGCCTATAGAACAGATCCTGTTCAAGTAAGGTCGTGCCCACTATTCCTCTGTGTTTTTTATATATAGTAGGATTTAGGTCTGCTTTTTATTGTTGTGGGACTGTTGACCTGCACGTGTGGAATATGCGCGCGCGTGTTGTTGTTGTAGGGTTTTAACTTTTGTATGTTTGCAATGGCTGGGCTGAAGCTAATTTAGGAAGTGGGTTTGGGGGCGGGGGTTGGGGGATTGTAATTGGTAGAATGTAAAATAGATTTGGACTAAAAGTTTCGAAATACAGAAATCGGCAATAAGTAAATAGGGAATATTGGTTGGTGTGGAGTAAGGACCAAGTTAAATTAAGAATAGTTATTAGACTCGTGAAATAATAGGTAATGCTGAATTAGGAAGAGGCTAATATAGTTGGAAATTTAGGATTTTATGGGAGGTAACATGCAAATGTCGACTCTTAAGGAAAAAATCATACAGGGGAATGGAAAACAGAAAAATAATAAACTTTTTTATTTTCGTTTTTTCTGGAATAATTTTAAGAAATTTTTTTTTTTTTTTCTTTTGTGGTTTGTGGGTGGGGGGAAGCAAAAAGCTGATAAAATTTTGCTTATAGGTCTTTTGGTTGGTTGCCATCCCCCTTCCTTCCACCATGTCCTGGTTGAGAATCATCAATTTAATCGTTGCAAATAATACTAAATATGTCACGAAAGTTTTTCCCCCCTAGTTTCATAATGAAATCATTTCGTTTGATTTTCATCATTCTTCAATTTGGAATCTGCATGAAAGCCAACCCAATGTCTTATTAAAAGGTGTTTCCTTCAGTCTGAGTTAATCATCTGAATTCATGGTGTTGGTACGGCATTGAACTATGCCTGACAAGATGACTAATTTTGTAATTGTTAGAGGTGAGGCATAAATATTATACGAATCGCTAGTTCTAGAAAATTTGCCTCACACTTAAGTTAAAAGGCATGAATTCAAACTATATTTTCTTTCTGGATAAATGAAATCCGTTAGGATATAAACTTCATATAAAACTTTTAGATCTTTTTGTGGAAAATGCACGATCCTGTCATAAGTTATAAGCTTTTGTAAAAGTAAATGGTGCTTGTAGTGGCACTTAACAAAATTAACACAGTCCTCCTGAAAATTTCCGTCTTGTCGAGGGGTCTTTGCTTTTCATGTTTAATTTGTTCATATTATGGTGACAGGTCTGAGGAACTTTAGGTCATACATTAGGGTGTGCAATAGATGAAATTTCCTTGTCCCCAACTGGTGTTCTCATCTATCTGCACTAATCATGAAATGTCACATACTAATGAAAACGGTACAATGGTGCTTGCATAAATTATTCTTCATATTTGACAATATATGATTGATGGGGATAGCTAGGGACACAATTTGGGAATAAGGATATATTTTTTTATCATAACATACGTTCAGTACTGCTAGGGAAGAGATGCTTTTTCTCTCCCGTATTGTCTTAAGGCTCAATTGCTCAGCTATGCAGTACTAATCTTTTGAGACATAAGTTGTGTAGAAACATTGAGACAAAGTTCTAATTAATGTGGAATTTGGTTTTGTTGTATCTGTTCTTTTCAAATGCATCACAGCTATGATTATAATTTAATAATAAGATATGCTGGATGCATATTATATGCTTACAGCTGTGATTGCATTAGTTCCTTTAGTAGAAATATTATTAAAAAAAAAAGAAAAAAGAAAAGAAAAGGAAAGAAAGTATTTTGTTCTTCCACCCTTTCATTATTTAAGACTCTATGCAGGTTTTTGATGCATGGGGGACTGAGAAACGTGCTGTCGATGTATTACATTGTATGATATAACCAGTACTTTTGGCCTTGTTCTATTACTTCCATGGAGCCCAATTTGTTCGTTTGTCAGGCTGGTATCTGTATGTTGCTCAAACAGGACTCATATGATCTTCTATTCTTCCATTATGTTTCCTGGAATCTGATTGGTGCCCTCGTTAATTTTAGCTTCCTCCTGCTTATCTCCTGTTTCATTGGTCATGCAAGGTGGATAGGTGAGAGATTCTCTTATTCAATGTTTAATTATCCTGGTAATGCTTTTAATCGCATTAGCCGAAATTTCTTCGTGAACTATTTCTTTACTAAATTGTGTACCAAAATTTCCCCAATGCAACGAATTCCTGCATAATCAACTCGACGAGCTGCATATTTTGGAGTTGTCAAGGTCTTGGTACAACCCATTGAATGATTTTCACTAGTTTTATACAACTCAAAGCATGAATATGGTTGTCGAAAATTAATAGATTTTCATAAAAACTTTCGAGTCAAAGTGAATTTAGGTTGTCTTTTTAGGGCCGATTGTTTCTAGTCCAAATTCTTGAATCGGTGTCATATGTCTCCTACATTTTTCCTGAGCTATTACTATGCGTATATTGGAGCCAAATCGATGTTTCCTCTCCTTCTGTTCTAGTTTCTATTGCCAACTTGCTGTGTATCTTTGCAAGCCATATGAAAATTTCAGCTTCATGATTTACGGTTGAATGCCACTGTAATTACTTAAAAGTGTCCATCTCAGATTTCATCGCACTTAGAGATGATTCGTTTCTTCTTGTCATATACTTAAAAGACGTTTGTCCTAACGGCGCCCCACGAGTCCACATGAGGAATTAATAACCCGGACTGAGTTAACCACGGCACTCGGACTTGACTCGTCGTTGATGCCTCGATTTGGCAAAACGAGAAGGCTTCCACCCGAAGCAGAAGGCAAGACCTCAACTCGATGTGAATCACTGCAACACTAGACGCTAGATCCCGTTGATGCTTTGACTCAAGTCTACATAGGCACCTCAGATCAGTTGATTCAAATATAGCTGTGCACTTCCTGCAGGCATTAATATAGATGAAAGCTCTTACGGGATACAACCTCGCTGAATACTACACTACCACCACAACCAACACCAACAACAACAACAGAGACAAACTTCCGTGCAATGTGGATTCTGGCTTTTTAAAACATCCACCACACACTATCTATCTATCTTTTTATATACATAAACATGGTAGAGGATGCTCTCACGCGGTACTTCAACGCTCCCAGGTCTAACGAGTTTTGCAAAGTCAGTCTAATCTTGACAAGGACACAAGTATAAAGAGGCACTGGATATTATTGCTGATTGTATGCGGATAGATAATTTCACAACTCTGGTAATATCTTTTATATACAAGCTATTCTCTCGATTAAAATGGTAAAATCGCGCAAAATTTGACTTAAAGACTAAAAAGATGGGGAATGGTCCGAGGATCAGCATATCTCTCTCTATTGACATGGCTCTAATTCCGCTTCTTATCTGTGTGGGACAAACCTGTACATGTATATGGCTGTGCAGAGCAGAGTCTTCACTTTTTTTACGTTGATAATTGCTGCAATTCAACAAGTACTTGAACGCACAGGGATGGAATATTAACTAAAATAACTCCAGTTTTAGTAGAACGTAGAACAGATATATGCATCCGTAATTGAATTAACCTTCTAGTCTGTTGGAACAGTTCAATTAAGTCGGGAATATTTCTGTATTTGGGTTGCTGAAGTTTAAGGTCCAAATTTAATTAAGAATTCAAAAACATATCTATTGTTTTGCCGAATCATGCTGTTATGGTTAATTGCAGCAGGGTTCTTATGATATGTGTATAAAAAATACAAAGAGTTTGGACTTAAAAATATAAAAGAACACCAGTAATATATATTAGTAAAGTTAAAATTATAATAAATTTTTTAAAGAAAAAGTCATTATAAATATTGGTTAAATAAAAAATGTAATGAATTTTTTAAATAATAATAATGTTGAGCGATTAAAATAATGGAGAAATAAAAAAATAGTAACATAAAATTAAATATGATAAAAAAATAGTAATTACATAGTTAAATACAACAATTAAGAACTTTATTAGATGAGTTTGATTTTTTTTAGTAACTTTCATGTAAATATATTTAATGATTAAAATTATAAAATGCTAAATAGTTAGTTATAAATAGTTTAACAAAAATAAACTTTCCTTTTAATATAATAGATAAGTAAGGTTGACTTAGGAATCGGCTTTTATAGTAGTTAAGATAGTATTTTATTGGAGTCATTGATGCAAATCTCAATCTTAAGGGCAAAAAAATAAATAAATAAAGGTAGGAAATGGAAAACAAAGTACTAATAAAAGTTTTTGAGGATAATTTAAAAATTCTCAAGAATATAGGATCTATTGAAAAATAAAAAATTTATAGTAGGGGAGTGGAAAACAAAGGACAATAATAGACAATTTTTTTTCCTTAAAAGAATTTAATTTTTTTTTTTTTTTGGTAGGATCCTCCCTCCATGCATTATAGGATATGTGTCTTGTTAGAAGGATTAATATCACATTTAATACATGAACTTTGACTATTTTTGCAATTAAGTATCCAACCTTAAAAAAGTGTTAATTTAATACCTAATTAAACATTTTAACGTTATCTATAGTACCTAGCATAACACCATGACATGTACCTAAAACCAATATTATAACACTACAACACTCGAGACATTGAAAAACAAAAAAAAAAAAAAAGACAAGTTGGAAATAAAAAATGATAAAATATATAATATAGGATATTTTATTGTGAAAAGAGATGACACATAATAATATTAATACAATATTGCTATTAATTCAAACTTGATTGATAAAGAAGAAATATTTTTATGTGGAGATATAGATTCAGATGAATAAATCTTTCGATATTACCAACAATCGAAAGCAAGGATATGATTTTTGGGTTTTATTGAACTTTTCCCTAATTTAATTGAAGCTAAAATGCAAAATCACTAATTTTTTTTCCTTTTAAACAAAAGCCCTAACCCTAAATCTTAAAGCTATCAACAAAATCACAAATTAACAATAATTTCACATACTATAACGACACAAATCAACAATCATGGCTTAATTGTTAGCCGATCAATCGATTTTAATAAGTTATATATAATAAGAGAAGAAAATTAAAAAACCCCACAATTTAACAACTATACAACAAAATCCAAGCTTTTCAAGAATAAACAAAGAATCTAAGCAACTTTATGCGTAGAATAACAATAATGTGAAGGAGGAGATAAACGGATCGGTGCCAGAGAAGATGAAGATGTTTCGATAGTTTAATTTTCCGATAATCGAGATATTATAGAAAGTTCTTTACGTAGTTGTCACATAATAAAGTCATCTTCAAACTACAATCTCTTGTCCTCAGCTTCGACCATCTTCTCTAATGATCGAAAATGGAGATAGTTCTTTACGTAGTTGTCACATAATAAAGTCATCTTCAAACTACAATCTCTTGTCCTCAGCTTCGACCATCTTCTCTAATGATCGAAAATATGGAGATGTGAAGGTGATAGTCGATTCCGTGAATGACTTTAGGAGAATCTCTATCATAAGTACTGATAGGGTTTTTAAAGAGGGGAAACATATTTTTTTTTTAATTAATGTTTTGAAACACATGTCTAATCATAAATGGATAGATAGTTTATGTAATTTAATAGACATTGACCGTATTATGCTCGGTACCATAGATGAGATCAAAAGGTTTGATTAGGTATTAAATTAATACTTTTTAAAATTTAAGTACTTTATTGTAAAAATAGTCAAAGTCGAGGTACTAAATGCAATATTAAGACTTGTTAGAATATTTCTTGAGGTTAGGGATATAATCGAATCAAGGTGAATTAATTACAATATTATATTCGAGGTTGAGTTCGACTTAAAGACTTAAAGCTCGAGTGTGACACGAGTTCGGCAAGCTTAGCTAACTGAGTTTTAAATTTTGAGCTTAAGTTTGAGAGAGAGAGAGAGTAAGCTCGAATTTAGTTCGATTAACTCGATCAATCTTGAATTATTTATAAATTTTGTTTAAATTATCTCAAATTCACTAGTATTTAAGAAAAATAAAATTAAATAAAAAATTATACTGAGTTCAATTAAATTCGTAAGTCTAACAAACTTAATATTCTAAAGCTCGAGCTTAATTAGAGCTTGACTTGACTAATGCTAAATTGAATTTAAGAAAAGTTAGAGTCGGACTTAAGTAATTGTAAACCAACTCGATTCATTTATCTTCCTAATTGAGGTTGAGGACTTAGTCCATTTAGTCATTGCAAATAATTTTAAATACACCAAAAAAAATTTTATTTAGGTTTTCCTCTAGTTGTGTTGAGATATATATATATGGTAAATACCCAAAAAAAAAATTTAATTTTCTTCTAGTTTTGTGTTGATATATATTTAAATGTGTTGATATATTATATTTGGGTCTTCTATGGACATATCGGCTGCTCAAACATGTGTAAGAAGGCCTCTGACATGTTCGAATTTGTTGGAATATGTGTAGCATCCGCATAAAGACAAGTGAATAAAACATTAATAAAGTCCGACGTAATTTCAAGAGCTTAGTCGAATATGTAAGTCATAATGAAGCTAGAATCCCAATCCATGTCACATCATAGCTCGATGTCATCATTAGCATAGATGATATTAGAGGTTGCATTAGAGTAAAATATGCATACGAAATCCACATAAGTTCCATTCTCTAACTCCACCAATCTCAAAAAACCTGTTGCTTTAAGAGCATATTGGAAATTCTATATTTGGTAGAGCTCTTCGAAGTCATACAATCAGGTAGAGAAAACATTATGAGTACAAAATCCTTCCATAAAACGGTCTCACATTTAAGGAATGAGAAGGTGCTTAAAGTAAGCCTCAGTCAGACTAATTGGAGAGGGATGTAGGGTAGATGAGCAAGCCCAAGTGCGATGAGCAAGCCTAAGTGTGCTTACCCTTGGTTTAGTTTTGTGTTTGTGATCGGGTAAATCAGCGTTGTGACATACCTTCCATGGTGTAAACTCGACGAGAAAAGAGCTTGAAAAATGAAGTAGTCTTACTTGAGAGGGAATAAGAATAAGTAGAAAATTAGTATAAAGGAAGTGGTGAAGGTATAAAGGTGGAAGGGAGATAGGGATCTATTTGAAAAGTGAAGAAGACCTCTTGAATGTTAGGCAAAAGTGCTTATTATTGGCCTAACATGAGCACGTTGGTGCCCAATGGTCAACTTTTTTCAATTGTTAAGCAACGACTTGCCTATGTTGTAGCTAAATATGGGTACACAAGGGCCTAATGGTCAAACTTTTTTTAACGTTAGGCACCAACATGCTTATGCTTAATCACAACGTTGGTACGTTAGTGCCTAACATTAAACAAAATTTGAATGTTATCACCAACATGCCTTTGTTGTGGCTACATATGGCTACGTTGATACCCAACAGTTAAATTTTTTTTAACGTTGGGCACCAACATGTTTACATTCAATCACAACATAGGTACATTGGTGCCTAACGTTAAACAAAATTTGAACGTTAGCACCAATGTACCTACATCCATTAACAACATTGCTACATTGTTGTGCAACGTTCAAATTTTTTTGAACATCAAGCATTAATATAACTATGTTAGGCTTTAACATGGGCATATTGGTGCTTACACTATTTTCTTGACAGAATGTTAGGTAGGTTGAACATACCTACATCAAAGCATAACATAGGCACATTGTTCCGGCTAAAAAAAAGGAAAAAAATAGATGTACAAGAATGACATCCTAAGTTTGCAATTAAGTATTTGAATTGGATTCGATACTTATTTGACCTAAGTCTTTTAACCTTATATCTTTGTTTTTAAAGCTCTAAGATAATCTAACATAACTCTAAAAAGCAAATAGCCTCTTTATTAGGAAGGATGGAGACTATAAGAATCCACTTCTACCTATAAAGTTCCCTATCATCCTTGTAATTTTTCCTATCATCTAGTCTAACCATAGGTCATGAACTTGTACATAAATTGGTGTTTTTGTAGCATCAACCTCCTTTGCATTTAAATATGTCTCCCATCTTTTCAAGCATATAAAACAACCTATGGGCACCTTCCGTACAACCTCTTCACCCTTGAATTTTATCAAAAATAGATTATCCTTTAAATGTGAAATTTGAAAATTTTCAAAGTTTTCCCATCATTTACACATATTGGACAAGATTGATCCCCTATTTAGAATCTTTTCCAATATCACATTTCCCATACAAGATTGTGTGTTAATCTCTATCATTGTCTAATCAACCTTAAGATCGAATGTCTTAACTTCATCATTTACCATTACTAATTGTAAAAAGCCTCCTTAATGTCATTACAGAGTGGTGAAACCCAAAGATCAACACACAAGAACAAAATGAACCATAAACGTTTAATCGGATAGAAGAAAAGGAAGAAGAAAACCAAAACTAAAACACTGACAACTAGATATAAAACTCAAACTCAAAGGACACTAACAAAATAATGGAGCCAGCAAATAACCTAAGAGATAAGGAAAAAAAGTAAGATGATGAAACAAAGGACTAAAGAAAACCCTAGACTTGACAACAAAAGAAGGCACAAATGACAAACGATGTTGCCTAGTCCAACAAGCAGAAATAGATAGTTCACGATCATAATGATTATGAGAGGAGAATAATGATGGAGAAAAAATAAAAAAATAAAAAAAACACCCTAGGTTAAAGCATGACTCTCATAGAGAGAAGAAGATACTCTTACTAGAAACCCTAAGAGAGAAGATAATAAGTGTCCACACAAATTTGATAGTCAAATTGAAATAATGAGTTTAATCAAATGAAATATATATATATATATATATATATGTATAGAGAGAGAGAGAGAGAGAGAGAGAGAGTCTAAATCCCTCTAAAAATTTCTAGGAGTATCAAAAAATTAAACATATGACCCTCCATGACAATCATTGCTACTCCTTACCTTAATGCATCACCACTAAGGCCATTGTCTACTATCAACCTACTACTACAAAGTATTGGAGGAAACTTTTTAATTTTAGAAAGTATAGCAAATGGCTCCTTCCCTTCACCAAACTTTAGTACAAGGTATGTTTTTAGCTTTGTATAATATTTATAAAGAAGATTTACAAAAATCAATATTTTCACATTTATTTCAATTCTAAATGAATTACAACTTGGTATCCAATAATTGTGACTTTTTGTAAGTTATTAGGGTAATATATTGGAATAATATAGTTAGACATTAGATGATTTGTTATAATTCCAAATAAATGGAACCTTAAGCTTTCAAGTTACTTTTTATAACTAATTAGATGCATAAATCTAAGTACTCACGTAAATTACTCAAATTAATAAAATTATGAGTACCTATGTTATATTAAGGATATAGAATATTTTCCTTACAAAATCTAAAGTTCATTTATAAGTTTCCATTTAAGAAAAAATGGGTGTTTAGGGGAAATTTATGAGATTATAAAAATAAGGATTGATTTTGTAAATTGATAAAATTTTCTTAAATTGAAAACTTTACATCAAATGATATCCTTAAGGCATGTATCATTTGAGTTGATTCTCAAATTAAGTGGACCTCTAGTTGTAATCTTAAAATTTCTATTATCTAACATCATTGTCTTGATAAAATTTAAGTAGATAAACAATACATGATAAAAAGCATAAGCTTCTTTAGTAAAGGTTCCTTAAAAAGGTAGAAAATTTTTAGATTATGATAGAAAACCGGTTCTGTAATTAAAGGGATTCTGAATATAAAATCAAGGTACAATGATACTACATAAATGAATATATTGGGGTAAACTAAAGGGTAAAGTATAATATATTAGGTTAGTCTCATCCAAGTAATATATTTTAATTCCTACTTTCTCTTATGTCAATAAGCTTAATATGTAACCTCATGGGAGACTTTTGGGAACAAATGGCTAGAAAGCTAAGGAAGTTGGTTATTTTACTCGAAGATAATGAACTATTATGCTTGTTTGTGCATGTAAGTAGATTAATTGTACACATGCCATGCATATGTTTGAACTTGTTTGCTAAATAAGTACTTAAGTGTACTATGTATGTCATGTTGTGAAACATCTATATGCCATATTGATACGGAGTGTCTACGATATATTGTTTTGTCATGAGTAACTAGAAGTGAGATGGTTAGGCCAAAGATTCTTAACCAAGACATGCATTGCATGATGCATACTAATAGTCACTCAACTCTCTTTGATAGTCATGGTAAGAGGTTAGTGGAGCTTATGCTTGCTCCTCTTTTAGTCGATAGGTTGATTCTAGGGATGTCATGGTAAAGGAAGGATTCAAAAAGTTGGTAGCTATCAACATAGATTATAAAAAGAACAAGGGCTTAAATAGTGGGTTATGATAAAAATGGGTTTCCTAACCAAAGTTAAGGAGGGTTTTTGTCCTTAACTTCACACGATTACTAGAAGATTGTCTGTGATGTTGTGCTCATATTGGTTGCTCATGCATTACACTTAAATTACTTGATAACCTTGATTACTATTATATGATGGCATAATGTAAGTCTCCTCCCACATATAGAGCTTAGGGTTCTTTGGGTCATTTCCTTATAGTTTTCTTGTAGGATAGTAGCTGAGACATTGGATGGGCTAGGAATTTGAGTGTATAAGAGTCACTTCAACAATCTTCCCAAGAGGGTCTATTTATAGATAAGAGTATAGTTTATTTTAAATAAATCTAGATGTAAAAATGTAAATATCATTTATTTACTAATTGGTAAGAGATTTCGATTCTCTATGATTCTGAAAAGTAGAGAGACATTGAATCCCATAATTATTCTTATATCATATACTTACATATAACATGATTAGGTAAAATGATTAAATAAATAGAGTCTTGTGATCTCTGATTCATAAAGTAGTTGTCACGTGACGGTTACATACATAGTAAACAACTTTAGGTTGTTTTTACCAAGCCACTTTCTAGGGCATTACCTTTCCTAGTGTATACTTATATATATATATTGTTTTTAAATAATTAAATTAAAAAAAAAGCCTTATATTGAGAAAAAAAAGTAGGCAAACCAATCAACACCTTTCATTAAGTGTGTGACACATAAGAATGACAGGATCTTACCATCCTCCATGCGCAAGACATATGATCCCACTATTCTAATGCGTTATACTTTTTAATAGAGAGTGTTATTAAGATAGTTAGACCACTATCTACCTATCTATTACTCCTCATATAGCCATTAAGTGTTATGCTATATAACATCATCCAATAGTGAGTAGTTTTATCAAATTAAATTTTTCTTTAAATGATAATTAAAAAAACAAATTTTATTAATAAAAATAAAAGCCTACTATTTTTTTTAATCTAGAAAATGAATTATAATAGTCCGATCTCCAATAGTTAGTACGTAAATATCCTTTAGAGTGACTAGAGAAATTAAAAACTTCTTTTTCCTTAAAAAATATTTTGTTCCTTCCTACAAATATTATTTAGGTTGTTGAATTTAGGAAAATTAATTACACTTTTTATTTTGAAACCTTCCAAGATGGTTGTAATGGCTTAGTATTGCCTTGTAGCCTTAAATTTTTAGTTTTCTAAAATACTAGCGTCATTGTTAATATTGATTCACTTAGAAGATTTTAATCTTTTAACTTTTTTTTTTTTTACTTTTGTTGACGATGACTTTCAAATTTTTTTAAAAGAATTTTTTTTAAAAAACGTATTTTTCTTTTTTTTTTCTTAGTAGTTTATATTAAGCCGCTTAATATAAACTACAAATTAAAGAAAAATCAAAACTTTAGGCTCAATATGCATTCATAACTGCATATAAAAAATTTTAATATATAATAAACATTGCCAAAAAAGTGAACCTTTTGATTTGTGGAAGATTTACACTAATTATTTCTTTTTTTTATAATCAAAGAAATTATTTTTTGTCAACTAAGGTTTTTTCTTTTCTTTTCTTTTTTGTTCAATTGAAGGCATAATAGTCCGGCAAGCTACTATGCATATTGGTTTTTCCAATAAAAAAATTACCTTTGTGTGTAAATATTATATACATACTAATAGAACAAAGATATATTTAGGTGGATTTATTTGGCATCTTGTGTAGAATGTATGGAAGCACTTCAATTGGATTATTGAATTTAATTCAAGTATACTAATATAATTTATGAATCAACACAATCAATATTTATCTTACTATTATATTCAATATAGTGCATCAGTCACCCAACACATCAAAAGTTCACTAAATTGTTATCATGATCTCTTTTTGAAGAAATATCTTGATAGCCTCAACATAATTAATGTTTTATCGATTATGATTTGATAACTTAGAAAATATATCACATTATTAATAAACTCTAAATTTATTGTTTTAGAATATATTTTTGTAATAATTATTTGTTCGTCTATGGTGAGCGCTAGATATTATTGGATAAAACAATTTGAGGACAAATTACGCTGAAACTACAAAATAATAACGATATTATTGGTACACTATATGAGCTTACAGATTTATATATAATTAAATTGATCTTACAAATCTATATATCACAAAGATTTGAAAAGGCTTGGACTGGGTCAAAGACTTCCAATGAAATATATATATATATATATATATAATATTTATGTATATATAAGAGCATGAAACGTTTGATGTTTACACATAATCAACGTCAGAAATTATCATCTGACTTTCTTCTTGATCTCTTGCTGCTGCGTTTTCACGTTTACTAAATTCTACGAGTGCCGTGAAATTAATTGGAAAAAAGACGATTTACAAAATAAATATGGCTTCTGATTATAATAATAATACTCGGTCTGTTTCTTCCTACAATGTTAAAGCACTTCATAATGGTGAGAGTACATTGACCAATTGTTTACTAGTCGATAGTGGAGAAGGTGATGATTTCTTCGAACTCATTCCCTGCCGGATATCGATTTCAATCCACCGACGAAGAGCTTATTCTTAATTATTTAATTTAACCAATAAGCTTTGTGGTAAGTCCTTGCCGCCTAATAGGATTATGGAGCTTGATTTCTACAAATACTCCCCTCAACAACTGGCAGGTTATGAGAATATCTTTATATTTATTTTGAATGTTCTTGTTCTTGGATCATCGGCAATTTTTATATATGGGAAATAAATAATCTTTTCTTACTCTTCTTCTTCTCTCTCTTTTTTTTTTTTTTTTTTGGGTTGGCACAAAATTTCACATAACTGTATACATGCATACCTACAAATTCATTCAAAACCTATATGTATAGACACACACATAATTATTTATTATATATGCATGTATGCATATATATTGATAGGCTCTTTTAGATATAGGTTTTCTAAACTCAAATCGATAAATCTAAAATAAAAGTCCAATTCTAATAGTTCAATTTAAATTTAACCTTATCCGCTATAAATAGTGGATGAGACCTCTAGATATCGAACTCTCATCTCTCAGAAGCTCCTTAAGGTTTTCATCAATAATCACTATTCTGACCTAGACATCGAAGTGACTATATCAGACCATCCTCCGATACTACTTCTTTAGTCCTTTTCTTTTTGTCTTATAAGTACGGTACTACCACGTGACGAGTTATGATCTCTACCGGCAAAATTCGAAAACGACATTTAACACCACCTATGAGAAAATACAAGCCGCCACCATGGTTTCTTGATGATTTTCTAAAGTCATGAATCCAAACAGTCGCTCCTCTCGGTTATACTACGTGGCAAAAGCAACGGTCGTCAGAATTCTCTGAGTTTTGGTTCATTGGAAGAGAAAGGTGCTGTTTTACTTTGACCATCATGTCTTTGCTCCTTATCTTGCATGATTTTTCTCTTATGAACGAGAAGACTCTGAATTTCTTTTGTCCTAGACGCATATCTCCAACATCTTAACATTCAGCTGTTAAATATATGTTTCTAGCTAAGTGTACTTTTGCTTTTTTTTCAATGATGTCATGGGAGGCATCTACACCTTTCTTCCAGTCATGACATCCTTTTTCTATTCATGTGATGAGGCCTCCAAGTGCCTTCCTGTCCTTTCACCATGTATGAGTATTAGCGATGTTAAGCCCATCGAAGCTAAGGGTGACATCTGATGGCTTCAACAACTGATAAATCGGAAGAACTCGTGCCCCCACAAACAGCAACCGCATCCTATCTTCGATAAATCTGGGCAATTATTTCTCTTACGATGACCTGATGGGCCATTTAGCATGTTGAAGCCCACACGTGGAGTACTTAAAAAAATAAATAAATAGAAGGGAGAAGACTTGCAAGTAGTATTCTCAAAGATTCATGGTAAAAATAAATATACAAGAAAAATAATTATTGGTACAACGGATTCTATACATAATATTGTACACGTGGTGATCTTACATTGGCAAGATTGTTGGAAAATACGGACAAGAAAATATGGACAAATGGCTTATCCGAATAAAGATGGCTTAGTCAATGCGGAGTCTCTCTTTCTTGACTTTTCAGCAAGGAAAATACTGAGTAATTGGTTGGCTCGGGCGCTAGTGAATAATCTTCAATTTGACACACCACAAAAGGATAGGCAGTCATACAGCTCGGCATGAAAAGTGACTCGGCAAGGAAGTACTTAGCCTTAACAGGGGTCGATTAGAATGAAAGGATTCGTCATGCTAGTTCCTTTAGTTCTCGAGCTCGACTATGGGTCAAAGGTCCGGTAGCTTGATTCCTATCATTCCCTCCGAATTGTTTTGAATTTGGGATCAAATTCGAATGTTGTTCGCTCAATTCTTCATTAAGGTGATACGAACTGAGGTTGGTAATGTTGAAAGTGTTAGAAACCCTATAGTCCTCGGGCAATTCCAGTATGTAGGCATTATCATTGATCTTCTAGAGGATTATGAAAAGTCATTTCGCTCTTACAAATAATTTATTCCTCTTCTTGTTTGGGAATCGTTCCTTACTGAGGTGCAGCCACACTAAGTCTTCTAGCTAAAATTGTTTAGCTATTTTACCCTTGGTCTTTTCTCACATTCTCCTAGTAGCTTCATCAATGTGCCGAGTGACCTTATCATAGATGTGCTGAAGGGATTGTGCTCTAACCGATGCGTCAAGGTCCTTTTACACAGGTACTAATATAGAAGCGTACTCAAGGGGCAACTCGGAATTGAATCCATAGACCACCTCAAAGAGAGTCTGCTTAGTAGTATCATATGCTATTCAGTTGTGGGTAAACTCAACCATTGGCAGGCAAATGTCATAATCGGCTAAGTTCTTACCTACTATGGCTCGGAGAATTGACCCCAAAGTACGATTAACCACCTTTGTTTGGCCGCTAGTTTAGGGGTGACATAAGGTACTAAAGAGTAATTTGATTCCCAATTGATGCCATAAGGTTCTCCAAAAAATGGCTCAAGAACTCTGAGTCTTTATTGAAGACTTCACTTCTTAGCACGCCGTATATCTACCCAATCTCCTGCAAGAAGAGAGAAGCAATAGCTAAAGCGTTGTTAGTTTTTGTGCAGGGTACGAAGTGTGCCATCTTACTGAACCAATCCATGATGACCATTATAAAATCTTTGCCTCAGGCAGTTCGCAATAGTTTAAGAATAAAGTCCATGCTAATTCAATCTACGACCTCGTTAGGGCAGGTAGGGGTATTGATTTCCCTTGCTTGACTTAGCACTTGGCTTTCTTGTACATGACACAACTTTCAACAACTCGGTGCACATCTTTCCTCATTCTCAACCAAAAGAATTGACCATTTATCAGTTCACAGGTCCTCGTTTCCCCAAAATGCCTGGAGAGACCTCTACTGTAGGCTTCCTTGACTAGTATCTCCCTTAGTGAATAAATCGGCACGCATAATTTTCCGCTTTGAAACAAGTAACCATCCTCGACATGATATTCGTCCATTGTCCTCCCATTGACGCATCGCGAAATTATAGGTCTAAAGTATGGATCTTTGGAATACTATTCTTTGATACTTGCAAACCCAAACAATCTAGCCTACAATTCTAATAAAAGTACATATCTCCTCGAAAGAGCATCTGCAATACATTGCTCTTTCCCTGCTTTTACTTTATTACAAAATTGAATCCTTTAAGGAATTCAACCCATTTTGCCTGCCACTTTGACAACTTAGTCTAACTTTGGAAGTACCTCAACGATTCATGGTCAGTACATATAACAAATTCTCTTGGTAATAAATAATGTTACCATACTTGTATTGCTCGAATCAATACCTAAAGTTCCTTATCATACACGGAGTAGTTTAGCTATGGTCTTTAGAGCTTCTCATTATAGAATGCAATTGGTCGGCCTTCCTACATTAGGACAGCGCCTATTCCAATGCTTGACACGTCGCATTCTAGCTCAAAAATTTAGTCGAAATCAGGTAGCACTAACACCGTAGAGGAGGTAAATCTCTCTTTTATCTCAGCAAAACTCCTCTCCTCCCTTTCTCCCCGTCGGAAGTTGGTGTTCTTCTTTGTTAACTCAGTAAGTAGTGTGGCGAGGGTGCTAAAACTCTTGATGAACCTTCTATAAAACAAAGCTAGTCCATGTAAACTTCTCATGTTGACACAAGTCATAGGAGTTGGCCACTTGACAATTGCTCAGATCTTTTCATTATTGACTTGTAAGCCTCCTCCATTGACTACATAGCCTAAGAATACTACTTCCTCTTAGCAAAAGCAACATTTCTTTAGATTGTCGAATAAACTCTCGGTATAAAGGATATCTAAGACTGCTTTGAGATGTTTATAGTGACTCAGCATGTCGGCACTATAGACTAGGATATCGTCAAAGTACACCACGATACACTTCCTTAAGAGATGTCTCATCACATGGTTAATTAGCCTTATGAAAGTACTCAGGGCATTCGACAAGTCAAAGGGCATGACCATCCATTTGTAAAGTACATGTCAAGTCTTGAAAGCAGTCTTCCACTAATCTTTTAGCCTCATGTAGATTTGATGGTAGCTCAATTTAAAATCAATTTTGTTGAAAATCTTCACTTTACTAAGTTTATCCAATATGTCTTCTAGCCTTAAGATCGAATACCTGTATTTGATCGTGATGTTGTTCACAGCTTAGCTATCTACACATATTCGCTAGGTTCCATCCTTCTTCGGCACTAAAAGTGCAGGCACAGCATAAGGGCTAAGACTTTCTCTTACATAGCCTCTTTCCAACAACTCATTGACTTGACGTTAGAGTTTAGAGTCTTGCTTGAGATTCATCTAATAAGCTGGCTTATTTAACAGTGCAGTGCTGAGTACTAAGTCAATGCAGTGCTCTATGTCTCGAGTTAGGGGCAACCCCTCAGGTAACTATTCTGGGAACAGGTTGGCATATTCATCTAACAACTCTTTGATCTCCTAAGGTAACTCATCTTGCTCCTTCATTTCTAATAGTCACCTGACCAACAAAAAGGTCGGCTCATTAACATTAATGGCCTCTTGGAATTTGGCTCTACTCATCACCAGAGCCTTCTTCGATTTGTGAGCAATTTTCATCTGCAACTTATTAACTTCTCTCAGGGACATTAGATTCAGTGTTATCTTCCGGTCGTCCTTCTCAAACATATACGCATTCCTGTAGCCGTCATGTATAACTCTCTTATCAAACAATCACAGTCTACCCAGTAATACGTGGGAAGCGCACATGGGCAGCACGTCGCAAAGAATCTAGTCGAAGTAATTCCCTATAGTGATTGACAGTAGTATTTGTTGAGTGACATGTAATGCTTCTTTTTCACTCAACCAATGCAACTTGTATGGCCTCAGATGCACAACAGTAGGCAACTTCAATTTTAAAATAAGATCGGTTAATGCCATATTAGTGCAGCTTCTACTATTTACGATAAGGGCACATACTTGATCATTCACCTTATAGGTGGTATGGAACAAGTTCTCTCTTTACTGCTCCTCTTACAAGGGCTTGACTTTCATATTGCATTAGACAACCATGAGTAACTTATCCAAGTCCTTAGCAAACATGTCCTTAGCAAACATGTCCTTTTTAATTAGCTCTTTCTTGGTATTTTCTTTCTCGGTAGGAATCTCCCCCTCCCCGGTTCCTCATTCGTACTTTTTACTTCTAGCTTCAAGATGTCTCCTTTGATAACCATCATCCTTCAATTCGAGCACTGAGTAGCTATGTGTCTAAACCCTTGGCACTTAAAGCACTTGATTTGGCTAGTCTTCCTTCTAAACCCTTGCCTTTTCTCATAAGTTCAAGTCAGCACTTCACCATCAGGTCAACCTTTCTACTCAGCTCTTACATCAACCTTCTTGCTTGGCTCCGTACTCGGCTGAGCTCGGTGACATCCCTGTCTAGGTCAATTAGTCGACATCTTCACCGATACTGGACTCCTTCTTTGCCTCTCTACTCATTAGGTAATCTTAATAGCTTCATCCATTATGTCGAATTGTTGGAGCTCCACAACATCTTGAACGTCTCCTCTTAAGCCAGTAATGAATCTTGAAACTGTTCAAGTTGGTGGTTCCTCTACTTCGCAACGGATCATGAACATTTGAAACTCTTAAACATACTTGTCAATAGTTCAGCCTCTTTGTTTCAGCTCCTGAAGCAAAGTGAAAGTATCTTGGAGATAGGTTTCTAGCACGAACCTGTTTCTGAGCACTCTCTTCATCTCAGGCCAAGTGTTAATCTCTTGGTATCCCTCTCGTCTTCTCATGGCTTGAAAATTCTTCCACTACATGGCAGCATATCGAAAGAACTTAACAACAGCGGTTCCTACCTTCTCATAATCTTCATATTGACGGTAATCAAACACAAACTCCACCTTCTCTTCCTACTCCAGATACTCATTGGCAACCCTAAATCCATTGAAACTTGGAATCTAAAGCTTCACAAGGCCGGATGCTCAAGGGAGTACACACTCTTCTTCAAAATACTCTTCTTCCTCTTGATCAAGCTCTCTTAGTTCTATCATTCACCTTACTTGTCCGCCAACTCCTCCACCTTGAATGGGTTGAGCTGGGTTTTAACCTCTAACATGTTGAGCAGCTTTTAGGGTGCAGCCTCAGTGGGTCAGCAAGATAGTGCATGAACAGCTCGAGTTAGATCTACTAAGAGGTTAACTACCTCATCAAGTCTCTTGTTAATGCTTTTGGGAGTTCCCTGACAACTCCATTGTCGTCCATAGTAGACAACTCCATTGTCGTCACCAATACCAACATTCATTTTTAGGTCTGTCATTTTTCCTCACATATTCAAAGCTCAAACAAACACTTTAAGAAATTAATAGTTAACGACACAACAGTTAAACGAACACAGTAACTAGCTCTATTTCACACACGTAAAATAGAGCATAATAGAACTTCAAAAACAACCAACTACAATTCACATGAAACCTCCACTTTGATACAAAGATGGTGCAAACCGTAACCAAAAATAGACAAGGTCGATCGCTGGATGAGTCCAAACTTGTAAAAAGCTCGAAAAAGGATTAATAGGAAAAGTACAGAAGGGCAAAATAACAAATGAAACAGTAAACAAAACCCACGAACAGCTCCAAAAGATATGATACACCAATGAAACTTCTAAGCACTCATGGTACAATTTGATATGACGTACAAATCGATCTAGTGAGGTTACTCGTCACTTAACCTTGTTTAAGAGAAATGATAAGAGTGATGCCGAAAGTAAACAAACAGTGTTTACGCAAGGAAAAAAAAAACTCAAAAGTGTATTAAGAATGATGTATTCTCCGTTATAAGTACAAGGGTATTTATATCCATAAGTTAAGGCAACTTGCCTAAAAAGGGAAAAAAAACAAAAAGGGTATTTCCTAAAGAATTAATGTACAAAATACAAAGAGATAAAAATAAATATACAAGAAAAACAATCATTAGTGTAACAGATTCTATACATAATATTATACACATGGTGATGTTACATTGGCAAGATTATTAGAAGATACAGACAAGAAAATATGGACAAATGGCTTATCAGAGCAGGGATGGCTTAGTCAATGCAGAGTCTCTCTTTTTCGGCTTCTCGACAAGGAAGATATCGAGTAATTGGTTAGCTTAGGCGCTAGTGAATAATCTTCAATTCGACACACTACAAAAAGATAGGCAATCATATGGCTCGGTATGAAAGGTGACTCGGCAAGAAAGTACTTAACCTAAAGAGGGGTTGGTGAGAACAGAAGGATTTGTCGTACCAATCCCTCTAGTCCTCAGACTTAGTTGTGGGCCAGAGATTCGGTAGCCTGATTCCCATCACCTTATCCCCTATAAATTCAAATAATGGCTTCTCCTGGGTATACCTGATGGCTTAACAAGTGGAATAGTTTAATGGAAAAAATGGCACACGAGCACTCCCTCATTATCTGGGTGTGTTAGCATGATTTAAATAATACCTGAGCTGCTCATGAGCATAAGGACCAACAATAAGTCCTACCTAAGCTACTCATGGCTGTATCAAGCTGCGTTCTCCACTTCAATTGAGCACTTGTTGTTGTAGATTCGAGCTCTTCCTTATACTCAAGCCAAGCTCTATACAACTCTACACTTTGACACAAGTCCATTACCGAACAACCACTACTCGACCTACAACGAGTATGAGGACAAACACGAAAGTGTTCACATTTGCAGCCATGGCAAATCCATTGTAAAGCTGTACATCAAACAATGTTTTGAGTATTAAACATTCCCTCTTGGTTCTCCGACTGAATAAAGCCAACCTTAACTACGCATTACCTAACTCAAGCATGTGATAGACCACGCAAAAGCTTTAACACCGAGCAAGACTTGAGCTTGAGCGATCACCGACTTGCATGCAACCTATGCAACACCAACTACTTACATACTCAACAACATCGACTGGCTACTCACTTGTGACAGCAACTCTTTAGAGATCGACAAAGCTAATCCAAGCTAACCAATAAGTCTTACCTAAGCTAAATTCTAAAACAGCCACTTACCCGAGCTCTATCTAAGTGGCCATGGTATATCTAACAACAAGTTTAAGTTTAGTAACAAGCTATAATCTACTCGTGTCTAAGCCAAGTTGGCCACGGTTTGCAAAGCAGCAAGTCTAAGGTTGCAACAAGTTCAACCGAACTCCTCATAGCCGTGCCGAAATAAATTAGGTCCAACCGAACTAATCATAGCTGTGCTTAGCTGAAACAGGTCAAAGCTTCGAACACTTTTAGTCCATTGCCGACTTGAGCTTCCCTTCAACAAACAAGTAAGCTACTCCTAAGTGCATGATTGGATGGGTCAAGAAAAATGGAGCCAAACAGAACCTGATTTACAGCAAACTTAAGCTCCTCCCATCCATATACCAAGCAGGTCAAACAAGTTGCTAAGATGAAATAACAATGAAGCATCTGAGCTATTTTACTAAGCTAACAAAAGTGACTATCTGGTGCATTTTGCAAACAACTTGAGCCCTCCCAACACGCTTGAGCACAACAGAGTTCTTATTCCTAAAGCTTCTCATCTTAGATACCAAGCAGATCAAAGATGCTTGAGCTCTACGCTCTTTTACTCTATGACCAACATAAGCTCTCGAGCAACAAGACAGAGCAAATGTCGAGGTTAACATGAACACCCTCATCAAAATGAATCAACTAATTCACATCATGCCAACAAGTTACCTAATGCAAGACTAAGTTGCCCATTTTATAAGCCATTACAACATGGCCAAACATCAACTACATCATGACACGTACTAAAATGAAAGCCAATCCATCCACATGCTTAGCTGTGTCGACCTTCAAGCCCAAATTCTAGGGTTGAGTCTCCTTTCAGCCGAGCTCCTTATGATCAACCAAGCTACTCTAGGACAGCCAAAATGTTAAGTTACTGAACAAACGTAGCTCCGAACACTAGCTCCCAATCAAGCTCCTTTCAACTGGAACTTACTTTCTCAATCAGCAAGGAACAAGGGCAATAACTCCAAGCATCGACTAAGCAAATCACACCCACGTAGTTGTAATACGATACAACTCGATGTGAATAATATCAAACTAAGCTAGCACAAGTTATCGACCTACACAAAAAGAACTACCTAAGTGACTAAGCTACATTCTGACACCTTTCTAACAATGGGTAATTCGAGTACACCCCATGTATCCAAGCTAAGTTCCCCTCCTCTTTCTTATTTGCATTATAATAAATCATTTCTATTACATTCCTTTATATTTTCACAAATATGAGCTATCCGCTTCATGTACAATGCTCCAAGCTTAATAACGCCTAGCAGAGACTTGGGATAATTACAATACAAGCCTTAGGAGCCTTACTCGTACACTAACTCTCATTATCGAATCCTCAACAATGAGAGTGGGGGTAAGAGGTGCTCACTTGCTTCATCGCTCCAATTAGCACAGGTCATGTCTGGTGTAAATGACCTGTATGCCCTATCCACCTCTTTAGGCATTGTCAGTTGGAACCCCACCAACTCGACCACATCGAGTAACCTCGTCAATAAGACACTAGTCCATACACCTGAAGAACTCCCCTCTCCTTTCTTCAAGCATCATCAGTTGGAACCCTACCAACTCGACCACACCAGGTAACCTCATGCATAGGATATTAGTTTGTACATCCGAGGAACTCCCCTCTTGCCGCTTTAGGCATCGTCGATTGGAACCCCACCAACTCGACTATGTCGGGTAACCTTATGGATAGGATATTAATCTGTACATTCGAGGAAGCCCCCTCTTGTCTCTTCAGGCATCGTTGATTGGAACCCCACGAACTCAACCATGCCAAGTAACCTTGTCGATAGGATATTAGTTCGTACATTCAAAGAACTCCCCTCTCGCCTCTTCAAGCATCGTCGGTTGGAACGCCACTAACTCGACCACACCAGGTAACCTCGTCGATAGGACACTAGTCCGTACATCTAAGGAACTCCCCTCCCGCCTCTTCAAGCATCGTCAATTGAAACCCCACCAACTCGACTACGCCGGGTCACCTCATCGATAGGACACTAGTCCATACATTCGAGAAACTCCTCTCTTGCCTCTTCAAGCATCATTGTTGGAACCTTACCAACTCAACCACATCGAGTAACCTCGTCAATAGGACACTAATCCATACATCCAAGGAACTCAACTCTTGCCTCTTTAGACATCGTCGATTGGAACCCCACCAACTCGACCATACTAGGTAATCTCATCAATAGGATACTATTCGTACATCTAAGGAACTTTCCTCTTGCTTCTTTAAGAATCGTCAATTGGAACGCCACTAATTCAACCACACCAGGTAACCTTGTCGATAGGACACTAGTCCATACATCTAAGTAACTCCCCTCCCGCCTCTTCAAGCATCGTTAGTTGGAACCCTACTAACCCGACCACGCTGAGTAACCTTGTTGATAGGATATTAGTCTATACATCTGAGGAACTCCCCTACCTCAATCGGCCTCCTTAGGCCCCGCCTAAGCTTCCTCGAGCCTACCTTAACCTCGGCTTCTTTAGGCCACACCTCTGTTTGGAGCATTAGGAACCTATTTATGCACTTACTCTCCTTGCTGAACTTCTCGACAATGAGAGTAAAGGGGCAAGTGTTGATAGGCCTTTTTGAATATAGGTCTTCGAAACTCAAACTGATAAGTCCAGAATAAAAGCCTAACCCTAATAGCCTAGTATATGACTTTCTTCTCTCTTAGGCTCTTAAGAGTTTTCACCTATAATTATGATGTTGACTTAGGTATCAGAGTGATTGTGTCGGAGCACCCTCCAACGCTGCCTCTATAGCCCCCTTCTTTTTGTCTTACAGGTACTACATGATAAAATGAATCATCGTGATCTCTACCAACAAAATTCAAAGACAATAATATTTTTATTCAATCAAAACACCCATACACATACACACATATAACTAATACTACAGCTACTCAAAAGAAAAATTATAAAACCTAAACCCTCTATTACTCTCTGTACCAATTGGAAAAGGAAATTACAGTATGTTGATTATATATATATCTTCCATCCTTAGATAGCCAATCAAGCAAAAGTTTTATCAAGTAAATTAATATGAATGCAAACCATCTTTAACCATTATTTTTATACTCTACTTTGATGACTTTGTTTTGTTCTATTTGTTTTAACCATACATTATAAACCGATGTATTCCCTTTTAAGCTATGTTACTATGTGTTAATGCGTGTACAATTTATTATTTTAGAAATCCATGAAATTTGTGACAATGGGATTTACTTGTATTTTTTTTCATGTCGAATGCGTAAATATAGGAATTGTGGTCGACCAAGCCGAAGAGTGGGGAATGGTTCTGGCTATTGGAAGGCTACTGGAGCTCCAAAAGCCATAAAGTCCCTCGACAGTAACGTTATGGTTGGAAGTAAAACCCCGTTGAAGTTTTTTGAAGGAAATCCTCCTAAAGGTACTAAAACAAACTGGATAGCGTATGAGTATTTGGTAAAGAATAACCCTACAAGTTCATCAAATAAGGGCACTAAAGACGATGGAATGGTATGCGAGGTTTCACCCAACTCAAATATTTCCAACTGCTTGAAGATTATCTCTATTTCCTTAATGATTATTGTAAAATTATATATATAATACGATGTAATTTAAGAGAATAGATGAAAGTTTAGTCTTATTGTCTATTAATTTCTATCGTAATTATAATTGAATTAAGAGATTAAAGGAGCACTATTTTTGCTAACATTGAATTGAAAAGTGGAACTTATTAAATAATAATACATTTTTAATGTCAGATAAATGTATATTATGCAATCAATAAGAAATTAAGGCCCTGTTTGTTTGGTGTATAATATTTTCATGAAACCAGTTTCCATAATTTTCTTTGTTTAGTTAAGCAAAAAAAAAGATACATTTAAATAGAAAAACATATCTCAATTAAAGACAAGCTTTTCTCATGTATAGCCATTTTCTTAAATTTTCGAGAAAAGTGACTTACCGTTTTCAAAACCATAAGTGGTTTTCTTGAGGCTATAAAAGGCTACTCTAGGCTATTTGCCCATCATACTGTCGTGTCAATCCATCAAAATACTTTCTCTCTTCACCATTTTTTTATTGTGTCCTTCTCTTTTTTATTTACCTCTGTCTCTCGTTTTGTTCCAGTCCCCCTCTTTTTCTGCCTTGTCATCTTCCTTTTGACCTTCACTTTTTCACATTTTTGGTTGCCTTTTCCAGGTTACAACACTAAAAAGTTAAGAATATTGAAAAATCAGCAAAAATAGCTTAATAAGGTATGATATATTTTCTAGCTACATAGATAGATTAAGATTATATTTTTTCTTTAAATCCATTTGATTTGGATATCCAAAACTTATTTTTGCCAATATAATTATAATGTTGATCATTAGTTTTGCTAGCAAGGAACAAAAAATTAAGTGTAAATTATACCTACCAACCTTTTACACTTTTTAGTATTAGTGTATTTTTTAGTAATATTATTAAAGATCCCACCTTCTTTTCAACATTAAATACATAAAATTATTTATTCAATAAAATTCATAAATGGTTAAACCTAGTTAGATACATTTGAAGATTTCGGATTATTTTTTCTTTTAAAGCATTCAAGTCCAAATAATATTAAATATTTTTATTTCAAAATTTTCTAATCTAAACTAGAACTAGAAAATGCAAACTAAAAAGTTCGGTTTACTTTCGTTGAATTAGGTCTGAATTTTTAATTTTCGGTTTTAATCTTACACCACATTATTTCAATATTTTCACGACGATATTCTTCCAATTGATCCTATATAACAATCATTTCCAAGAAAGTATTTAGTATATATGTGTTTCCACTTTATTCAATATAGCATATTCATATGTTAACTAAGGTATCGATGAACACAATATTTATCCTTAGAACAATGTAAGATTTTTTTTTCAAACTTATTAAGGAGTATAATTATGATTATTAGAGATGCAAATAATAAAAAATAGTTGGAATGTAATATTTTTTTTTCCAGTAGTGTTAGAAGTCCAATGACAACTGCCATTGTAGATCTTTAATAAATAATTATATATATACATATATGTATGTATGTATGTGTATATTCCCACTTTGTTAGGAGTTGAAAAATGTATCGATGGGTTAGCCATTATTCTCCATTATCGCAATTAGAACATTAAAAAAAAAATGTGTAAAAGAGAGAGAGAGAGAGCTTGTCTATTAGGATATTGATCAAAAGGGATCTATAAGTTGCCTTATTGTTTCTTTTATTGAGGAAAAGAGCTTTATAATATTACTAACCAACAATGTGCCTGCGTTGGATATGCACAAAATAAATAAAGTTGTACCATGTAAACGAATATATTATAATATTAATAAATTAAGAAGATAGAGAGATAGGGGATTGTGAGGAGAGGAATAGGATAGTGAGAATGTTAGTAGAGAAAGAGAGGGAGAGAAAAGGAGAGAAATGTGGAGTGTAGTTAATAGTAGAAAATAGAAAAGGAAAAGGAAAAGGAAAAAGAAAAGAGAGAGAGAGCGAAAAAATGAATAAGGAGAGAGAAAGAAGAGTAAGTAGATAAATTTACCCATTCTTTATAATTTTGATAGTTTATTTTGTTATTAGTTTTTTTGTTAAATAATGTTAAATAGAGACTAAATAAGTAATTTTAAGGGTAACAGTTACCTAAGCCTCCAAGAGCTTTAATAATATAAATATATATGTTTTACTTATTGTATGAGATAATATATAATTTGAGTATTTATCTTCATTCTTAAATGTGAGATATGTTGCATAGATTGAAATAAAATTAATGCATTGTTTTTACTTTTTTCTTTCTAGTATTATTTTGTGTAATGTATGTCTTCAATTTGCTATTTTTAATTTTATCTTGAGTAATTATTTTATGATCTTTTGTTCTTTTTTTACAAAATTTGAATTTTTTAATTGTCTATCTGATTTTGTTATAGTAATGGGAAAAAATAATGAACAAGAAGTGAATGTTATTAACAAGGAGGCAAAAGTTAAACACTTCAAATGGACTAGCCGATGGAAGATTTGATGCTAGAAATTTTAGTTGATGAGGCTCTCAAAGGAAACAAACCTTTGACAATATTCAAACCATCATCTTTCACTTGAGTTGCAAGTGTAATTAATGAAAAATTTAGAGCTAGTTGCTTTCTAGATCATGTTAAGAATCATCTTTGTATGGTAAAAAATACATGGGCCACTATACAGAAACTAAAAAATAAGAGTGATTTTGGATGGGATGATGAGGTGAAGATGATTACTGTTAATAAGGAGGTCTTCAATGAAGAAGTTATGGTAAGCTATTTGTAATATTTCCCTTCACTTTAAATTACTATTGTAGTGGTGTATTACCTATTACTTAAATAATTTCTTTTCCTTTTGTGTTTTGTTCATGTACATCCTAATCATGAGAAATTCTTGAATAAGAAATTTTCCATGTATAATGAAATGGCTTTAGTTGTGGGAAGATATATTGCTATTGTCAATTTTGCTAAGCAATTTAGGGAATTTCAAAATCCATTCAATGTTGAAAATGACTCTTCCCCTATTGAATTAGAAGATGGTGATGAAAATGGTGAAAAAGAGTTGAAAGAAAAGTCTAAAAATCTATCTAACCCTTGATCACATGGGAAGCAAAAGCAAAAGACTAATGAGATATTTGAGAATAAGATATTAGATCACTTTAGTGAGTTAGCAGGAGCAATCAAAGAATTGAGTAAGGACAAATTGGAGGTTGACAAACTTCATAGTAAGGTTATGAAGATGGAGGAATTTAACCATTTTACTTTGGCTAAAGTATTTGATTTTTTGGTTGAAAATGAAAAGATTGCAAAAGTTTTCATTGCTAAAAGTGATGAACTCCATCATATATGGATCAATAAATTCATTCATGGGTAGTGAGACAATTTAGTTTTGGTGGTTTGGATTCTGTTAGTTTCTATTTAACAAAATGCAATGGCTAAACTTTGTGTTTTTAGTTCATTTTCATGCTTATGTTGGAAGGAATTACTCTTGTTTTTAATTTATTTGCTAGACAATGTTTTAATAATATGATGGCTTTATGGTGCCATCTTTCTCCATTTATGTTGTGTGTGATTTCTCAATTTTTTAGCATTGCATATTTATATATATATATATATATATATATTGGCATGAGAATGTTCATTGAATTATTAATTTAGGGAAGACAATTATAGAGTCTAGCCAATTATAGGTGGCTCTTAAGGCAAAAATATAATTGCTAGAGTAGCTTATGTGTTGTTTAGGATGATTATTTTATGTAGAATCATCCTATACTATGTTACTATGTATCATGTGATCAAGACTCGATTGCTGTCAAGGATAGTTTTGAGTATTTTGCATTCTTAAAAAAAGGAATATATTAGATTAGTGGTTTCTATGTAAAATCCCAAATGTTTCAATCAGTTAAGCCATATTTAATTATGTTAATAAATTTATTTTGTGAAGGATAATAAATTAATAAACAAACACCAAAAAGCTTTTCCACTGTAAATTAACAAAACTGCCAAACGAATGAAAATATGATGTTTTTCAGAAAATTGATTTTAAGGGAAAACCTTTTCCACTGAAGAGTAGTTTTCCATTAAACAAACGGGGCCTAAGTAATATAAAATAACATTGCTAATGTCTTCTGCTTTGATTTTGTACAGCTGCTTGATTTTTTTGTTTTGTACAAGCTTTATCAAACTTCAAAGAAAGGCCATCTTGAAGACGGCTCCACTTATAACAACGATCCCAATTATAATGACCAATTCAAGACTTCTATGGGGAAGTTGAGGAAAGAAATACACCGTCTTCCATATTACAAGATGGTAGTGGAAATGGTTTTCAAACTCTAAACCAAGATTATCGCCATCACGAACTCACGCCTCAGCATAACTATCCTCAAGTGTATGGATCATATCAAAACCTTAATAATCTGAAGGGATTTTATCAACAACATGGTTGCACACCTCTTCAAGCAGCATCAACATGTCAACATGTAGGAGTGTTCCATGTTATTGTTTCGCAAGTCGAAATCAGGTTTGCCCTTATCTCTGCTCACAAATCCCATGTAATGCAACTACTCAACGAGTCATGCCTAGAGTGAATATGATGCAGCAGCTATCTTCTATTCTTCCACGATGTCCTCCCATGGAAAGCACTTTACCAGATGAAACATATCAGGCACCCCATTTCCAAGAAGATCTTAGTCTTCCAGCGTTAGAGACGCAGGTTCAAACCAAGGGGAAAGCAATATATCTGTTGACTCCAATGAATACTTTGATCCCTCGTTCTTATTTCAAGATTCCCAAGAACAAGATAGGAGCATTGATGCCGCATAAAGAGCCAATTGACTTTAGCATACAGAATCTAAAATGATTGAAGAATATTGTTATTTTAGTTGTAAAAATTAACATATAACTAGTTGAGGGTCTGCAAAATTGGCGAATAAAATTTGAATTGGGATTGTAAAAACTTCTTAAGAACAAAAATTAATGTTTAAACCTTTTTGTTTATTTCATTTTGTTTAATGCTTAAGAAAAACCTAATTGAAACAATATTTACACGATAAAAAAAATGTTCTTTTTCTTTCTTAATAAATATGCATGATTAAATTTTTATTTATTAATTGAAGGTTTTACCTTTTTATATTTTAAAATTCCATCCATCATGTATGTCTAGAAAGGCTACGCAGTATTAACTTTTCAATTGTTATATTTGTAGATCAAGATAGATGAATAGACTAAGTATTTATTTCTTTTAGAATAGCAAGTTCTTCCAAGATCATAAAAAGTCAATATTCCTTACCAAATAATAAAATTCATATTTTTGAGACACATTAACTCACTCATTGAAATTTCATATTTTTGAGACACATTAACTCACTCATAAAATTAAACCCTTCATGTAAAATTTGAACACAAGTGATGCTTTGTACACAAATCCTAGTCCATCCAAACTGTTAAGTGGCCTACAAAATGGAAACTATAGAAGTGTAAGCTATATGCATTTAGTGAGGTTCCCCTCTATATTATGCATAACGAGTAAGAGCAAACAAGTCATCATATATCAAAATGAATGCAACACCCAAACATATGAATGCAATAACTTATACAGTGACTAATAGCTAGGGTTAAGAGTATACCCCCTCTATAATCATGGTTAAGAAATTTATCCATCCTACATAGACAAATTTACTCTCAACCTTAGGTGTCACTATTTCTCCTATTTTTAGTTCTATATTTAAAGAAAAGCTTAACATCCCGGCACCACTTTAAATGTATTTGGTTTTATAAACATAACACAAAAATAGAGAGAAACGTGACCATATGAACCTAGCAATGATCAAAGCGCTGAATCCCCATAGTGTTGCTCTAACCTGTCACGCCCCGAAGCGGCAGAGTCGTAACAGCCCCCACCGTGTAAACCATCCTAAAATAGAAGTTGGCCTTACAACCGCTATCTTAGACCTGATCTACACAAGGCGTCCACGACTAACCCGCTTTGAAGTAGATAATTTGTAATTTAAACAAATCATTTACCTAAGAAAGTGAGAAAAGTTATATATAATCACTATAATTCAGTTATTACATTAATCAAAAATGAAAAGTAGAATATGTGTTGATTCTTCAATGTTTTTCCTCACTCCCCAGGATCCAGCAGTTGCTAGCTTCAGAGTAGTTGTTGCCGCTTCTTAGCCAGCACCTGCACGACGTCTATAGGGATGTGAGCAACCACAGCTCAGTAAGTTAGGACGGAGGACTTAAAACTATACCATACACACAACAAGGTTTTCATTCACTTATTAGGTGTAATGCATGTGCGAGCAAATGCCATCGCATGACGTTGTCCGACCCGTCGTGAGATTAGAGAAATTGCGCCCGCTCTAATCCGGGTTGAGGAGTTGCAGTTAATGCAACAGCTCACGACCAAACCCAAGCTTGTGTAATGGAGACCTTGCTCCTCCCGCGACTACCTTCGAACCACTGCCTTCACCCTCGCCGCGACCTCCTCCCCTATCACTTAGTTTGACTGAGGATGAAGAAGACTATTTTGCAATCCTGCGCTATCCCTTCCGAAGGGGTCGGTATTTGGCCGGAGAGTCCTAAGTTCCCCTAACGGGTTGCCATGCATGTCCAATTATGATTACTGGTCGGATATTTAATTAAGTCCAGTTTAGGGTAATCAATCCTTTCATACAATTCATACCATATGTGCCAGAACAACAAACAGAATCATAGCATCACCTATAATCAAGCACATGCATATATTCAACTATCTAACAAGCACAACCAAACATAATCTTAAGCCTCCAAAATACAGCATTGTATTAATCCCAACTTACCTCGACTCCTTGCTCGCTCACTCACTTGAGGTCCGATTTGCTCAGGCCATCGCCGTTCATCCCTATAACACAAACGTGGTTTCAGCTTTTCATATAACTATTATAAGTTTGTTTTATCCTATAACGCTTATTGTTATGTGTTGTTTAGGGTTTAATACACCTAATTATCTAGGTCTTAAGTCTTTTATAATTATTCTAGGTTTGGGTTTAGGTTTGGGTTCGGTTTCGGTTTCTGCATCAATTTCTAAATTAGGTTTTAGTTCGATTTTTAAATCCTAAACATGCTTGAATCCTAATGTGAAATTAATTACATTAAGCTCGAGTATCCAAATATTCTATTGGGTCCTAATTTAGTATTCTAAGCTATTCGGTACACGCTAGTCCTAATTAAGGTATCGGATTTATCCCCGATGTGAGAAAATCTTACTTTTTTATATAATTACCTAAAATTAAATCTTAATTTAGATTTAATATTATTCTGATTTTTACTCTAATATTATCTAAATAACCCTAATTTTTCCATATTTATTAATTTACAATTTCACATATTACTAATTTCTTATATTACTTGCCTAATTTCCTTAATTAACTATACTTAATACCCAAAGGCTAAGGCTAAGGTTAGGGTTCCACTTCAGAAATTAACATCCATAAACATTTAATTAAGATCTAAATCAATAATTAACATCCTAATCACCTAATTAATCTCAAATTACCCATTTTATGCCTCATTTTAGGGCCTAAAAATTATCTAAAAATTTAGAAAATTAATTTTTGAAAACGGGCTTCATAGCACTATTCTATATCATCTAAGTAATCTACAGAAAAATTTTGGGCTTGAAACTACACTCCTAAGGTCATTTATTTCTAAACCGAAACATGCTCAGTTTTGCACGATTTCTTAGGGACCATATATTACGGAATATAATTTCATCAAAATAATATTTTTCCTACAAACTAAATACAAAAATATCCCAGAATAAAAAAATTTATAATTTTATAATTATATTTACTATTTTTACAAAATTACACAAGATTAGGGCTGGAAATTGGACTCACCATTTTGGGTGGCTCCAGCCACCGCGGGCCGCCGTGGCCTTGTCGGCCGGCCTGGGCGCTGCCACCACCGTGTAGTGGTGGTGGCCGTCCACTTCCAGCTGCTCGTCTAGTAAGGGTTCCCTTTAAATGCCCTAACTGCACAGTTTTTCTTTTTTTTTTTTTTAAACCGAATTTTTCTCTCAATTTTCGACTCTCCCTAATTTTCTCACTTTCCAAACTGCCCAAATGAGCTCTGTGATTTTTTCTGCTATTTATAGACATTTTCTGTAATTATTATGCATTAATTTGACAAGACTTTGTCCAAATTCCTTGATTTTTGGCTTTTAAGTTGTTCAATTTTTATTGGCTAATTTTTATTTTGCAGCTTTGGACCTACTACGACCTTATCTTGATTCATCTTATCATCTTCTGATTTTTTCTTATTTTTTCCATAATTATTTTATAATTTTCTTTAATTATGTGCTTAGTTTTTGGCCAAATTAGGTAATTATACGTATTTTTATCTACACGTAAATATATGTAGGGTATACGTGAACATTCCTAAATATTATTTTGGTCATTCTAAAATTTTTAGTATACATATAATCTATCTCTAATAATTTATTAGTTATTAAATTACACTTTTTTCCTTTTCAGTAATTAGCAATTATTATGCTTAAAATTTAAAAATTTTATAGTCTCCTATTTTATTTCTTATTTTCTTAAATTTAAGTTTACGGGGTCATTTTTACTAATATTTCTCTAAGTAGTTTATAATTTAGGTTTGATCGGATCTTTTAACCAATCGCCTTAAATCTTGGGTTATAAGTTCAATCATACGGTTACTTAACTGAACTTTGGAGCTTACATAATCAAAGGATGGCACTTCTTGATATCAAGTGGTTCCCAAAGGTCGAGAGAGCATACATGAGTTTCCAATGAACTAACCTAATCCTACAAATGCAAATCTCACATACAGATACCAAACTGCGCCTACATACTAGCATGCAATATTGATAACCTTTAGCAGTTATGTAATGCATGTAATGTATGTCTTATCATTATTAGGACTGATATAGTAGAGTCCATATTAATTTAAGCAATCATGGAACTTCACATATACTCAACAGATATAGAAATATAAGAGCAGAATCAAGTAACCAATCAAGTTTATATATCCATTAAAGGTGGAATAGCTAACCAACCAAATCCACAATCACATGCATAGATCCCATATATTATCTCCATGCATTCATCAAGTTTTGTTAAGCTAAACATTACTAACTTGTAAATACCTTAGGTTTTGAGCTCCTAAATTTAAGGTATCGGGTGAGATTTTCTAATTCAAGTGAAACATCATGACAAGGTCATAAAACTTAGAAGAAGTGTCCTCCTAAAATCGGTTTCTCAAAATAAAATATCTAAAGAATTTAACCTAATAAAATATAAATTAATTAGTACTACTTGCTACATATCGAAAACTCAAAATATGAGTTTCAAAATATAACAGCATCCTAGAGATAAGTTACATAACTTAGTTAATTAACTAATAGTTTTAATTGAAAATACACATAAAAATGGTAGTAATCTACTATGTGCACATGATACTTGATACACACATAAAATTGTAATTATTACATGTAGACACCTAATTTTTGCCCATTTATAGTCCTAATTTCTATTTTTACAAAAAGGGTTCTAATTAAAAAATAAAAAATAATAATAATAAAAACAAAAATAATAATAAAAGATAAAAATAAGAAAAATTAACAAATGATGAAAATACCAAAAAAAAAAAAGAAAAGGAAAAAAATTATTATAAAGAGTTTTGTAGATTAGGAACAAATAGTTTTAGTTCTAGTTTTAGAAAACCAAATAGTTTAAATACAATTTAATTATACCGAATGTCAAGGCACAGGCCAACAACCTAACGGATAAGTATTGGAGTGTTTGGATTAGATCTAATTTGAGGTCTTGAGTTCGAGTCTCAGTAGGGATTTGATTTAGACTTTATAAACACACGTATACGTGAAAAACAGCAGGCAGAACTCCAACACGTCCAGCAGTAGAACATTCTAGTGTCAAACCTGATTCGTCCTCGCTGCTGCTGTCCGCTATCTAGCTCTTCACCGCCAACAGCAAGAACCATTTTGCAACTTTTTCACACATAGCAAGCGCAATTAGCCCCAGTCACGGTCCTACGAACAGTAGACTGATGCCTGAGAACACAATGAACAGAACTCCAACACCCCGAGAACACAACGAACAGAACTCTAATACGTACAGGCAGTCCAAGCCAACGCCACACTTATCGTTCCTCACAACGCCGCTGCACAACAACAATATACGATGACACAGACGTCACTCCATATTCACAGATCATGCTGAAGATTCATAGACGACTACACAAGCCTTCAACACGCCATCTCCAACACTATAACTTTACCATGTAATCAAAAAGTTCAGGTCTGTTTCTTTCCAGTTTCAAAATTGTTTATTTATTATTGTTATATTATTATTATTATTTAGATCTTTAGTTATTAAATATAATATATACGAACATGAACATATTAGTTTTAGGAGATTTTATTCTTAGTCTTTTATATATAGATAATTGTTTAATAATGATAATATGTGTATATGTATATATATTAATTTAGGTATTCTTCTTTTAACATTAGTTTTCTTAATTAGATAAATTAAGTGTTGATTTAAGTGAATGTATATTTTATTTTAGTTTAGGAGTTGTTAAGATTGGTTATTTTTGTTAAGATTTGATCTTGTTTAAGGATTGGTCATATAGAAAGTTGTTTTTTTTTTTTTAAGAATTTTTTTTTATAAAACAATAATATTCAAGAGTTAGGAACCCTTTAGATTTTTTTAAATAAACTGAATAAATTAAGAACATAAAGTCGGGCAGTTTTTAAAATTAAAATAAACCAACACATTAAAGATTGTTTGAAAGAACTACGATCGTCTGATTCTAGCTAGCGGGTACGTAGGCACCTTAAGGGCGACGATAAAATATGTAGAAATTTAGGTTCTTTTTTTTCTTTTAATTTATTTATTTTTTAATTATTATAATTAGAAAAATAATCATAATTTCGGTAAATAGATAATAGTATTCGTTAGGGTTTAATAGGTTAGCTCTCGAACTCGGAACTCTCTAGTTCTTTATTAAAATTAAAATCAGAGACTGGTAGCTAAATCGTAATCAATCCACCCAATTGATTACGATTTTCTTCCTTTTTCCCGACTCCAAAAATTATTTTCAATAAAAAGTTAAAATTTCTCAATTTCTTTAGTCGAGAATTAATATTAAATGTGTTAAGATTTAGTATTAATCAGGAAATGGGGAAATCAATTTTAAATAATAGAAAATAAAAAAAACAGGCTCAACACTATATATAAATATATCCTTTTATGTAAAAAAGTAGTAAGCAAGCCTAATTAAATTATCACCAAACTACCTAAGCTTATAACATTTATGGAATATATACATATACATATATTTTTATCTATATTGTTAAAGCCTCAAAGGCTTGAGTAATTGCTCATTTTAAAATTACCACTTAATCCTCTAATTAAAATTTTATACCAAAAAAAAAAAAAGAAAACTCTAAACTAAATTATTAAATTTGTAGAATGGCTTATAAGATGAGTGTATTTATCTAACCCATATCTCTCTCTCCTCTCTTCTTACCTGTCCCTATCTACCCCGACTCTCCCTCTTTATCTCTCTCTCAGCTAGACATTCATCAATAGGGAAAGGAAAGGTAGGAGCATACCAAGAGGCAAGTAGACCGAGACAAGTACACATCTAATAAAGCATCGTTGTTCTTGATAGATAACCTTTTATTTCCCACTTTGTCCTTCCACTTCTAGATACGAAATAATTATAATTTTTTTTCTCTCTCATCAATCATCAAGCAACCATTAACTTTTATATTTTATATCTCTATCACTTATATCTTTTCTTTCTCTCTCCTTAATTGATAACCTTTTATTTCCATTTCCAAATTTCTAAATATTTATATTTTCAAGAAAATATATATGTTAAATGTGCAATGGACATAAAACTTCTTTTTATTTATTTTTTTTTTAAGCATTAAAGCATAAAAAAATTATTACATATATTAATTTAAGTAACAAAGCAACATATTAAATTGAAATATATTGATTTTTTTTTCAAACCATTGTTATTAACACATGTATTATAGGTGTACTGTCTACTAGTGTGTGTGTGTCTATATATATGTGTGTGTGTGTATGTGTGTGTGTGTAGTTTGAAGAGAACTCGTCCAAACTCAAATGTGATTTTACAAAAAGGAGCTACTTTTTGATACTATGAAGATAATATATTTCATTAACTATATCTAAATATCACTTATATGATAAAACATATACAAACACCTACATATCGGATAGAGTATAATTAGAGGTACATGTCCCATCCATTTGTTGATAAATGAACATATGTTGAAAGTACATAATATGAAAATAACTTTGTGAGATATATGTTATATATGCATAATATATACATACATATATATAGGTAGCTAGTACATTTATATGTATGTTCATAGGATAATAGAGAAATAGAAGTATGCGCATATTGTTATAAGTTATATTTACATTTTTCTTTTTTTTTTTTTTTTGCACAAGACTCATGAAAGTTATTTTTTTATAAAGTACCATAACTACGATTATATGTAAAAGCTTTTTATTAATCAAAATAATTACAATAATCAAGTGTATGAAGTTAAAGTAAATTAAAATGAATTAAATAGATGAACATTTTCGTAAGCTTTATGAACTGTAAAACTTCATTAAGTTATATAGGAGTTGTTACAATAGGGAACGTGACAACATAAAGCACACATAAAACAAATAAATAACAAAAAAATATGGCTATTAGAAGTTGATGGTGAGCCCAAAATCATTAGCTTAAGAGACAGCTAAAGCTAGGTGAGTGCCCCTTACTTGATTATTTTGTGTTATGCGATGGTCGAAAGAATATAGACCATTCACTTGTTTTTTGTGTATAGTTGTGCAATTCACTTAACTATATCTCATGTCATGAAGTATTTATACTCCGAATTGAGATTGTTCATGACAAACTTGCTTGGTATATTGGCTAGTATTATTCGTATTTTTTATAATAGATTAAGATTCATAAAAAAATGGGACATAGTTGAACTTGGTGATTGAATTATGCTTAGCTAATGAGAGCATCTACTCCTATATTATAATTGATCATATTTCATTTGTTACCTGGTGAATCTTTAAAGGTGATCGACTGAATGATAAGATGATGAAGCTTGTATATAAGTTGTTATTCCTATATCGTATCATGCCTATTATCATAAAATCTGACTTTTAAGATGAAAGCTATGCTTAGTTGCCCTATTATTAATTCTTGATATTTCATTAAAATTCATACTTAATTTAATTAACTTGGAAACTGTATATGATTGCATTAAGTTAGAATTCATATTCAGCTAAATATGCTATTTGACTACATTTATGGCATAGCACGAAGAGACCCATGGGTCAAGTTTTACTTAGAAGGCTAAGTTTATAGGGAAGCAAATTATTCGATATACAAAGCTCAAATTTGACCATATAGAATGGCATTTGCTTAGACCACTCTATGTGGTCAAGATAGTATCGTTTTGGGAGTTCTAATCCCAAGCTACTTAATGTAGCCAACTCTGTTTCCATTGGCTCTATATTAGGGGTCCTCCTCCTAGGACACTCCTTGTAGCTAGCTTGGTTCCTAGATTATGTGTCTAGATACCTAATGATGTTAACTAACCAAATGAAGACTTGGCTAAAATACTGGTACCAATGCATGTCATGTATATCAACATAACATTTGTATGCTACATAAGTGTTGCGAGTGTACTTACTTATTGATTGGTAGTACTATGTGTTAGTTTATCAATTATGTTCTATAAACTTGGTTATAGTTATATATTGTTATATACTTAGCCAACTGTCGCGGTCCGGGGCTTTCTTTAGCACATAAATAGATCGTGCAACGCTTACTATCATGCCTCTGCAGTAGTAAGCAAGCCTAACTCGCATGCAACGCTAGCCAATAAGGCCTAAACCTGTAAGCAACACAACCAAGGAATAAAGCTAACAGATTATAAGGAACACAGGCACGAATGGAAAAAAGGAATAGCACACTTTTATTAATTTCGATAGTAATACAAGACTGCAATGTGTATATACGGGTGTATAGTGTATGTAACAGGTGCCACCGGTTGTGATAAACCAACATGGTAAGTAAGAGCTTCAATCTAGAAGAGTACTCACACCCCCGTAAAGAGCTTTACAAACATTATTGGACCTGGCAAGAGGAGACATTAAAACTGGTAAAATGACGCCACTTTCTAAAAGTGGAAATTTCTAATAATAGTAAAACCCTAACTATACAAAAATAAAATCCCCCTTTATGTTATAATATGTACAAAAAAATGGCTCATTGTTAATATAAATATCTTACAGAAAGGGACCTTGACATCCTATGCTCACTTGGCTTAAAGCCTAAGTTGAGGGTTTGGATTATCTAATCTTAAGTATTGAAGACAAACCAAGCTTAGATTGGCAGTTGGGCTAAGTAAAAGAAAGTGATTAACTACAAGTCTTGATATCAAGTGCTTAGATCCAGCCTCAATAGAGATCGTTGTATTACTCTTAAATGGTTTGAATATAAGGATTATGAATCTAAAGTTGACTCTTCTAATTGGATTATGAGTTGAATGTTGAAGTTGAAGTGTGATACTATGAATGACACCCATGTTTGTCATGTTTCGTTGTATAATCTTACATGAATGAAGAAAAGTTTTGAGAGGTTTGTGTAATGTGAAGTTGAGTTGGTAGTTGCACCTACGTTTTGAGAAAAAAGTTAAGTAGATGTCTCGATAAATGGGATGTTACATAAGTGCACTATATTATAAGCACAAACGAGTATGATACTTATCGAAAGTAACTCACATGTCCATAGTGCCTTCTAATCGAAAATGCCCTCTATAAATTAATCAACTGTAGAGTATTGAAGCCTAGAATTAAGATCACTTATGTTGATAAATAGTATATTTTAAGTTTTGACCATGGAACAAACTAAACCAACTTGTTACCTATGTTTTCAAGAATTCCATCTTTGATCTAAAATAACAAATAATTATGAAAATAACTAAGTTTATATGCAAAATAAAAACTAAATGTTTTTAACATCATTATAAACTTCTAGAAATCATAAATGTTAGGTTCATTTATTAATTAGCTCAAAAACCATTTATTTAGATAAATTAAGAAAGTTATTGGCTAATTCAAAATAATTATAATAATTAGTAAACATGAAAATTTTTGAAAATTCTTGAAAATTCTTGAAAATTCATATTACTATAACTAAATACATATATTCAATACGTTGTACAAAAATTTTCAGCTCAAAACAACCATATCTAATATTTCAAAAATATAGTTAAATTTTCGTAACAACAAAGCACTTCCTTAAGCAAGTACTATAAATCATCAAATTTCAACAAAATAAAAAGCCACCTTAATATAGATATAAAACAACCTCAGAATAATTTTTTCTCATAATTAATCTAAATCCTTTTAGAAGTTAACAAAACTTATAAGCAAAAAATTGGACTTTCTCATTCACCGACCTCCGACTACCACTTGGCTACCTAAGTATGTTGGCTTAGCTTTACTCCACCATTTGTTAGACCCTTAAGCCACACAATTTCAAATGGTACATAGCTATATGACCCTCAAGTGTCCTTCCCTCAACATGTACTTTCACCTATTTTTCTTATTTTTCATAAACTAATTTTTCAGAGAACTTAGTAAGTTTTTTATGCTCCTTAGTTGCTAAAATGAATCAAACTTCGCCCTAGACCCCTTTGTATAGGCCAGGATTCAATGGAGAATGGAAGAGTTGTGTCCAAGTGTTAATTTAGATGCAGCATGTATATTACCTTTTATGCATTGTGTCCAATGCTTATACCTCCTGTTTAGTGAAGTTTTAAAGTGTAATTTACTTACTAGCTCGATATCAAGTGTTTTTTAATTATTAATTGATTATTTTAACAATTTAATACACATTATGCCTAAATTTAAGGTTTCATACTATTATATGCACGTATTGTGTACAATGTGTGTTTAGTAGTAGCACATCTAATTTCATGTGCATTTCACCCTCAATTATTATTAAATAAGTCAAATAATTTATCTCTAAGATCTCATTATATCTAAAAACTTAAATTTTGAGTTTTTAATAAATAACGAGTGATACCAATAAAATTATATTTATGTTAAATTCACACTTATATATATATAATATATATATATATATTATTTTGAAAAACAAACTTTATAAGACTCTTCCTTTAACTTTTATAACCTTGTATGAGAGCTTAGCTCAATAAAGAACATTTTTTCAGAAGTCATAAATCTATAAGTTTCAAATAATTAAGGCTTCACAAAAAATATTAAAGTTTTTATTAAAAATTAACTTTAGTAAACCATTTTTTTAGAACTTAGCGATTTGAAAGAATTTGGCTTTTGTTAGAAAATAATTTAATTATTTAAGTAATATTAAAGTCTTGACTAAAAATTAATTAAAATATCTATTTAAACCTAGGTAAAGGCTAATTCTAAACCATAAACTTACCTATCAGGCTAACGAACTTGCCCAACTTATAGGAGGTCGAGCCAAACCACCCAAACCGGTGAGTCGCGAACTACCAGGTCGGCCCATTAATGAACTGGTGGGTAGGCTCGACCAGTTGACCTTCTTTAAAATAAAAATAAAAATAAAAAGAAAAGAAAGGCCACTAAGTTGGAAAAAAATAATTGAATAATATCTAATAAATTATTGCATGTTAAAGTTACTTTATTTGCAATAGTGAAGGACAGTTTTTTAAAAATAATATCATTAAACTAATGATAAATGACTAATCATCAGTTAATTATGTATTAAGGATAGATAAAAAATTGAATTTCAATTAATGTAAGTTGTTTTTTGTATAACTTGTCAAATGTTAAGGCCTTAAATATAAGGAAAAAATAAAAATAAATAAATAAATAATATCTAATAAGTTATTGAATGTCAAAGTTAGTTTATTTGCAATAGTGAATGACAGTTTTTTAAAAATAATATCATTAAACTAATGATAAATGACTAATCATCAGTTAATTATGTATTAAGAATAGATAAAAAATTGAATTTCAATTAATGTAAGTTATTTTTTGTATAACTTGTCAAATGTTAAGGCCTTAAATATAAGGAAAAAATAAAATTTAAGGGAAAAAATATAAAAGTTAGAATCACATTAAATTAGAAATTAATAAAAAATTAAATATTAAAGAAAAAACAATTCAAGGGCTAAGCCGGCCTGGAACCGCCAATGGCCAAGCCCATGAATCAACGGTTCCGGGCTGGTTTTAAGTTAGGTTGGCCCATTATCCACCTTTATATCCATTTTGTTGAGAAATTAATAAGTAAAGAATGAAAGCAATTATTTAAAGATTATTTCATTATTTAAATAATATTAAAATAATAACTTTTGTGTTGTATTTTTTTTAAACAAAACTAAGTATATCAATTTAATAACTTATCCGACAAAACAAAACTTATTTTATATTATTATTACATTAACTTCAAAAAATAAAAAGGCCCATGGATTGTACGTCCCTATACGCTTATAAATGGGCAATCCACGAACTTTACGTGCCTGTAATCACATGACTTGACCCAAGCCCATCCATAACTCATACTTCCAAGTTTCTTTACATAACTGTGCTTGGGTGGTCACGTGATCGTTCTCGCGAGCCAAGCCTATTTTCCACCGTTAATTACTGTATAAACAAAACTACATTATTTCAAGTGGATTGCATGCAAAAGAAAAACTGCACCGATTAGAAGGCATCGTTGGTAACATTTGTCAGGGGAATCTAGATAACAATAATAATTTATTTTTTAGAAAAAAAAAAAAAGGAAAAATCCCATGCAAGATGAAGTATTGGCACCATACATGTCTTTATGAGTTCTGAAGAGAATTATAATATGATGAGAGGGATGTCATCATAGTTTAGAGAAACGTGACGATGATTAAATGCTTTTTGCTAATTGAAAATTTCAGGGATAATTGAAGACAAAGTGATGAAAAGAAATACTGAAGACTATAAGAACTCTCTCGAAATCAAAGAGGGAAAATAACCTTTGATTTTCCTACTAAACTTCAGGACGACTTTAAGCAAAAATCCAAAAATACAATCCAAATATCACTTCAAAAAATTAATTATTAATCCTACACCTCAAGTAGACACAAAAACTCTCAAAATAATTTGGAGTCACAAAACACCGCAATTCCACTTCTTTTCTCTAAGGGGATAACTAATAGGCAATAATCAACACCCCTAGCCATAAAATAAAAATCCTTTTAACACTTCTCACTAACTTCTCATTCCTTGCTTTCAAGAAATTTTCAACTATTTATACTATTGAAGTTTATGGAAAACTCATTCCATAAGCCAAACAAGGGAAATATCCCATCTATGTTTTCCCTATATGTTGTCACTACCCCTACAACCTAAATCTTATTTTATTTGTGTGTCTCGTAGCAATAAACATTTTAGGAGACCCTATCACAAAATTAGAAGTGAAAAAAAATCCTTGAAGATACCATAAAGAAAAAAAAAAAGAAAAGAAAAGAAAAAACCAAAAGGTGAAGTCTCATTTCGGTTGGATCTCATCAAGGCTTAGCAAAACTAAACAAATTCACTCTGCACTCCTCTATATTGTCTAACGAGCTCCTTTATCTTGAAATATTTAAAACTCCCATTTTTCTTAATAAACAAATTGTTAAGAGTATGTTTAAGCCCCTAACATGCCATGCATATAGCTAAAAGTAAAATTATACACAATGTCTTGACTTCTCATCAGCTTTAGTTGTTAAACACCTAAATAATCACTTACTAGAAGTAAGTTTGTTGCATATTAAGAACTTCCAAGCTTTGATTGAATCATTAGTTTGTTGCATATTAAGAACATCTAAGCTTTGACTGCTTTAAGGATTCTAATATGAGCATTTAAAGAATATTAGGTTTATAATAGATAATAGCAATAGATTATGATATGGCACTTGAAAGATCTTCCTTATCTAGTGACCTTAATTGTGATAGTAAGAATAAAACATTAAAGTAATGATTTGCATGTATGATACCTTAAATGGTCAAACCATTGAGCTTGATTTAGTGAATTTCAAAATAAAGTATGAACAATATTACAATGTTAAATAACTGTTAGGAAAATATTATATCCAATAAATGAAATGAGCAAAAAATGGAATTAGGAACTTGTGTTGCTTGAATAGGAGGGGCTTCGTTTGCTTCTTCAGTCTTCACATACAAATGGTGGATGTGAGTCTGTCTAAATGCTTTCTTTATCTCAAATAAGTTTTCAACGTTGTTGTCTTCTTTGATGACAATTAGTGAATAAAATACAATTCCTGAATAGGCATTAGAATGTCTATACAAAATCTCAACCCCCCCTAAAGCACTTGAATCAATTCCAACACCCCAACAAACCCTTTGTAGTAGTTCAAAGATACTTGCATTAGTTCTCACTTTCAACATCTCCACTAAATCCTAATCATACTTCGGTCTTGAATTTCCCCTCATAATATTTCGATGGGCATAAATTATAAATTTTACCATACCCTAAATTTTTAACATATTTACATGATAAGGAACATCTAGATTAGCACACCGTGCTTTGTGCATCATGCATTTTGATCACATGCTATTTGCCATGATCTTAACCAAGTAATTCACTAATGGGCATTTCATCAAACATGTAATGTCCAAAGTGCAACACACTCAAATTCCACTTCTACCACAACTATGTTATGTGCCTGAGTACATTAAACCAACATATCCTCTAACTACACGATATAGATTCGATATTTACATGCAATAACGATATCTAAGTGAGCTAAAACATGTAAATACAAGCACATGTATATCTAGGGTTTCAAGCATGCAATTATTCATGTAATTGAAGTAGATAGACATAAAAAGATGTTTACTTTGATTTTTGACGAAGATTTTGCAAAAAAAAAAAAAAAATAGTATTGAATAGGTTGGATTTGATGAAGCACTCATGCTTGACCGAGAGAGAGAAAATGTGTCTATGTTTGCAAAATAGCGTACTAATATAATTTTGTTTGCGAATTTTATTTTTAGTTACAATGAAAACGAAGGTCCCTTTAAAAATGTGTGTTCAGTTATATTTATAATAATATAATACTAAAGGTGCTTTTGCTGAAAGTACATTTTTAAAAGATGCCTTCTTTTCTATTTTTAAACTAACTGAAAGCGCCTTTCAGTAAAATTTCTTTAGTCCTCTGCACAGAATTAGATTTCCCTTAGCTCCCTTTGTTTTTTTTTTTTAGGATCGCGCTTGTTCCTCCAATTTGAGAGCTGCATAAAAGCCCCCTCACTGTGATCAAGCTTCAGATTACTTTTCACATGGCAGATTTTCATCTTCTCCAAATAAAATTTTTTATCCCTATGTTTCCATCAATCATATATTACCATATATTAAAAAAGAAAAATTATGAAATGGTGTTTATATCAATTATTCTTACTATACGACTTGGCAGTATATATGATTGCATTTACATATACTATGATCGAGCTTCAATGTACCTGCCGCCTATTATTGTTTCGTCCTTCAGTACAGGAGGGACATTAACATAAAAGTTTTATCTTTTAGGTTATTGGTTCAGTATTGTTGGGAAGGAGAAGCTTTTTCTCTCATTTATTGTGCTAGGATTATATGTCTTAACAATGCGATTAGCCTTTCAAAATGTATTCTATTCAGCAACGTTAGTAATAACTTGAAGGTAAAATAGAATTGGCTTTTGATATATTTATTTTTATAATATCAAGTGTGATTTCTATTTTAGCATTTTTAATGTTTGGCGTTTAGCAATTCACAGAACATACAAACACTCTTATTATTATTATTATTATTATTATTATTATTATGTATGATATAAAGAATAGAAAAGATTAACGAAGCAGCCAATATTGATCCTTATCCTTTTCTTATTAGGGATGTTTAGCTAATGAATCCTTATCTCAGTAAATTGAACAAGTGAGTCCTACTTCAATAATATAATAAAGCATCTAACACCATACTGAATTCTACTCTGCTAGGCCACAATTTGACTTTTTTGTTGAACAGTGGCCAATCCGCATAAGGTGAGTTCTAGACCGTTTCATGAGGTCCAATGATTCACGGGCCAGTTTTTAGGCCCATCAACTAAATCTTCAATTTTTTTTTTTTTTTTAATTTCTTCCAATAGCATTGGCCCATTTCATGGCTGATTCTTCGATGTTAATCACAGTGTCATATGCAAATTGCAAGATGTATGGTAACACAGAACCAAGTTTCAACTTTGTGTTTTGGACAAATTACATGGGAAATATTGCCATGCAAACAATATGTGCGCAGCAGGCCCTTTTTGGATGCTCCTGTTCTGCTTGCATACCCAACGTCCCAACCCACACATGTATCTATACTAGGAGATATTAATCATTCTTAAACCAAACATGTATGTAATATTAGTAATAAATAAATCAAAAAGTTACACTAAGAAATACCTATATTAGTCATATCAAAGTTTTAAGTAAAATAATATTCCAATAAATATACAATATCAACAACCCCGTTCATAACCCATCAATTTAACGGGTTTTAAAAGGTGAATTGTTAGAACCATAAGAACCAGTAAGTTACTGACTGATAACAAGCCAATTTCGTACTGATTCATAGTTCCAAACCAACCCTTCCTAGGTCTACCATTAGCTTCATGTGAAGGACAAGATCATTTTTGCAAGTTGCTATTAAAAGATCATAAGATTTCGATTTGGAAAGGCTACTAGCTTTGTATTTCTCCCGCCATTATCCATTTAAGGTTAGAGTTTCTAGCTAAGCCCCTCTCTCTATCCCCGTCTACTTCAACATTAATTTTGGTAGGGAAACAACTCTTTAATAATAAACAGCTCAACGGTTCATGGCCCTTAAACTATGGGCGAGGCAAGTCCATGATAGTTTGTAGCTAAAAAATTTTAAAAAAAAAAATAATCATAGAAAAAACCAAAATAAAATAAATAATTGAATAGTATTGAAAATATAAGCTACTTTCATATGAATTTCTAGAAAAAATCATTTCAATATGTTAGTATTAACTACATAAGAAATGAATTGCATTTATAACATTTTTGGTTTGATATACCATTAATCATGGATTGATTTGTTATTTTAATCTTTTATCAAAAGGAAGTTATCATAACTATTCATACGGTTTAGTTTTCTTATCTTAAATTATTTGTATCACAATATCAAATACATTACAATTTTGTATAAGTAAGAAAGTAAATTGTTTTAACCTTATTAAAAATTCAGCTACAACTTCGTTGTTGGGTGAAGAGTGAGTTTTTAAAATATAGAATTTTAAAAGAAAAAAACCTTTTTTTTTTTAATCTTATCGACTCTTTTTGCTCTAGACACATTTTTCTTATTAAAATTACATATTTTATTTCTTAAAATGTATTTTGTTTATTTGAATGATACTTTTACACATAATTACACTTTAATAAAGAGTATATGTAGTGGAAATCTATTAAGAAACATTTTACTCTTAAGAGTAACATAATTGAAATGCTTGTAATTAGATTAAACTGAAGGGTACTCTAAGAAGTCTTCTGCACTTATCATTAGTTTATGAGCTAAGACCAAATGGGTAACTTAAGAAATGATAATGAATCACAATTCAGAGATAAGGACAACTCGGGTTAAATTCGAAACAAAGTGTACTCGTGCTTTCGTATAAGGATATCAAGTTGAGGAAATTCAATTAATTGTTGAAAAGTACGTTCCAAGTACATGGTTACATTATATGATGCTTTGCATATTAAGTTAGTGCCTACTATAGTAAAGTACAATATCCTGAGTGAAGTAATTTATTAAAAGGATGCAATAAATTAGACATTGAAATGGTCAATGAGTCGTTGATCAAGAAGAGGACTGAGGTTACAGATGATGTTCAAGGAGGTCATAGTTGGGTTGCAAGTCTGTTAAGGGATGCTTGTATGGATCCCTATAATAGACTTGTAGGTCAATCACTCATCTAGTATTATTCTTAGGATAATGTAATTAGTTTCGATTCTTACAATGTTAGGTATATATAAATATGTGAAAGTTTCAAGATTATAAGTTATCTCAATTTTTCAGACGTTAAGATTGCTCTATAGTTAGCTAAATCAAATATAATAATCGAATGTTGGTGTTGCATTAGCATTAAGATATGTGCTTTGTAATTATTTATACGGTATCCATGTGTGCTTACTATATACTAGGTTTTGGCTTATTACTTTGGTTTTATGTTTTTACAAGTGGAGATGATGGTACTGATTGCTACACTAACATAGATTACGACTTGTATGTCAGTTATGGGATGACATTAGTTATTGTAACTACTATGAAGATGTTTGATTCGTGGACATTTATCTGCTGTTTAGAAGATCTTAGATCTCTAGTTGGTATTGCTTTAGGAGTATTGCTAATGTGTTGTTAGACTTGCTTCCTTTATCTATTCCAATTATGTTAGTATTGACAATTAGATATGAACGAACTCTTATGAGTCACGTATTATGTATTCATTGTGGTTGTTAATGAGAGTTTGAGTTTGGCAAGCTTTATGTATTTATGCTGAATCTTAGCAGGTTTTTAGTCTTAACATGTCCATATCGAAGTGTAGCATGGTTTTTTATATCCTGAGTTGTGCAACACTATAGGAACTAAAGTCAATCTCTCTCTCTCTCTACCCCAATCTGCTTTGATGTTGATTTTAGTAAAACTAAAAGCTAATAACATTCAACTTACTTTAAGAAAAAGCTCCACTTTTATATAAAATCTCATTTCCAGGATATCTTATTCGGATTACAATCTTATTAGAAACTACATGATATTATTAATAATAAGTGAATTGGATTTTTGAATCCATCTTTATTTAATTTGATTATGGCTACTATGCATCAATTGCACAAGGTACTTTCTTCAAATTAATGAGATCAATACTAAACACACATTTTTTTTTACATGCTTGATAATATTCTTTTAGAATCTTTTTATTGATAAATCGATTCAATTAGGATTATAAATATGTTTAATAAGATGGTCATGTTGTGAATTAAGAACCTTTATCACGAATCTAGTTAATACTGAGTATCTTCTTTAGCATCTTAATGAAGTACAAAAAAGGGATGGTTGGGTCTATCAGAAGGCCGTGCGACCATCTTGATCAAGCAAAGCTCAATCGAGAACGATCCTTTGTAGCTAGCAGTAGCCTGACCACGGGTAATGCAGCCATTAATCACTCTCTGATCACATGGCTATAGTTCATCCACCAAACTTTGATTCCTATCTCCTTAGAACTCAAGGATATAGAGGTATGAGCCTATAGAACAGATCCTGTTCAAGTAAGGTCGTGCCCTTTTAGCTTCTTCCCTTATATATATACTAAGTTTATGATAGCTTTCTTTATGATGTGGTGCTGATAGCCCATAACTCAATACGTGAGGGAGTATATATACATATATGGCTGTGGTGGGAGCTAATTTGGTTACATATTGAATAAAATATTTCTGGGCTTTGAAATTATTATTTATTTATACCGAACAGCATGCAATTGTTCTATTTCCTATATATTTTTTCTTTATGTCAATAGGATCTCCTTTTTTTTTTTTTAATTTTGTCTGTAAGAACTAAAAATAGATACATGAGTCTGTCATTAAATTTATCTTCTAGTCTGTCATATCTTTGAAATGCACATTTTCACAATTAATTGAGTAGGGAATATTTCTATATTTTGGTTGCTGTAGATATATCTATTTTTGATTTACTAAGTCATGTTCTTATCATTAATTGTTGAATAGTTCTATAATGACTCTCACAACAATAGGTAACAGCTGAATTAGAAATAGGTTTATATATTCTTCGTAAATCAGCATTTTATGGGGGAGTAACAATGGGGGTAGAGGGGTGAGGGCGTGGTGGTGGGAAAAAAAAAAAAAGGATTATAGACGGGAATGGAAAACAAGATAATAAATTTTTATGGAATAATTTAAGAATTTGAATTTTGGGGCAAATCTTAATTCTAAGAAAAATGATAGTGGAAAATGGGAAGCCAAAACTAATATAATTTTTCTCGAAGTTAAAAGAGTTTATTAGTAGGACCCTTCCTCCTTCCAGCTGCTATATGTGAATTATCAAGATCTTAGTTGAGGGCTTGTGGATTTATCATTGCAAATAATTTTAAGTATGCCATAAAAAATTATGGCTACTTTTCTTCTAGTTTTGTATTGAGATTGCTTTGTCTAATTTTTATCATGAAGCTTCAATTTGGAATCCACTTAAAAGCCAGCTTAATGTCTTATCAAAGGTGTTGGCATCATTCTGAGTTGATCATTTGAATTCTTGAATTCATGGTGTTTATATGACATAAAACCATGTCTTAAATGACTAAGTTTGTGATTATTAAAGGTGATATGAACATTATTTGAAATGCTAGTTCTAGAAAATTTGCCTCATAACCTAATAAACATGAACTATCTTATGAGATCAACTTCAATAAGGACAGGCTTCTAAGCTATGTGAGTTTGACTTCCTAAAACAAGCACCATACACAACATATTTATGTATGTGTGCTTCGCTTCTTTTGCATTTTCATAATTTAAGAACAAGAAATATCATGTTAGTTATTGGTTTAGGTCTTTGGAATTTGTCATTGAAAATCATCTTATATCTACACAACAATGTAAAGGCCATTTTCTTCGAGTTTTGAATTGAGATTGCTACAATTAATTTTGTCTTTAAGCATTAGGTTGAAAGCCAATGCAAGCTATGGAAGAGTTGTTATTAAGATATATTTTCTCTCATGAGCAATGGGAATCAACTAAGGTATTAGAAAGTGCGAAGCTTCTGGGTCTAATTTTGAGGCGAAGGTCAAGTAGCAATGTCCTCAGATGCAAAGCACAAGTTTTGTAGAAAATGTGCGATCCTGTCATGTACTCTAAAATCCCCAAAACGTAGGCGGTGCTTGCAATGGTATATTACGTGATAAAGTTTGTTAGCATGAAGACTTTTATGCTGGATGTAGTTCGTAATTAATTAATAGATATAAAACCACATCAATTCTAACAAGTTTAAGTTTTTAAATCAGTTATTATAAAGTTAAATTTGATAATCATTGACTAGATGGAACCACAAACTTGAGGGTATTACTTTGTCCATAGTAATCTGATTTTTTTAAAGTAAGATGATAGGTGTAAATGACACCAGGCCAAATATTAGGTTATGTAACATATATCTCAGTAAATTGACCTTATAGTAGTACTTAACAAGTTAAAGAAGTTGGTAGGAAAATTTCCATTCCAATTGCAATTGATTCATCAAATGGAACCATGATACTAGCTATCTAGGGGTGTTACGCTTGTGCTGTAGTAGATTTTCATCTTTTGATTTTTGAAATTATGGTGATGAGTCAGGATAACTTCATGTGTCATGCATTAGCTTATGTTATAGATGAGATTTCCTTATTACCAAATGGTACTCCCATTCATATCCCTATTAACCACACACATTGCCACATAGTAAAAATAAGTATAAGATGGTATTTACATAAATTATATGGTATGTAATTAATAGTGACAATCAGGAACACAATTTGGGAACAAGATAACATGTAACATATTATACAAGAAATGGACAACAGAAGGCAAGGATGCTACTACTAGACATAAATCCTTAAGTTGAGGATGTGGCGGAATAGATTTCTAGGTCCTTACCCTGAAATTCTTCTCTCTCTATCTATGACTCCATCCCATATCACTAATACCTGTAAAGATTTCATCAACTTTACATGAACGATGTAAGAATACATAAGTTATCATATTTGCATGTGAGATAGGTGCAAGAAATTTGTCATCATGATGGTTTCATTAAATGATTTTTCTAATGATTTCAATGTTGTACATTGTTTATACATATGGATGTTGACATCAATTCTACTTTTCTCCCCTTTAGTTCAAAAGAACATTTAACATGAAAGTTCCTCTTTTAAGATAACTACAGTACTATTGGTGATAATAAGATGCCTTCTATTCTAAGGCTCCAAAGGATAAGGAGATGCTTTTTTGCTCTCTCCTTTTGTCCTAGTGTTAAATTTCTAAGCAATGTAGAGTTATGCATTAAGATGTAATTCGTGAAGCACCACTACAAAACTTCTAATTAATGTGGGATTGGCTTTTGATATATTTATATTTGCCAAACGCATCGTGGGCATTATTGTGCACTAGCAGATAATTTGAGATCAAGAAATATGATGTACTTCACATTCTTATTGTTGTGATAGCATCGGTTTTCTTTAAGAGAAAATTAATAGGACAGTACTGTTTCACCCTCCTTTTATTCAGGATTGGTCTATGTACATTCTAAATACAAGGGAACTGATTAGTGTATTATATTGTATCATATAACCAATGCTTTAAGACCTTATTCTTTTACTTCCCAATTTGCTTGTTTTTCTGGCTGCTAATTATATGTTACTCTAACAGGACTCATATAGTCTTTATCTTCTTCCTTTATCTTTGCTAAAATATGATTTGCTGACCTTGATAATCTTAGCTTCTCACAACGGGCCCATCGTTTGTTTCATTGGTCATGTAGTGGGGATAAGTGGGAGATTCTCTTATTTAAGAGTTACTTATCCTAGTAATGCTTCTTAATGTCATTGACCCTAAATTCTGCTTAGGATTCTTGTTTAAAAATGTTGTATACTCGTTTCTTCTTTTCTAGGATCTCCATATTCCTTTATAACAAACATGATCGGGCACATATGTTGGAGTCATCAAGGTCTTAGGTATAATCGTAGTCATGTGAATTGAATCATTTTCACAAGCTTTGTAAGATCCCAAGCAAACAATACGTAAAAGTATTAGAGGAGATTGTGATTAAAGTCCCACATTAATTAATAATAGAAATGTTATTTTTTTAACTAAATTTTCCAGTAAACTTGAGCTTACTTTGTCTGTTTGATTACTACTGGACTAAATCTATATGAGCTAAGAAGCTTAGTGATGGTGAAGCCCAATCGTTTTGTTAGTTTTCTAAGTCGAAGACAAAGTTTAGGGAGAGAATCCTAACCATTCACTCACTAGATTGTCCAAAATGTAATTCCTAATTCTCTATGGCAATTATAACAATTTTTTCCCATCCTTGACACCTAAAAGAAAAAAGAAAAAAAAAATCAAAATCATGGATAGGTGATCTTAACTAGTAATAAAAAACATACTCTCTATTCTTCCTCTCCTATTTTTTAAGGAAACTTCCTTGTCTTAAATATATAATTAGATTTAAACATTTGTCTGATCATTGGAGTTATAAAAGCTATTAACATCTATATAATTTAAGGCAAAGAAGCTTTATGTAACTACCACCTCTTTAATTACAAATTGATCCTCTATAGTGTATTTTAATTACTATGTTTAGTTATGATAATATTTATATTTAAAAAATATATACGTATATTATTGTCCTTTTATTAGTTTTTATTATCTTATCATAGTATATATGTTGCCTGTATTTCCACTTTCCACTATCTTCACGTGCTTTACATTTTCTTTATTTGCTTTCTAGTAATATTCTCTATCATATTGTGACTTCATATTTCTAACTTTTTTTTTTATTCCCTTTTCTCGCTGAAGAAAAGATCCCTTTTTTCAACTAAGATATGATTTATATGTCATAGTTTTTTGCAATTTGTAAATAAAAATGAAATGATCCTTTAGAAAGATTATTAAGCAAGAGTATCAAAAAAATATTTATAATTTATTCTTGATTAATTATTAGCATTCTTTCATATTATTGAGTTTTTTGAATTATTTTTTGCCATGTTGCCCGTTAGTATCGATAAAAGGTAATATTGTTGATTTATCTTCTTAAATTGAAAATTCAAAGTAGAGGAATTTACTAAATGGAATTTTTAACATTTTAGTTTGATATCCTCATAAATGTATGTATCTTCCCAAATAAGACACATATGTGCTATTCCAATAAATACAAGCCTCTCTCAACTATGATATCTCTCTCATTTTTTAACCTATGGTATTCCATATACATTTTAGGAAAAATAATGCAATGGATGGACAACAATCGATCAAAAGAACATGTATTATTATTATTATTATTATTATTATTATTATTATTCTCTCATATTTTAACCCATGGTATTCCATATACATTTTAGGAAAAATAATTCAATCAATCAAAAGAACATGTATTATTATTGTTGGTGGTGGTGGTGGTGGTGGTGGTGTTGTTGTTGCTATTGTAGTATTATTATTGTTATTGTCGTGTTGTTGTTATTAATGTTGTTCTATATATAGTATTTTCTTAATTACTAATGTTCAATTTACTTTAAGAAAAAACTCCGCTTTTATATTCAAACTCATTTCTAAGATATCCTATTAGAATTACAATCTTATTACAAAACTACATGATATTATATAATAGATAATAAGGGAATTGGATTTTTGGATCCATCTTTAATGACTATAGTTGTAGCCATTATGCATCAATTGCTTAAGTTACTTTCTTCAAATTAACAAGATTATTACTAAACACACATTTTCTTACGTGCTTCATAATTTATAAGTATAAATCACTTTATATTCTTTAGTAACATTTAAACATAAATTAACCATAATTGTGTTTATTTCTCAAGTTCTTGATACTTAATTGTATAATATATCAATTTTAGATAATTCAAGAGTAAGAAGATGATATTTATTCAAGACAAAGTAAAGAGGAATTGAAATTACACAAGAACAAGGAGACTTGGAGTAATCATGGGCGTAATAAAAGAAAATTTGAGTGCTCAATGCTTATCACTCCCTCTATCATGACGGTAATCAAGAGAGTGACCATGACTGAAGTTATTTTTTCACTCGTCCATCACAGTCATGACTTTAGCTATTTTTTCACCTGTTCATCACGACTGTGACTCCACCTCAAAAAGATGATCACATCCTCAATCATGGGCATGATGAGTTGGAATATTTGCAACAAGAAGATCACTTCTAAAGTCATGAGCATAATGAAAGTGAACATGACTGATTTTTTTCTTTTAACTTTATCATACGAACTAATGCATGGAATAAGTCTTAACATCAAGGGGTATCTTGAAGTGGTGTATTTCAAGCTTTTTGATAAAAAGAGTATAAATATACCGTAACTTTTAGACAAAAAGAGATATTGTTACATCAGATCATAATAATAAACATTATTAAGAACATTACATCACTAACCCATATTACAGCTATTCATCTATCTTTATGCCCATTGTGTTTCCATTTTTGGTATAGTTTCTAAGTGTTGTATCGTACTTTTCCCGGAATTACTTAAGAGAGGTGATGGGAATTTATTATTCGTATGTTGTAAAAATTTCTACAGTGGAATTCAGAATGGGGTTATATTATTCTATTTGTTTTATGTTAATTTCTTTGTTAATTATGCATTTTGTTAATAAATTTTGTTTCTTTGTCATGTATGAGTAATAGTTTAAGACTTGCTTTATCCACTTAGTATGATAATTTGCATAAATTAATGGGTTCCTGATATTTGTTAATTCTAATGAATTAGACTTAATTAATTTAAGTATAATGTAATGCACGACGTTGGTTTAAGCTAAATTTCAATAGAATATGTTGAGAGATAATTCTATTGAATAGATTTAATTAATTGGAACACTTTACTCCTAATAATACAAATATTATTAGGAAAGTTGCTGTATCTTTAGGGAAATCGATAAATTAACATGATATTAATGCAATCCAAATTAGCTGTTAATTTAAAAGAGATTTTAATAGACATGATTAGAATTAGAAGTAAGTAATTCTGAGAAAAATGCTTACATAATTGTAATTTCCCATAGATAACAAGTATTAAGATAAAAAGCATATTAGTAGTATCATACCAAGTGACAAAGCAAGTCTGTATGTTAATCACTATAGTATTAATAGTTTTTATAGCATTTGTCTTGGATAAAAGTTGTTGTGGATTAATGTTGTTTAGCTAATAGTTTAGAGTTTTAGTCATTAATTACTTAATAAATTTAATTGCTAGATCATAGGAAGATTAATTAGTACTAGTGCTTGTATTTGTTCTTAGTGGAGACGACCCTATACTCATCTATGCTATAAAATGATAAGTACACTTACCTGTTGAATTGAGTTAAAAATAGAATATAGGTTTATAAATTTTTAAATTCGGAAGCTTTATTTTAGAGGCAATCAATAACTATCATGTAAGATTCTTTTAGAATTTTTTTATTGATAAATAAATTCAATGAGGATTATACGTAATGTTTAATAAAATGGTCATATTATAAATTAAGGTTTTTATCATGAATCTATTTAAGCTGATGCAAAAAGTAGAAATAAGCAAATCACCTGTACAGGATTGTGTTGATTTCCTCCATCAGCTTTTGAATTGTTTCTCATTTTTATTATTCTTTTTTTTAATAAAAAAATCCAAACATAGACAATATAGGATGGATGGTTTCATTACTAAGTGGCTAACTGGCTCTTTAAAATGATACGAAAGGCTTTATAAAACCTATTTAATATTTTACATCTTCTTTAGTCTCTTAATGAAGTATACAGAAGGGAAAGTTTAAGAGCTAGACTGGTGGAGGCAAAAAAGGGGTCTTTGGGTCTATTAGAAGGCTGCGCAACCATCCTGACTAAGCAAAGATCAACCAAAAATGATTCGTTATAACTAGTGGTAACCCAAGCACACGAAATGCAATTATAAGGTCATGCCCTTTTTACCCTTTCCCTTGTTATATATACTAGGTTTTTTATTCCTTTTTTAGAACCTTCATTAATCTCTTAACAAGCTTTGTATTCAATCAACAATGGAAGAAAATGTATAGCAACTATGCAAGAAATAAGTTCCAAGAAGAAAAATGAAAGGACAACCATTTATGAAAATGATTGGATCCTATTTGTACTATGCCTAAGCTATATAACTACTTAACTAACTTCTATTGACTTAGCTATATATGTATACTAAACATGTCAACATACTATCTAGCTCAGCAATAAATAAAATATACAAAATAATAACAACATATATCCTTCACCACCACCACCCACTCCCCCTCACCCACCCCGGCTCCCTCTCAAGGTAGAGCCGAAAGAAGGCCCAATTTGGATTTGGCAAAAGAAAGCTAAGCTTCAATGACTAGCTTAGTAAGAAAATCCACCAGTTGTGATTGTAAATTAACATGAGAGATACAAAGAAAACCAGTAGCTATCTAATCTAATGTGAAATGTGCATTGATAGCTATATGTTTAGTGCGTCCATGGAGACAAGGATGATCAACAAGAAGTTGTGCAAATTTATTATCGCAAAACAAAGTCATTGGTGTAGGAAAAGGAACCTGTAAATCTTTAAGGATGTAAGATATCCACATTGTTCTTTAGTAGTGGAAGCCATACTACAATATTTGGCTTTTATAGAAGAAGTTAATACAGTAGTTTGCTTTTTAGTTTTCCAAGAGATAAGGGAAGTGCCCAACAAAGTATGATAACCTATAATAGATTTATAATCAAGCACACATCCTCCTTAATCAAAATCTGAATAACCTATGAGATGAAAAGGACTTTAAGATGAATAAAACAACCCAAGATTCGTAGTGCCTTTAAGGTACCTAAGAACATGATAAGCAGCCTTAAGATGAGTAACACGAGGAATATTCAAAAATTGACTCAACTTGTGCACTGCATAAGAGATATTCACTCATGTAGAAGTCAGGTATAATAGACGTCTTAAAATATTATAGTAGGAACTTAAAAGGGGTGGTGAATTGAGTTTAATGACTAATTTTTATTTTGACAACAAATATTTGATCAAATTAACAAATAGATGAAATATGGAAATATTTAAGAAATAATTAGATTGTAGAAATATAGAGAGAAAGGAATAGAGAAATCAAGCCCAAAATTTTAACGTAGGGTTTGAATTGCCTCCTACTCTTTACAATCACCCAATGCCTCAATCGAGGTCTTTACGCACAATTTTTATTAATGACAATCTCAAAGGCATAAGTGCCTACACCCAATCTCTATCACAAATGATCTAACACCCACAACAACTCTTAATCACTTAGTAAAGTGCTCTATCTTGAGTAAAAATTGCAAATATGAAGCTTAGCACTATACTAGGATTTACAAAAGATTATAAATAATGAGCACTAGACAATTAGAATGAAGTACAAATAGACAAGAGGAATAATTGCAGGAATATAGCTTTATTAATTGTACTTCAACTGCCTACAAACTCACATTTATATCCTTTAGCAAAAATCCAACTATTGACTTTATTCATCATGTATTAAATGCACTGTAACAGCTAACTTTTATACAAAGTAGCTGGACAGTTGTGGTCAAACCAGTTAGACGGTCCATTCAAATAGGGTCACCATTTAAATGTTTTTTAGGTTACCAGTGGTCCAACATAGTTCATTGACCTTACAAGATTTTCCTTAACCAATTGAATGGTCTAAGGATAACCAGTCACACAGTCCAACACACCTTACTAACCTACAACAACTAGCCGGATAGTCCAGGGACAACCAGTCATACGGTCCATCACCTGCCACCGAACACAAAACACTTGATGCAACCAGTCGAATGGTTCCAATAACATCATAACCAATTTAATAAGTTATAAAATATTTCCAAGTTAATTCTACTTTCTTAAAAGATATAATTGATAAAGATCTTATGAGAATTACACATTAGTTTATAATAATAATTGATTTAGCATAACTTACATAACTTTGTTCTCATTAAAATCACAAACAAGAATCTCTAGGTTCAATACGTCCTATTAAATGCCTATAAACATAGGGATCCTGAAGTACAGCATTAGTAACTGTAGATAGATTGAAGCTCGACGGTAAAGGATGTTTGGTAAGATTTGATATTGATAAACCCGTATCAATAAGTAGATCAGTAATAAACTTGCATTGATGAAGCATTATACCAAAGGACAATCGGCAAATCTCAATGCTTAAAAAGTAGCACCACCCAAATCCTTGATTGTAAAGGCCTCATGAAGTTAAGATTTCAAAACTAAAAAAGCAACAACATTAGTTCCTGTAAACAACATATCATCTACATAGAGTAGGACAACAAGAAACTCATCACCAATAGACAAAGTGAACAGAGAATGGTCATGAGAGGATTGGACAAAACCATGGTGAATTTGAAATTTTGATATTTAAAGGTTCCATTACCGTAAGGCCTACTTAAGTCCATGTACGTACTTCAATAACTTGCAAACCTAACCTGGAGCACTCTTAGTATAACTAAGAAGAGGAGACATATATATTTCCTCATCAAGGAAACCATGAAGAAAAGCATTGTTGATGTCAACTTGAAACAAAGGTCAACCTTTAACAGCTACTAGTGCAAGTAATATATAAACTATACAAAAATCAGCACCCAGAGAATAGGTATTATGATAATCCTCACTAGCAATCTAAGTATATCCTTTGGCTACAAGGTGAGCCTTATAACGTTTTATAGAACCATCAACCTTGTATTTAATCTTATATACCCACCTGCAGCCTATAGGACGTTTTCCTTTAGGTAAGGATACTAGCTCCCAAGTATTATTTTTCTCAAGAGCTTTAAGCTCTTGAGTCATTGCAATAACCAATGCTCATCTTGCACAGCTTGAGAGTAAGAACTAGGTTCTTTAGTAGTAAGAACATTGGCAAGTGATGAAGGGTAATCACTAAGATATGCATGGAAACTATTAGCATAGAATAAGGGATAACGAATAGAGGATGAACAAGAATTGAAAGAAGGAAAGGCACTAAAATAAGTATTGTAGTTCGTATGAATATAGTCAAAAAGCCAACTAGGTGGATGGATTGATCGAGTTGATCTATGAAGAGGAACTATGGAAGAAATGTTTGGAATGTCATGAGATACATCAGAAGAAATATATGATTGGGAATTTAGGGATGAATCAGAGAGTGACACATGTGGCAAAGAAGAAGAAGTAGAGGAAGCAGGAAGGAAATTTGTATCCTGTGAATAGTAATCACCCTTAAACAGAAAACAATCTTCATAGAAAACAACATTCTTGCTCACAAAAGCTTTATTATGAGCTAAATCATAGACTATGTATCCTTTGTGATCATGAGCATAACCAAGAAAAACACAATGAATGGCTTTAGGATCAAGCTTATCCTTTTGCAAATGTGTATTGGCACAACAACACAAGTATCCCATGGTTTTTAAGTGATCATAATTGGGTGCACTGCCAAACAATTTCTGATTAGGTGTTAGCTACTGTATTGTGCTCATCAGCATCCTGTTGATTAGATATGTGGCAGTAAGTATGCAATCCCCCCAATAGGTAACCTAGCATTAATCCTCAATGCCCTTGCTGTATCAAGAAAATTACGGTGTTTTTATTTGACTTTACCATTTTGTTGAGGTGTAAAATGTATTGTTTTCTTATAGTTAATCCTATAGGTAGCAAACAATTAAGAATAGGCTAATGATACAAATTCCATACCATTATCTATGCCAATGTGTTTAGGGGTGATAAAGAAGTGATTTTAGACATAGTATATGAAGGTTTGTAATGTAGGTAAAGTTTGTGTTTTGTATTTAAGTAGATAAGTCCATGTTGCTCATGTTATATCATCTAAAATGGTTATGAAATATTATTCTCCAATACTGCAAGGCTTATGATATGAGCCCCAAAGATCCACATATAATAGTTCAAAAGCAAACTTGGGTACAAACTCACTTCTAGGGAAAGGTAAATGATGGCTCTTTACAAAACAACAAGTATCACAAACAAAGTTCCTCATGTTTAGACCTTTACAACATGGAACATGTTCAAGTTTTGAAATTAAACTATGATTGAGTCTACTGTGAATTAAATGTAGCTTGAAATTGCTAATAAAAATTGATCCAAAATGAATAGGAATTTGAGGAACATTATAATGTGTATGAACATGACAATGTAAAACATACAATCCATGATGGGCACTAGCTTTAGGAAGAGGAAGCTTAGTACTTGGGTCTTGAAACATACAAGAGTGTTTGTCAATAGTAAGAATAAGATGTTGATCAGAAAGAAGTCTTTGAACAAATAACAAACTATGTTTGAAATCAAGAACAAGGAGTACATTATGCAGGACAATGTTTGGATGCAATAGTATAGATCCTACTGTATAGCTTCCTTTCTTGTTCAATTAGGTAAGGTAATGATCATAGGTTATGTAAGACATTGTTTATCAAGCAAAAGTTCTTCAAATGTGGTCATGTGGTCACTTGCCCCTATATTTACTAATCAAAGCACCTCATTGTTACTAACAGTGGCTAGATGAGTGAAAGACTGGATATTACCTGCAAAGTTTGTTGAAGCTGTTCCATTAGTTTCACCAGCTTCTTTTCCATTTAAGCCCTTCATCATTCGCATGATCTCATGACAAAGTGTCTTTAGTACCTCCAAATCTAAAGCAAAGTTATTCGAAACATCTGTAATATGACCAAGTGGTGTTTCATATAGGAGCAAGACTAGTGATTTGACAATTTGCTACTGAACCATACTTTACATTCTTTTCCTTTTGTTTTTCTTGCCTTTATACCATTCCGGATACACAATTATTTCAAAACATGACTCAATAGAGTGGCCTTCCATATTGTAGTGTCACACTTCAGCCTCTCATTTCGTTTGAATTCCTTTCTATCCTTATTATTAAAGGTTTTAATAGCCACAAAGAATTAGACTGATTATCAATAGAATAGACATTCATAAGTTGTCTTTGCTTCTCAACTTGTGATACTAAATAAAATGCATAAGAAACACTAGGTAATGGATCTAAAGATAAGATCTAATTTCTCATTATCTCATACACATCAGAAAGTCCAATAAAAAACTGAAACAGTTTTCCTTTAGATTCAAAATCGACTAAACAATCCTTTAAATCACAGGTACAATACTTTAATCTACTACACATACAACTTAGATATGGCCATAAAGCTTGTAATTCCTCCCATAACTTTTTAAGCCTGTTATAATAATCTGTCACACTTAAATTGCCTTGTCTGACATTGGAAATCTCATGTTGAAGTTAGAAAATCAATACTCCATTCACCTAACCATATTGATCACAAACTTCTTGCCACAATTCAATAGAAGATTGCATAAAAATAAAGCTCTATGCAAGTTTGTTGTTCATCAAGTTCAATAACCAATAACGAACTAAGTAATCAAATCTAATCTATCTCACAAAATCATTCGTATTTCTTCTACTTTAGGAATTGTTTCATCTACAAAACCTAATTTCAACTTAGCTCCTGAGGCCATACGAACCAAATGACTCCAAGCCATGAAATTAGTACCAGTGAAAATTATATTTCCAATTGACATTCTTAGATTGTCTAATCCAGTAATATGCAATGGATCTACGATATAAAGATCAATTTATACTACTTCAACATTCATCATGAAATTTAGTGATCTTAATGTATTGCTTCATAACAAACTAAAAACATTCAATCAAGACTAAATATAGAGAAATGAACATAAATCATACCACTCTAATACCATAAGAACCTTCCATCTCTAAACAAGCTTTATATTAAATCAACAATGGAAGAAAATGTACAACAACTATGCAGGAAACAAGTTCTAAGAAGAAAAATGAAATGACTACTATTTACAAAAATGATCAGATCCTATTTATATTATGCTTAAGCTATATAACTACCTAACTAACTTCTACCAACTTAGATATACACATATACTAAACACGTCTACATATTATCCAACTTAGTAATAAATAAAATATACAAGCTTTGGAAAGTAGATGGTGCTTGTTGTAGCACTTAACAAGGTTAAAGAAGCTGGCATGAAAATGTCCACTCGGGGTGTAATTAATTCATCATATGGAACCACTAAGTAATACTAGCTATTTAAGGGTGTTTCCTTCTACCATAGTAGATTTTCATCTTTTGATATTTTGAAATTATGATGATATGTCAGGGGAAGTTCAAGTCATGCATTAGTGTATGCAAGAGATAGAATTTCCCTATTCCTAAATGGTATTCTTGTTAACATCCTTGCCAATCACATAGTGCCACATTGTGAAAGAAATGTAAAATGATAGTTGTATAAATTATTTCGTATATGATTGATAAGGACAATTAGGGACACAATTGGGGGATAAGAAAATACTATTTGCATGTAATATATGTTATAGGAGATAGAGAAAACTAGGTAAGGATGCTTTCACTAGAGATGTTTCATCAATTTGAGGATGTGGCAGAATAGATTTTTGGGTCCTTTTCCTAAAATTCTTCTCACTCTATGTTTGAGTCTACCCTTATCACCAGTACCTATTGGAGATTTTGTCAACCTTACATGAATAATATATGAATATACAAGTTATCATATCTGCATGTAAGATAGATGCAATGAAATTGTCATTAATGTGGTTTCATTAGACGAGTTTTTTTTGTTATTCACAATGTATTTTAGACTGTTGATACTTATGGATGTTCACATCAATTATACCATCCAGTACTTTCATAGCTGAGAACTTTAGGCTTGTTGCATATTTGTTTCCCCCCTTCAATTCAAAAGAACTTTTGACATGAAAGTTCCTCTTTCAAGTTCACTACAGTGTTATTTGTAATAAGATGCTTTCCATCTTGTGCTTCTCTACTCTCCTTTTGTCTTAGTGCTCAATTTCTAAGTAATGTGGATTTGCCTTTTGAGATGTAATTCGTGTAGCAACACTAGAGACAAATTTTAATTAACGTAGGATTGGCTTCTCTTGTAATTTATTTTTGTTGAATGCATCATGGGTATTGTTGTGCACTAATAGATGATTTAAGATTGAGAAATATGATGCGCTTCGCATACTTATGGTTGTGGCATTGGTTCTCTTTAATAGAAAACTGAAAGGATAGTACCTTTTCACCCTTCTATTAATTAGGTTTGGTCTATGCAATTTTCAGATAAAGGGACACTAAAGTTGCGTTATCAATGTATTACATTATAGCATATAACCAATGCTTTTTGGTCATGTTCGGTCACTTCCATGGAATCCAATTTGCTTGTTTTTTCTAGCTACTAATTACATGTTGCTCCAACAGGACTTATACAATCTTTATCTTCTTCAATTATCTTTACTGAAATTTGATTTGTTGGCCTTGTTAATATTAGCTTCTTGTGCCGTGCTCATCATTCGTTTCATTTGTCATGTAGTGGGGATAAGTAGGAGATTCTATTATTTAATATAAATTTTGAGAAGAAAATTTCTGTGTGATTTTTTTTCATATTACAGGCCAAAGAGGGCCAATATATATACAACATAGAAAAAAAAATATCCTAAATATACTTTTACACAATTGACAGATATTTACAAATCCTAAAATATTCTAATACCTTCTAAACATAGAAAACAAATATCGTAAATATGCTCTTTACATAATTGACAGATATTTACAGATCCTAAAATATTCTAATACCCTACCTCAAGTTAGTGCGTGAAGATTGCAAACCCCCAACTTGCGTAGAAGATACCCAAACTGCTGTGTCCCCAATGCCTTAGTAAAAATATCAGCGAGTTGCTCAGAGCTACGTACATAAGCAGTCTGAACATGTCCATGTTGAATCTTATCACGAATAAAATGACAATCAATTTCAATGCGCTTTGTTCGTTCATGAAACACGGGATTTGCACTAATGTGTAAAGCTACTTGACTATCACAATACAACAGCATAGAATGGGAGTGTACAACACTGAGAGACAACAAAAGACCCTTTAACCATTTCAGTTCACACACAATGGTAGCCATGGAACGATATTCTGCTTCAGTAGAGGATCTCAATACTATATGTTGCTTAGAAATGAGAGAAGTCCTTAACATAACAAAATATCCAGTAAGAGATCATCGAGTTAAAGGACAACTCCCCCAATCAAAATCACAATAAGCATACAACCGAAGATCACTATCAGCTCGTAAAAGTATTCCTTGTCCAGGATTGCCCTTCAAATAACGAACCACGCGCAAAGCTGCTTCCCAATGAGCTTCCCTTGGTTGATGCATAAATTGTGCCAAAATATGAACACTGTAGGACAACTCAAGTCGAGTAAGAGTCAAATAAATCAATCTTCCTACCAATCTCCGATACTTCTCTGAATCTGCCAACAATGCATTTTATGCTAAGGCTAAATGATGATTTTGTTCAATGGGAAAACCAGATGGTTTAGTACCCAATAATCCAGCTTCACTGATAATATCCAAAGCATATTTGCGTTGGCAAAGAAAAATTCCTTCTTGATTTCGAGCCACCTCTACACCTAAAAAATACTTCAATGTTCCTAAATCTTTCATGTAGAAGCAGTAGCATAAATAATCTTTAAACTTTTGAATGGCAACTCCATTATTCCCCGCAATAACAAGATCATCGACATACACTAGTATACTCAAATGTATCTTGTCTCGATTTAAAGTAAACAATGAATAATCAGATTGAGATTGAAGAAATCCATACTACTTTAATGCAGTTGTCAATTTGGAAAACCAACATCGGGGGGCCTGTCGTAACCCATAAAGTGATTTACGTAATCGACAAACTTTGTTAGGCTGTTGAGTAAAGAACCCAGGTGGTATCTTCATGTACACCTCTTCTTCTAAATCTCTATGCAAGAATGCATTATGAACATCCATTTGATGGAGTTCCCATCCCTTTGTTGCTGCTACCGAAAGAAAAGTACGTACAGTAACCATTTTTGCAACAGGAGCGAAGGTCTCATTGTAATCAATTCCTTCAATCTAATTATTGCCAAGAAAGAACGATGTTGTGGAGAAAATTTGTCACAATTTACATAATATACTATAAGATAGGAGGTACCTGTGGACGGAATTAGATTGGAGGAACATGCAGAGGGACTTATTTGTTGTGTAGTATATGTCACAAAATCTCGCAACCGAGTAGAAGCTTCTTTTGTTCTATGACATTCACCTAAGATTTCAATGACACCCCCCCTGTCGTTATTATCACTTTGAGTCACAGTCGAATTCTCAGGTACCTCACTTTCGTCTTCCTCATTCAATTCACCATTAAAATGATTGGTGATATCGAAAGAAGCACCTTGTATAAGATTTGGTTGCACACCTTCCTTATCAGCGTATGGAAATTCAGATTCAGAGAACACAACATCTCTAGATACAAAATATTTTCTTGTATCAAGATCATAAACTTTCCACCCTTTTTTTCCAAAAGGATATCCTACAAATAAACAACGTTGACCCCTGCTAGCAAACTTGTCTTTTTCCCTATTTAAGTTCCGAGCATAACACAGGCACCCAAAAGTTCAAATGTGATTATAATTAGAAGGTTTACCAAACAATATCTCATAAGGAGTCTTTCCTCCTAATAACTTAGAAGGAGTCCGATTAATCAAATATATAGCCGTCAAAACACATTCTCCCCAAAATTTGATGGGAAGATTGGCTTGAAATCTTAAAGCTCTAACCACATTTAAAATATGACGATATTTCCTCTCAATACGTCCATTCTGTTGAGGTGTTTCTACACATGAGGTTTGATGTAAAATTCCATTTTCAGAAAAATAGTTATGCAAGCAAGCAAATTCAGTCCCATTATCACTTCTAACTATCTTCACATCTTTTTGAAATTGTCTTTTAGTCATGGCAAAGAAATTACGCATGACAAGTCCCACTTCTGTTTTTTCAGTTAACAAATATATCCATACACCTCTAGAAAAATCATCAACAATGGTTAAGAAAATACGAGGCCCCACAAGAAGCATTAACACGATGAGGTCTCCACAAATCACAATGAATTAATTCAAAAATTTCATTTGCTTTAGTGTCACTAGAAACAAAAACTTCTCTTGTTTGTTTAGCTCTCAAACAAATGTCACATGGTTTATTCTTTACTGAACTATTACTAAATTCAACTTGAGGAAGAAATTCCACAATTTTTGCAGACGGATGCCCCATCCTCTTATACCATAATTCAAAAGAATCTATATGGCTTGTCTTGTATACTTGGACTGATACTGCTGACTTCAAATAATAAAGTCCCTTGCATTGTTCACCCTCTCCAATCACCATCCTTGAGGTGCGGTCCTATATAACACAAATTTTATCAGTAAATTAGACATTACAATTAGAGCCATCAAGCAATTACGACACAAATATCAAATTACAGTTCAAATTTGGAACATAGAGAACATTGTCTAGTTTGATATGTTTTCCCAAGCAAACTAATCCCTCCTTCAATGCCATCACCTGCTCTCCATTAGGTAATCCAATTGAACATGCCATAATTTCTTTCAAATTTGTTAAATATTCTAAAGTACCCGTCATATGTTGTGAAGCACCGGAATCAATAATCCAATTTAGATTATCCTTACCATTCATCTTCTCACTAGTACCCGGTTTGTACGTATTCAACAAATTGAGAAAGAATGACCATTGTTCTGCTGTTAAGGTCCTAGAAGCTGTATTTTCTTCCGTTGCTGCCATTGATGATAATGGCTGCCCAATTACATGGGTTGTATTCACCTTTGGCGTATTACTTTGTCCACCCCCTGCACTCTATGCCCCTCGTCTACGTCCAGCCCCTTTGGGTCGGTCACCTCACCATTTCGAATATCCAATGAGCTGAAAACAAGTTTCAGAATTATGTCCCTCTCGTTTGCAGTGTGAGCAAATGGCAGATTTGTCTTTCACTTCTGTTTTATACTTTCGCCCTCCTCTATTAGTTTGCACTGCAAAACTCACAACTTCTCCATGTTCCTCTTTCCCTCGTGAGATGTTTCTAACACGTTCTTCTTGGCACACTAACGAGTATGCCTTATTCAAGTTTGGCAATGGTTCTGTGCTCAAAATATTGGAACGAACTGCTCCATATAATGTATCTTCCAACCCCATCAAAAACTTATGAAGCCTCTCTTCTTCTCGTTTCTTGTCAAGTTCAGCTGCAATATTACAATTGCATCTTCCACAACGGCAGATGGGAATTTGCTCATAATTCTCAAGCTCTTCCCAGAGTTGTTTCAATTTCCCATAATAAGTCACAATCGATAGACCTCTCTGTTTACAGTTAGCAAGTTCTGCCTTGATCTACTGAACACGAGGTCCATTAACGATAGAGAATCGCTCTTTGATATCTTCCCATAAATCTTTTGCAATCTCCATATATGTTATGGTAGATCACAGTGTTGGCTCGATTGTGTTAAGCATCCATGAAACCAACATTGAATTCACAGTCCACCAATCCTCTAATTCAGTGGAATCATCAGCAGGTTGATTAATCATTCCCTCAATAAATCCGAATTTCTTCTTTGCCCTCAACGACGTTCGCATCGCTCGAGCCCATTCATCATAATTTTCTCCTTTTAATTGCACCTGAGTAATTATATTACCAGGATTATCACTCGAAGTCAACAGGTAAGGGGAGGCTGGTTTCTTTCCCTCGCTAGTCATAGCGGTTTTTTTTTTTTAACCAGTCTCTGATACCATATAAATTTTGAGAAGAAAATTTCTGTGTGATTTTTGTTCATATCACAGGCCAAAGAGGGCCAATATATATACAACATAGACGCACTAACCAAGCTTCTAAACATATAAAACAAATATCCTAAATATACTCTTTACACAATTGACAAATCCTAAAATATTCTAATACCTTCTAAACATAGAAAATAAATATCCTAAATATACTCTTTACATAATTGATAGATATTTACAGATCCTAAAATATTCTAATATTTAAGAGTTTACTTACCCTAGTAATGCTTCTTAAGGTCACTGACTCTAAATTTCTACTTGAGATTCTTGTTTGAAAAGTTGTATACTCACTTTTCTTCTAAGATCTCCACATTCCTGCATAAGAACATGATCAGCCGCATATTTTGGAGTCATCAAGGTCTTGGCACAATCCTAGTCGTGTAAATCATTTTAACTGGTTTTGTAAGATCCCAAGCAAACAATACATAAAAGGAGATTGTGTTTAGTTCGACATTAACTGATAATTAAGAATTGTTTTTTGGTTAATGTCACGTTTAATATCCCAACTTTACCACAATTTTCAATTTACTACCTAAACTTTTATTTAGTCAATTTAATACCTAATTTAACTTTCATTTGTCATATTCCTTACCTAGCATGACATTGTTAGACGCCATTAGCTTAGGTGGACAAATAGATGAATGATGGCTTAACACGTATTGTCAATTGCCACGCATGACTCTAGCTAGGTTGAAATGAAAAAAAGAAATTGAAAAAGAACTCCTCGTAAAGAAAATGCTACATCAACATATGAATGAAGAACCAGAGAAAGTCGACCCATTAAACTTTAAGAGATCATCTCTTCCATCCTACTGTGTTGATTATTGGAACTCTAATTGAGTGTCAAGAGGATAGAGACTTAATTGAAACCAAAGTCACAAAATACAAAGAGAAGTGGAAATCAAATTAAGCTAAAAATCTTAATTTATTTGCTTTGAAAAGGGTAAGAAGGAAGAGGAATCGGGTCTTTGTAGATGGGAATGTCATCTAATTTGTCCATCTCTTAGACCCAATGATCAACTTCAAAAAGCAGTAGGCTCGCATTTTATCACTATGGGTTGCTAGCAAGGGTTTCAATTGCTAGGACGAAGAGGAACCATAGTCAAAGGTTTTATGGATGCGCAAGATTCAACAAGGTAATCCAAAAATCTTAGACTCTATTATATTTAGCATGATAGACAAATTTTCATTACTTGTACTTCTTAAATGCAATAGTGTTTGCTGTAAAATGTGAAATAAAATTCCACTGTAGAAAGTCGATTAAGCCTCAATTGTTTGAAAGGTAAATTATGGCTAATTCTAAAATTGGAGAGTAATGAATACTTCCTCACTGGTTTTGCTAGTTTACTAATACAAAACCAAAAACAAAAAGTGTTACACTTATGTGAGTAAATGAGAAATATGGGCGAATTTTTTGTAAATGCTCAATAATTTTAACAATAATTATTCTATGCATATATGCTATATAGGAGGATGCTTGCAATTTCTTCTAGTAGATGCATATTGAAGAGGTGAAGAAAGTGTAAATATCGAATGTGTCTGAAGAGCTTAATCCAAAAGAGCAAATGCTGACATTGTTGGTAAATGAAGGTAAGGTTGAGAGGCTAAGGCTACAAGAAGAGAACTATATGTTGTGAAGGATAGCTTGGAGATCTAATGGAATTTGATGGCTCGATGGTTAATAATAATCCATTGCAAAGGATGACTGCTTCTCTAAATTGCGAAGTTGTAAGGTTATAAACTTTGGTCAAAGTTTACAAATACTTGCTACCGGTGACATGGTTGGGAATTATTTGTATTCAATAGTTGTTGGACAGTAGAAGTAGCATTGCTTGTTGTCATAGTAGGTTAGGATAATTTGTTAACAATTAGTATTGCGCATGTTGGAACATATGTCTTTGAGTGTAGAACTTGGTGTTCAATGTGCTCATTGAACTATAAATGATATGTATTTTAGTTACCTTTTAAACTTCAACCTATTAAGTCCTAATTCCATTTGTAGATATTAATTGTAAGCTTAAGTTTAATTCCAAAAAATATGAAGGAGGTTTAATCAAAAACTTAAATGTCAACTAGGCATAAAAGGAGGATTACTCTTTTTTTTATTGAATTTGCTGAAGAAAATGAAAATTATGTACTCAAAGGAACTATATTTAGAGATTCAAGACTTCCTATAAGGAATGAAGCTGTTCATATGAAATGGAAATCATTAGTGTGTCTTTGGTTCTAAATAGCACATCACCATTCCTAACACTTGTAACTGTACAAAGACCTTCCTAGGACCATTTCACCTATAGAAATACACGGCTATCAACAAAACAATTTGGCATGTACATCAAAACACTAATCACTTAGACAATCCACCTAAGGAATGACTATTAACAAAAAATAGCCATAGGTGGCTAGCAAAAAAAAAATGCCACATTTTCCATGCGTCAACATAAGCACGACTATGCACACTTAAGTTTTAATACTGGATGACAAAAAACAAAGGCGAAAACCATGTCTAGCATGGGTAAACATTCACTAGTTGTTCATTTAACTCTCGTGAGTTAGAATACTAGTGCCACCATTCTCATTGCTTGATTCATCAAAATTGATATGTTGAGACCCAGTCCACTTCTTTTTACAGAATCTAACATTTGTGATTCGGTCACTCCTATGACGTGGAGTCAATTTTTCTCATTGCTTCTTATCTTAGGACCACTACGTTGCTTGTGCCTCTTCCATATCAACTTGCAGGTGTGCTTGGCGTATTGCCATTTGTTCCTTACGCCACTGTTCATGGAAATGATTTGAACATGCTCTTTTAATCCTTCCCTTAATTAGAGAAACATGGGCCACTTTAGTCGTAGCCTGCTACAAGTTAAAACCAATAACTGAGTACATATTGACATAATGCGCATAAGTGTAGATACATAGCAATTATAAATGCTAAAGCTCTTACTAATGGTGTTCGTTGTCCAGCACTTCTTGGAGATCGAGTTGAACTGGCGGCCTATGAAGGAGCATTATATGACACCTCATTGAATTCTTGTAGGGTAAGCTCCTGCTGTAGTTCCTTGCGTCGAAGGGGAGAGTGATGTTCATTGGGTCCTTGTCGCTAGGGCGGGAAGCCAGGCGACAGCCATCCAAATGGACTACTTTAAGAATCCTTCCTTTTCGCTCGGATCAACAAAATATGAGGTCACTTCAATTTGCAAACTTGAAGTATAAATTTGGTAAATGATGATATTAAAGCAAAAGATAATTAATATAGAGTCAAGTATCCATAAATACTCCATTCATAAGGAGGTGTTATTAATAAATTTGATCTTCTATCTTTGTGGGTAAGTTCATTTAATAAAAATAAATTAAAAAATTGGTAAATATGTTACTAAAAATAAAACTTTACTAAATGATTTTGCATCTCAAGTGATAAGAAAATCTTATTAAGTAATACCTATTCACCCTCAACAATGTAGAAAAATCAACTGCACATTTGTGGTCATTTGCTTTATGTTGAGGAGAATTTCCCAAAAGTAACCAATAAAAAGAAGGGAGAATTTCACTATCATAAGCAAGTTGTATTTAAATTCATAATTTTCAAATGAAAAGATGTTGCTTTGGAGATGTAGCTAATTTGCAAATCAAAACACATGCCTTAATTAGTATATCATTAGCTACTCTTATGAATGGAGACCAAGAAGCATAAAAAGCTTACAAACTGCTAAGAAAAGATTTATCATATAAGTTAAATAGCTAACTTAATGAGTTTCTATTTGTTTGTTGCGGTGTGCGACCGAAGAGTAACCTTAACTACATACTAAAGGACGTTAATTGTAAAGTAAGGCTTAATGAAATCTTAGTAGGAAAGACATTTCCAATAGGCAAAGTTTCTTGTCAGGTCCTGGTAAGTGATAGGCCTATTGATATCGAGCATTTCAAGTGGTTATCTAGGTATGTCTATTAGGATGATGCCTCTTCATGTATTGAAATTAGTTAAACAGATGGTAACTCTCTAAGGGAAGACAATTTTATTAACCTATCCATCAAACAGATGGTAACTCTATATGCATTATACTGTAGGTTCAAGGTAGTATTTTTTCACATAAAATTCCACATACCTACTATAGATTCCTTTTCTTCCTTAAGACATCCCCACGTGCTGTAGAGCTCTCCATCATTTAAGGAATGTCCTTGGTCCTTCCCTGTCAATAAAGAGATATAACTTAGTTAATAAATTACAAAATCATAGTTCAATGAAATAATCCATGTTATTGCCAAGCATACTTAAGCAATTTGCTCATGGGCTTTAGGTGTTAGCTCAATAGTTATGCCACCCTATCATAGAGAAAAACAAACATTAAACATTTAATGTATGATATGGAAACATTCAAAAGAATTCAAATAGGAAGTACCTCGCTGGAGTGCTTATTTAGCCTAGGAAATGCCCGTGAGTTATGGCTCTTTTTCCCGCATAATTTGCATGTCATTAATCATGGTCACTTCCCATATACCCCGCTACCCTCTCCTTCCTCTCTATTACACTGGGTTTTTGGTCTGCTTAGCATTTTCTTTGGAATGGGAGGCAACATTTTCTTATGTAAGCTCTTCTTCCAAAACTTAGAGCTTAGCATCAGGACCACTGCATGCTTATATGTCTTCTTGTACTTATTTACTCCATACCAGTTGCTAACATAGCCCTCAACATTCCAACCCAAATACAATATGCAGGCACATACATAGGCACATGGAATGCCAATCAATCCCTATAAGTTGTAGCTAAAAGTTCGATTACCTAAATCAATTGTGTATGCTTCACTAAATTGTATAATCTCAAACTTGATGTAGTTATTGGGCAAAGGTTAGAAATTGGAACTTGTTGCCTTTTTCCTTTCAATTTGCTCACAAATGCATAAAGTAAACTGCTAAGTCCACCTATTGCTTTCTGTGATCTTATCCGTTATCCATCCCATTACTTTCTTTTAGATGCATTCCACCATGGATATAATGGACATGGGTCTTGCCTCAATCACTATGGAGTTAAAACACTCAAACATGTTATAGTCCATGACGTTACACTTTGTTTCATGCTTAAACATTACCTTGCACCAATGTTTAGGATTTTTCCGCATCAAGTCATCAGCAACTTCAGGTTTCAGCTACCTAATACGATTAATATTTTCCTACAATTCACCAACTATTGTCGACTCACATGAAACCCAAAATAAACATTACAACTCACTTCCTGTGTGTTTCTTCCTCCAATTGGTGAAAAAGTGTTGTGCATGGAATTGATGCTCCACCAATGGATAAGAGTCCTTGATAGCTTACTCCAACCCTTGCATTTAAATAAAAGGATAATGAAAATCTTTGCAGCTAAACTAATTAGACATTTATATAATGAAAATTGAACAAATTTGACATATTACCTTCTGCATATCACTAATGACAGTGAAGCCAGTTGCAACACTCAAACCTACCAATAGATCCAACTCAACTAAAAACCATGACCAACTATCCATACACTCCCTTCTACATATACCCAGGCTACTGGATACATCTGGTCATTCATATCACATGCAACAGCTCTTAACAACTTACCCTTCAACTTACCTTTAAGGAAGCATCCATCTAGTCCTAATATTAGCCTACAACCCTCGATGAATCCTATTCTACAAGCATCCAAACACACAAATAGTCTCTTAAAGTACAATGGATGGGCTGGAGTAGGCCTCTTCGCTTAAATTTCTACAACATTTGGTAACCCTTTCACGTACTTCCTCAATTCAATGGCATAGTCCCATAGACAGTTAACTTCTAACTTATATCCATCATGTATTTGTTTGAATGCACGATCTCTTGCACATTGACATTGGCTATAAGTAACCTTTACCCTTAGCTCTTCCTTGTCAAGTTTCTTCATTTTTATAGGAGACATTTTAGGCATGACTTTAAGCCTTGGCAAGAAATGCTTTATAAGTACTTTATAAGTTACTCGAGAGTTTTTTAAGGAAGGCCTACAAAACTTACTATGCCTATCATTGAAAGTTTTAACAACAAAGTCCTTGGTAGCAAACTCGTATGATGCATAGATGGAAAATGAGCATGTCTTGTTCTTGCACTTAAATTGAACCCACCTATTATCATTCAATTTCAAGGCTAAGTCCCTTATATGATTCCTAGCATAATTGCTCATTACTTCCTTAAATTGCTTTCTACTTAGAAATACTAACCCCACACATATATGTGGAACATCTGTACTTGGATCATAATGACTCTTAGTCTTCTTTCTCCTTTTTAGTGTTGCTTCACCTTCTACTACATTCTCATCACTTAAACTGGTATAGAAACTACCCTCATCATCGAAGAACATATTCTCAACTTCATTGCCGTTTCCCTTCATAACCTCACCTTTGTCGCTCCCCTTACCTAGTCTATCACTTGCTTCCCCAAAGTCATCAAACATAGTATCAACATCTATATGGAAACCCTAAATCATATAGGAGCCTCTATTTGCTAGGAAAGACTTCTTTGTTGTGCATGGTGCAAGCACTTCCTCCTCCTCATCATTCGAAAGACAATCTACCTTAATAACCTCCTCTTCCTTGTATGAATCCAAATCATACTAATTACGAATATCAACTTCTACCCCCTCCCAAGTGACCTTACCATCGATATGGTCTACATAAATCTCACCCCTATGATGGTCCCTAAGAATTGCAACCATCTGCTATACTTTTCTTGGGTATCAAAAAATAAATTTTCATAATGTTTACAAACCGATAATCACCTAAGAAGCAAAGGAGTGCCACTTCGCTAATGTTGTCAATTTCTACCATACACTCAATCTATTTACCTCTAAAGTACTACTTAAGCGCTCCTTACCCCTTAAACCAGCCACTCACATGTATTAGCAAGTTCACCCTACAGTAAGTCAAATTAAAGGCCTACTTAAATGTGATCTCAATGCAATATCATGTCAAACCACACAATAGACAGTTATGGAGCCTAAAGTACACTAAGATTATAAAGTAAACCTCTTTGTAAAGTCACATAAGTGTAACATTAGATTAGGTTGAAACATGTACCTTACACATGCGTTTGGCCTACTCGATGACATTTTTATTTGAAGATTCTATTGTGTTTTGTCATCTTTTAGGACAAAGTCCTCGTGGGGTTCGAAGATGAAGACAATGGTAAGGACACTTACTATTTCTTAACAAATACTTCCACTGGTTTAGTAGGTTCCACCTTCATATTTTTTGCACTAAATTAAGGGTTTCAAGATGCACTCACGCCCTCTCTCTCCTACTATGCATAGGGTTTTGACTCCAACACAAAAATTTACTCAACAATCGTTGAAATAAAGAAGACCATGGGGTTCTCACTACTATATGGATTATTGCAACGTAGGTCACTGCAAGATGACAACAATTTTATGGAAACTTTGCTGTAGCATAAAACACTTAGGGTTTCACTCATCCTCTCACCATTGATTTAAGGTTTCAGTAGCTGTTTAGGTTTAAAGAAAATCAATAGACTTGATGGGTTTTGACACCCATCTAATTGTGATTTTTTTTTTTCATCTTCTCCATTTTAGTTGCTCCTATTTTTTTTTTTCTCATTTTTTACATCTACATGGCTACTTTGTTCAACCTAGCTAGAGTCATATGTGGCAACTAACAACACATATCAATTTTTCATTCGTCTATTTGTCCACCAAGGTAAATAGCGTCTAACAGCATTAAGCCAAGTAGTGAATATGACAAATGAAAGTTAAATTAGGTATTAAATTGACTAAATAGAAGTTTAGGAAGTAAATTGAAAAATTTGGTAAAGTTAAAGTACTAAATTCGATATTAACCTAATGTTTTTTAACTAAATTTTCTAGCAAGCTATAGATTATTGGGTTAATATCGCATTTGGTACTTGAATTTTCTAGCATATTGTTTTATAACTAAATTTACATTAAAAGAGCCTATTTTGACATAAATTTCTTTCATGTTTTAGAAGTGTTTTTATAAAAATTCTTATATGATTTGAAAGTAGTTATGAAGTCGATTAAGGATTGAAAAATTAAACATAATTTTTAAATTAGGAGTTGAATCAAGTAGAAAAAATCGAGTTAATGTCAACCCCTTTTCTTGCAAAAATTGCAAGTTGTAATTAAAAACCCCATACCCTAATTAATTGTCCCACATGAAATACTAGGTAAAAGAAGCCCTCTATATATTATATATTGTCCCTAGTATCATTATTAAAAAGATAGTAAAGGGTATAGTGTGAACTATATTTAAATGTAAATGTAAGTTGGTTATTAATAAAACTATCTCTTATTTTCTAAAAGAAGGACACGTGTCACGTCATGTTAACTAAATTAGATACTATAAATGGTAGCAAATTGCACTATCGGTACCAAATACAATAATAACATATATTATTTTGTCCATTGATTACCGCTGGATGAATCTACGTGAGCTATGAAGCTTAGTGATAGTGAAGCCCAATTGTTTTATGGTTCTAAGTGGAGGACAAAGTTTGGAGAGAGAATCCCAAGTATTCACTAATTTGTCCGAAATGTAATTTTTAATTCCCTATGGGCTATGGCACTCCTTGACACCGAAAAACTAAAAATCAATCAAAATCATGGTTAAGTGATCCTAGCTAATAACCGAAAATATACTCTTTATTCTTTCCACTTTTTGTCTTTTCCTTTTTTTTTTTTTTTTCAAGGAAACTTCCTTATCTCGAATAAATAATTAAACATTTGTCCGATCGTTGGAGTTATGAACTACTATTAACTTATCGATAAAAGGCAATGTTGCCGATTTATCTTGTTAAAATGCAAATTCAGAGTAGACAAATTCACTAAATGGAATTGCTAACATTTTAGCCCGATATTCTCGTGGATGTATATATTCTCCCAGATAATGCACATATTAGCTATTCCAACAAATACCAGCCTGTTACTCTTCTAGTGCTGTTGCTTTTACTTTTTCGTCTCATGAGCTAAGAGGTCAAGGCTCTGCTGGTACTTGTACAGGAAACTAAGCTTCCTTTTATTGGCTTATTAATATCATGGATATTTACCATAAAAAAAGAAAAACAACAAATTCCAGCCTGTCTCATCTATGATATCTCTCTCGTTTTTTAACCCATGGTGTTACATATGCATTATAGGAAAATTATTGCAATGGATGGACAACATTCGATCAAAACAACATGTATTGCTATTTTTGTTGTTATAGTGCAATTTAGATTGGTATTTGGAACCTGTAAAAGAGAAAACGTAAAGTTATCATGTATATTAGAACTGTCTAACATTACCATTTTAATACTTAAGTCAATAATTTAGATAAAATATTTAATTATGTAAGAGAGAAAGAGTAAGAAATGAAGGTATTTAGAGAATCTTCCCTTTATTATCCTTGTATATTTATAGAGCATGTCTGATAATTGAAAGGAGAGGTAATGGAACCTCCTTGGACATGTGGTAATCGTAAGTTACCAACAAGAGCAACTGTCAAATTGTTTGCATCCTTATCTTAGTGTTTGAATATTCAAACTGCGTGGGTTGAGCCTCACTAATTCGACCTTTAAACTCCTGGTTGGCAGAGTGGTATCGAGCCAGTAAAGCTCCCAGGACAAGTCGGCAATCCGAATGTCAATCTGTTGTCATCGACTTACAGGAGGTTATTATAAGAATGAGAAAGGGTGCAGTTACTTGTCTCGAAGTGTTTCTTAAGTCTAAACAGGTCGGCAAATTGCCAAGCATCCAAGCTAAAATTCACCATCAATAATTATTATTATTATTATTATTACACATGTTTTATATATATAATTGTCATAATTACTAAGATAACATCACCAAAAATATTTTCTAACAAGAGTGAGTAACTTTATCGCATAGGACACTCACTCGAACTCTTCTTAATCAGATAGATTCTAGTTAGATAATTAAAGCTATAGAGTAGATTCCAGATAATAATTTCTCGTAACTTGTTCTTATAGTGTAGGGTATGATAAGAAGTCGGAATACTGTATACTCATACTAGAACATATACTTCGAAGTATATAGGGTACGAATTTCAAGGTCTCCAACTTATAATAACAATTGAATAAAATTAATAACTCAAGGATACCTCTCTCATCAAAATAAAGCAAAACCTAACCTTCTTAGTCCTGCTCTTTTCATATTTCATTTTTAGTTTTTTACGCCATCTTATTTTCGTCATTTATTTTCTACTCTTTCCATTTTTACTAAATCCATCGTCTAGTTAAACTTGTTTTCTCTAATGGAATATTTTCTTTATTTTATTTTAGACAAAAGATTTGGTATTCTTACTAGATCTAAATCTAATTTTCATATAGTATAAAGAGATTATTTTATTGATGCATGGAGAAAAATATTTTAGTTTAAATTTATAGTTTATTTTATTTTCCATCTTATGTCTTTGTTTTCCCATGGTCAATTGTTTGATCATATATTATCATTACATCTATAATTAAGAATTATATAATCTTGCAAATTATTTATTCACATTTTAATAAACTTTTTAGATCTCTTGTATGATATTTACCGCTTTCATTTTTTAAAACAGTATGCTTATTCCCTTAAATATCTACTACCATTACAATGTAATTATTCTAAAATAAATGTTTTATTTACACAAAAAATATTTTGTATAATACTTCTATAAAAATTAATCCATAATAATAATGGTTAAAGATCCATTTAAGGAAAAAAAATTACATAGAAATAAATCTCAATGTACTTCATTCATTAGTATCATTTGAAGGATTGATTAAATTAAACAATTACTTGTGTAAAAAATGGGTCGGGTTTATTTTATATTTTCAAAAAAAAATAGCCTTATTAAAATTTATAAGAAAAAAAATTACAAGTATCCTATACCATATATAATCTACAGGGTATATGATGATTTTAAGATGCTATAAGATAAGTTACGAATAGTAAAGTTTCGGAATCTATATCTATAAATAGGATATGGATAAAACCTTATATTTTATCCATTCTATACTAGTTTATTTCTATTTTATTGTATTCATGTGTTGATTTTAAAAATGAACGGTGAAAATAGAAAATAGAAAAATAAAAAGTTTCAAAATTATCTTAGAAGATTATCAATAAGATGAGAGGGGAGGATTACTTCGTTTTGTGAGGCATGCTTATGAATGAATAAGTTTGGAAAGAAAACATAATTTAGTACAGAGTTCCACACTTTACTCAATCCGAGCCAAATGAAGCTTCTTCTTCTTCTTCATCTTTATTTTATCTTTTGAATTTTCATTCTCCACATTCCGTAGAATCCTTTGAAATTCTTGCAAAATCATAAAAAAAAAAAAATAAAAAAAATCAAACAAATAAAAAGAAAAATTGTTAACTACACTTTACCACATCAATACCGAGAAAGGGAGAAAATATTATATATATTTTTTAAATTCCCAACTTTTTTCAAAATAATCTCACAAATATCATACTTAAAATCAAATTTCCAATACCCAATTTTAAAATCAGCTCCAGTTGGTTATTGAAAATAATCTCGAATTTTAGATGCTGGACTTAAAAAGTCCAAAACGTTAACCAGTGCACCAAGCCCTTAATCCTTATTATTCAAGTTTAAATTATTATATTAAAGTTAGTGAAAACTCGATTTTGAGTTTATTTAAATCGTTTTTTTAAAATATGATTTTAGTTTATTTTAAATTTGTATTTTAAAAAACTAATTTTAAGTGTGATATTTTTAGGAATATTTTTTAAAAAACTCTACTTTTTAGATTTTTTTTAAATATAATATTATTTTCCTTTTTCCTAAGAGGTCATGTCAATTAAGATCAAGGTTTAAAATTTATTTTTAGAGCTAATAAAAACTTCATGTAATAGGACAAACATACGATTTGAAATTGATATTAAAAACACAAAAGATGTGGAAAGGTTTACCTTAGCATGTTTTGAATTTTGAAGATCTTGAAGCGTTGTTTGTACGGATATATTTATGAATAAAATAGGGTTAAGTCCTGTCTCGTACTTATTTTAAATTTATAATTGGGTAATGAGGTTTTTTAGGGGAAAAAAAATGAACAATTGTTCTTAAGATAAGGGAATGACGAAAATAAACGAACCAGGCTCGAAGCCAAGTGAAGTAAACTTGCTTGCTGTTGATGCGCTAACTTTGAAAACAGCATGTCTCTTCCCGCCTTCACAGCTATCCCTTCAACAGACTTCAATAAATTACCGACACCGCTGCCGCCACTTTCCACTAACCACCATCCAAACCGACCAAGACCCACCAACTTTGCTCCAGTAGTCAAACACCCCACTGTTTCATGGACCTCGTCGATTTCCCGCCACTGCTACAGTGGCCAATTACCCGAAGCAGTTGACGTGTTTTCTCGCATGGTCAAATCAGGTGTACACCCCAATGAAATAACAATTATAACGTTACTCTCGGGTTGTGCTGATTTCCCATCGAAAGGCCAGTTCCTGCGAGATTCGATTCATGGGTTCGGCCGAAAGCTGGGAATGGTTAAAGAGGACGTAATGGTTGGAACTGCAGTAGTGGACATGTATGCGAAATGTGGGCGTGTGGATTTCGCGAGGACAGTGTTTGATGAAATGGGTGTTAGAAATTCTGTGACTTGGAATACCATGATTGATGGGTATATGAGAAATGGCTACGTTGGAGATGCAATTGAACTATTTGATAGAATGCCTGTGAAAGACGCTGTGACATGGACGGTTCTGATCAATGGATTTGTGAAAATGGGACGTTTTGAGCAAGCTGTGGATTTGTTTCGGGAAATGCAGGTATCTGGGACCGAGGCTGATTATATCATGGTCATTGCGGTCCTTGCTGCATGTGCTAATTTGGGTACACTTGGATTGGGATTATGGATGAATCGGTGGATTATGGCACGGGGCTTTGAGGAAAATGTCAGAATATGTAATTCATTAATGGACATGTATTCTCGATGCGGTTGCATAGAATTTGCTAAGCAGGTTTTTGAGAGAATGCATGGCAGGACTATTGTGTCGTGGAATACGATAATTGTGGGGTGTGCTGCAAATGGGAATGCAGAGGATGCTCTGCAATATTTCAGTAGAATGAAAGAAGCAGGATTTGAGCCCGATGGGGTTAGTTTTACGGGAGCGCTTACAGCTTGTAGCCATGCTGGTTTGGTTGATGAGGGGCTTGGTTACTTCCATTTGATGAAGGATATTTACGGGATAAGGCCAAGAATTGAGCATTTCGGTTGCTTGGTTGATTTATACAGCCGTGCAGGCCAACTTGAAGATGCTATGCAAATTATAGAAAACATGCCAATGAAACCTAATGAAGTGGTCTTAGGTTCTTTGTTGGCTGCCTGTAGAATTCATGAGGATGTGAGTTTAGCTGAAAGATTAACGAAGTATCTTTTGAAATTGGATCCTTGTTCTGATTCAAATTACATTTTGCTTGCCAACATATATGCAAACGCAGGTAAGTGGGATGATTCGAATAAGGTTAGAAGGAGAATGAAAATGCTTGGTATACCAAAGAAACCTGGATTCAGTTCAATTGAGATAGACTGTGTTAATCATGAATTTGTAGCTGGTGATAGATCACATCCAGATATGGATGACATAGAAAAAATTCTTGACCTCTTGTCATCTGAGTTGAAACCCTATAGCTATATTAATAAGACTATTACTTGGGAACCATACAAGAATGACTGATCTTGCTAAACTTCTAAGAAGAAAGAGGAACTCGCCTATATTTAGACACATTTTTATAGAAAAGGAGAAAAGGGGGCACTTCAAAGGCTTCTCCTTCTGTAATGGTTCACCCTAGACCATCTGATCTGAATAATAAGTTTACAAATACTTTAACTGATAATACCAGAATAAGCATGTTTACTTAATCTAGGATAAGGTTAGGATTGGTATTAGCATAAGAACGGAGAATTCACATGCATTTGGGGCTGGAAGCATTGTATTATTGGTTCAAGTGCTTCAGAAGGAGGTTACAGAAAATTCTGCACCTGAAAATTGGATTTGGACAGAGAGAGTTTGGAACTGCATACAAGGTAGATATGCATGATGGTGTTCAAAAAGCTGTCCACAGGTTGGAAGTGAGAGCAATCTGCAACAAGACATTAGATGATTTACGGGCTGATATTGCTGTTGCCTCAAATTTTCACCACAGAAATCTATTGTCTGGGTAACTCTATCGATGGTCATGAGAGGCTTCTAGTTTACGAGTATATGCCTGTGGTAGCTCTCAGCAGGCATCTTTTCCAGTGGAAGTAGAAGTTACATGGAGCATTTATCTTGGAGGGAGAGATTCACCATAGGCCTCAAGCCAGAGGAATTAAGTCATCCAATATTCTTCTGACTGATGACTTCAGGGAAAATGTTTTAGATTTTGGGTAGTAATTTCACTTCAGATGGAGAGAGATCAGTTGCTGCTTTGCTTGCAGAAATTTGGGTATCCCGAACCAAATCTGCAGGTATACCTTTCTTAATTAAGTCGTTTTTTTTGGAATAAGAGAGCATTAAGATAACCATTAATTCCATAAAAGGACTTATAAATTCCTATGACGAAGGATGCTCATGTAGTCCTGACAGTGCTTGAACTAAAAGCCGAGCTGTTGTCTCCACATCCTGCAACTTTTGTGGTCATGCAGACTATATTCTAATAACAACTTAGACCTTCTAAATTTGAATGTAAACAGGCTATATTGTGCGTTACTCTTAACTGCTAACTTTAGCAAATGACAAGTATTATTCAATTGAAACATATTGAATATGTTTGATTTAGCACAAAATACATCTGCATATACACACAACAAAATATGATGATTGACTCCATTAGTCTATTTATGTTTGATGTTTTTATAAATTTTTCCGAATCTATCTCACGTTTACTTTTTTCTTTTTTATTTTTTTTGGCCATATTCACCTATGTTTAATAAACTAAAAATATATTAAGAATTATATCAAATTCAATTGGATTTATAAATCTAATTAACATAGTATTTTAAAACTTAAGTTCAGCATGATTTACTTTTGGAGCTCGAGAGCTCAAGTTTTACCTAACTACTGTTAAAGCAAATTCAAATAAAGCATTAATCAATTTTAAATAGTTTACAAAGTGTTCGGTGTCTTTGCACATATACCCCCACCGAGTCTATTGTTTTAGAGCCATGAACCGTCCTGAACCCAAAACCCGCCAAGTTCTGCAGTCTGATGAGTTAGGTGTGGTTCCCAAATCGTTGGGCCTGTTCTTGATCGGTTCTGGTTTGGGATTTAACGAGGAGCGGTCAATGCACGTTTTTGAGGCTCTGATAGATAAGGATAATTACTCTGGAAAATTTCTCGAATGGTGGATGCTGGCCCTTTCGACGGACGATTTAATCAGTGTAATGTGACAAGATGGGTCCCACAATGTTGGGCCTTTTATTTTTTCTTTTACTTTTTGGCCAATGGGGCTTTTAGTTTCTAATTCTGACTTGATGGTCCAACCATCTTTTGATCAAATTCCTTGAATAAATATGAGCTGTTTCGAACTTTTTGTCTTATATAATAATTATATATTAGTTTCTTTGTTAAAAATGCGTGTATAGAATAAACTTTTATAATTATGAATTAATCTTTTTTATTTAAATGCTTGCCAAGCGTGGGTTCATTTTTAGACCCGGAAACCTCGATATCCTCAATATTTTTTAAAAGATAATTTTTAAATTAAAAACAAATTAAATTTTAAGTATTATAAATGACTTAAAAAGTTTCTTGTTAGTAGATTAACACTTTCAAATTTTTTAAGCAATAATTTTAAATTTCAAATAATTAATTATAAAAATAGACAATCTTCAAATACCAAACATACCGTTCACCCTTCATTCGAAATATATCAAGATAATAAACACAAAATTATAATTATATATCTCCTTAACCAAAAAAAATATTATAATTATTTATACACAAGTACAACATAGAATATGTACAAAGGATTTTAGATAAGACGTGCAATAAACACAGAAGAGACGATTTATCTAGGTGCCCCGACCCAAAGAAGAAAAAGGGGTAATTTTTTATTTAACTAGAAGAAAATTTATGGCAGTCTTCCTATCTATTTTGAGTCCGCAATGCAGAGCCTCCTACAATTATCCATTATCAGTAAGTTATATACGGTATTAACTGAAGATGTATTTGAATTTGTTTATTTATTTATTTATTTATTTTGGGTTAATTATAAAAAAGTGACACGTTTTATGATGGTTTTACCAACAAGTATTATGTGAAATTTAATCTAACAAATACATTATTTGTATTTTAAAGTTATTTGTAATATATACTCAGGCCACACATGGCACAAATTTAGTGGGTGAACTAGTATTAAACGATTATAAACTAAAATTATAATTGAAAATAAACAAAACATAAATAAACATACATATAGAAACATAAACAAACTATAACAACCCTAACACCATGGAGTGGCTGGCAACCGTTAGTAAGGTCACGCAATAGCCCCCTAATGGTCATCGACCACCTTGTAGCCTTGTGGTGACTAGTAAGGGAACTAAATGTAAGTGTGGGTTACAATTCACTATAAAAGTAGGTCATACAACCCATATAATAGCGGTAGATACCTACGATGGTGGCAATCACCAACCACTAATTTGTAGGTTGCAACCTACACTTTATTTTAGTCATTTTCCAGCCATCCCAATATTAAGGGGTAGCGAATGACTATAATTGAGTTATCATCATATTATGTTTTATTTCATATCTGGATGAAAAATCTCAATCCTTGACACGATGCATTTATTAATTGTTTATGAATACCTCAACTCGTGACTTATAGTATCTTGTATACTAATTCAACTCATTTATCAGCTCTTTAATTATATACTATTTTGTTTAAAGTTTCCTTTTAAATTGACAATTCTATATTAGTTGCTTATTAATAAAATTCTTTTATGATGCCTTTCTTAATTAAGTGCTTTCTCTATTTGAGATATCACACATAGCATCAGTATTAGAATACAATGCACACAAATCATTATTCAAGTAGATTATTGCTTATTTTTTAGTGAACAACAATTAATTATATTTATCAACTCTCTAAGGATCTAAATAATTTAAAAAGATGTGATTAATTTTTAACTAGTATGCTAATTATTATTTCATAACAATTATACATCTCTTAAAAAACCTTGTATAGAAAAGTTCAAATGATAAGTTTGACAATCTAAATCCTCTAAACACTAATGCCAGTTTAGGCACATATTAAATCTATGCAAGCTTTGCAATCCGGTCCTCTTCCATTTACTTTAATTTATGTGGTTTATTAAGTGCTATAAAACAATTCACAAGAAAAAGAAAAAGAAGATTTCTAACACATGTATGTAATTTTTCCACTGGAGGTCTTAAATAAAGTCAATAATAATGGATCAAAGGCCTAACTAAAGTCAATTTCGCTATTCGTTATAAATTATAGAAGATATGAATTTTTTAGAAGAAGAAAACTTACATAAGAAGAAAATATTGTGCAAATATGGCTACTGTTGCTTAGATATGAAAGTAAGATAAGGAGGGAAGAAAGAATGAATGCTAATTGTGATTTGATGTATTTTATTTTGTGCTTTAAATATATATATATATATATATATTGAATTTTGTTTAATATTACTACATCAAGGGGAGAAATAGGAAAAAAAAACAACTAAAAAAAGAAAATACAAATTTAATGTTAAACAAGTCCACGAATCGAATTTGGACCTGTTTGCAATTTCTATTTGTTTAAATAGGTTTGGAACATAAACACAAATTTGAACGTATCAAAATGGATCTAACTCATTTGACTTTCATGTCAATTTTTTTAATACATTAACCTGATTAAATTATATCATGTCGTATTTAGATCTATCATTTTCGAGTCTCAAATTACTAACCCTACCCCCTCCCCTTGGTGGAGGCCAACCACCTAGGCTAGCCCCTGTCATTAGGGTGGCCACGTTAGGGTGGCTTAAAATGCACAACTATATATATATATATATATATATTCCCAATTTTCTTATTTTTTATTTTTTATGCTAATATTTATTAATATTATTTATATAAATTATTCTATAATAAGTTTTTAACCAATATAATTTTCACACGTATCCATATACTTATGTAACAAAAAAAGAAAATTCAAATTATGTATTCATTGAAAATGAAAACGTAAATTACCTATTTATAAAAGTACCAAAACACAGATGATATTTTTATAATTGGCCTTCAACATCCAGTTTCGGATCCATCACTTTCCCTAAATTCCAAGCCAAAGTGGAGAATTATTGGACTGGCTAAAACTTTTCATGCATTTTGGTCAGAGATGGTATAATCTTATCATGAGTTGCTTTTCGGCTTTCTTTTCATATTTTCACCAATATTGTACTTAACTCGTATATTTTACATCGCTAGCCTTTACATAAATCTTTTTACGTTCAACAAGGAAGAGGTAAATTTGCAAGTGTTGTTTTTGCTCTTAGAGATAGACCGCAAATCGTAGCTCCATCTTGGTACTTTTATTCCTTTATGCAATGCATCTGGTAGGCTGAATGGAGTCAGAATGAAAAAGTATTATTTAATTTTATGATAGGGGATAATTCTGGAATAATGGTCATACTCCATTGGAAATAGTAATTCCTTTAATGAAGAGTGAAATAAAAATTCCTTATATATTTTATGTTTTATGGAATAGATATTGCTAACTGAATTAAGTTTTTTACAAATCAAATAAGGATTAGATATTTTAAGGGGTAAAAAAGAAAAAGAAGAGGACAAAGTGGCAATTCCACTCTGTTTAACGAAATCGTAAAAGATTTTTTCCACTTATATTTATTTGATTGCTGTCGTTGGTATTATTACTTTACTTGTATATCACGTTCTGGCAGAAGGGTATTAAATCTTTACGTCCCACAAGCTCCCGCCACTCAGTCTTAGACGAAGAGTCGAGAGTCAAAGAAAAGGCGATTCCATTTTCATGCGGTTGGGAGTTGACCGACTCAGTCAGTCGCACTTGGGCTTTGTAACGTAGTCTACGAGCTGAACACGCGATGGAAACATTACTGGCAGACCGTAGAAATTGCCGATTTTTGAGACGGGACGTAAAATAACCCTAATATGAATATTTATAGAAAATAAATAATTCTTTGATTGGATCTTATCTTTTGTTGAAGCGTGATCGTTTTTTATCTTTTTTTTTTTTTTTTTCATTCTAATTGTCATCAGAACCCGGATCTAAATTTTTGCAGAAGTCTCATCGTCTTTATTTATTATTATTTTTTTCATTGTAGCTGCTATCAGAATTCAGAACATCTCAATATCCATTCTCTCTTAAGTACTAGCCGTATCAGATACTACGGCAAAGCATGTTATTCGTAGTTTCACACGGTATGGCCATCCTTTTTTTTACAAAATTGGTCTCTCGTATCAGGATTAATACGACTATAATGCCATATCGTACAGATAGACAAATTATCAATCTAGAAAATGAAACTCATCTATTCCGTAAGCATTTCAAGTGGTTTCCCTTCTAAACCTGTAACATAAATCATGAAACTGATATGTTCGTCTGTTTCGGTTCAGACAATGGTACGGATTTTACGTCCTAATTATTTTATAAATAAGTACTCTATATGCTCTTATGTCAATCAATTAAACGACAAGAGAAATAAGATTCCTATCAAAATTATTCCATGAAGCCAGCAATAATACTCAACATTTATAACAAAATATATACACAAAGATGGTTTTTCCTGCAAATCATTTTTGTTTTTTTTTGGGTACTTCTATCTTATCCTATAGGATATGGTCTTCGGTGTTATATATATAGGAGATACGGGATGCATGATTATATTTATGGTCAAATTAAGAACGTTCATCTAAACCTATTATACTCTAAAATCAATTTATATATGGTACTTTTGTAAATTTTTTATATAGTTAGTATTTGTGTAAATTTATCTTTTTCAATGGTACATGTGCAAATTCCTTGGTTGTAGACATATATATATATATATATATGTTTTTAATTTTATTTATAATTATCACCCTCCTATAAGTTTTATTAATATATTTTAATCCTTTTACAAATTATAAAAATAAAAATCTGTTCCATCCATTTCAACTCTGTTGCCTTGCTTGTGTTTGCTCAATCATCAAGTAGATTCTAGTTCTTGGAAACTTTATAGTGTCAAGTATTTGAGGATTAGAATCGTCTGATTGGCATATATTTAGATCAAAATGGGCTGAAATGAAAAAATATGTATTCTTATCCTGTAATCCTCAAAATACTTTGCCAAGGATCCTTTTTTTTTTTAAGTACGGTAGGTTTTCTATTTCTCTCAGGATGTAAAACAATCAAGAAGTCAAATAATTGCATCGCACAAATATCCAAATCCGAGTATTTAAACCTATATAATATTTTCTTCAAATAGTTTAGTTTGGTTCTAGTTCTATAGTAGGTAAACTAAATCGAACATAGCCTTCTAGGCCACAGACTCATAGTTTAATTCCAACCTCCTTACTTTCGTATATTCACGTACAGAATTCCCATATTTTACATTTTTATTTTTGATGAATTTAGTCATACTAAATGCTATTTCTTTTTCTTTTTTTTTTTTTAGTTTATTAATCTTATCAAGTGCAAAAATGACTATAGAATGGCCTAAAAATACATTTTCGAAAACTTAGGATTTAAATGCTGAATAAATAGGGATTAACCGCTTATGAGATAACTATAAAGAGATGTTAGTGTAATTGTCCTTAAATTATTTGCATATTTTATTAAATAATCTTCTGCTCTTTGCCTATGTAGGCTAAAAATTCACGAAAGGAATTTGTAATATTAATTCAAGCCGTAAGCATTACTTTTACTTGATTCGAGATGGAAATCAAATTCTCAATTTGACTACATACCTAAAAACTCTTAGGCATTGACATTGTCCCAAAATACTATCTGTTGTTGGAATTTTTTTGTATTGGACTAATATGAGGATTTTTTATTTAATAAAAAGGATTGATTATTTAGCCTTAATATAAAAACGTACATGATAAACCTAAAATAAATGTAATCATATGATATGGGTTATGCATATCTTATTGATAAGACGACTGTATAAAACTGATTCATTGAGATCTTTAAGGGGGTTCTATTAAGCTTTTCTTTTAAATATCACTTTCATCTATTACCATCATAATAAAGTAAGAGCGAAGAGGAAAACTAGCCTTTAAAAATGTGTTCTTTCGGCTATAAAATCTCCACCCAATCAAATAAGATTTTTATTTAAATTTTTATTATGTGTTGTTTATTGTAATTTGGATTACATCTATTTCTTTATCCCAGTTAATTACATCCTTACATATGTAAAACTTTAATATATATTTCTCGTTATAAGTGAAAATTATAATTCAAGATATAGTGTTATTTAGCAGTGAAATATCAATATTGATATGGATAGACTAAAATCGTCTCGGTAGTGTTATTCAATATTTAAGCAGCAAGTAGCCTGTTAGGTGTGAGCTGTCACATAGAATGTCAAAATCTCTGTCCATTTCAAGATTCTTGAGAAGTTGAAGTCAGCATGCAACCTTTGAAGAAACTGCGTGGAAGGAGTCGTTTGTATATTTTACAGTTGACTTTAGTTTTTCCTTATATTAAAGATTAAACAACTGTCACAGACCAAGAGTAAAACGTGTGTTCCTGTTTAGCTAATTCACTTGACCTTGTCATTGGAGCTGTTGCTGACCTTAAAACAGACAGATATCCAATTAAAGTTTCCTAGATCAGTTCAAATATGCTTTGGAAAAACTTGTCTGACAATAAACCTTCTGTTTTTGTTTTGTGTTCAAGTGATGTCATTTTTAATTCAAGAAGTGGTCTATCTCAATGTCTTTTAAGCGCTATTGCTTGCTATGTTTGATCCTTGTTTCACTTCTAGCGATTACTTTCTTGAACAATTCCATTTTAGACGATTCTAGGATTTTGTATTCTGATACCAAGAGCTCGCCTTGTGGTAAAAGCAAGCATGAAGAATCTAGGAAGCTAAAACCTGATGTCTCACAGTCGAAGCAACGGTCTAAATCTAAACTAACGGATCTTCCATGGCTTTTGCCTCGATCTTATGCCGGAGGAATCTCGAGCAAGTTCATCGCGGGATTGGTACATGGGGATAAGCTCGGCTTCGAAGGGCATTTAGTGAATATGATGGTAGGCACTCCTCCCAAATTGTTCCCATTAATAATTGACACAGCCAGTGACCTTATATGGATGCAATGCGCTCCTTGTCATGACTGTTACGAGCAAAATGTACCTTATTTTGATCCCAAGAGTTCAGAATCTTACCAAAACATTAATTGTCTTGATCCCCGGTGCCACTGGGTCCGTACGCCGGAGAATTTAGAGCCTTGCAATGGGGAAAATCAGACCTGTCCTTATCACTACATCTATGGCGACAGAGAGGGATCCTCCACAACCGGGGATACTGCGGTTGAGACATTTATTCTTAACGGGACATCATTTCCTGGCTCTAGGAAATCTGAATTGGCCAAGATAGAGAATGTAATGTTTGGATGCGGTCATTGGAATAGAGGCTTGTTTTCGGGTTATGCAGGGATTTTGGGACTAGGAAGAGGGAACCTGTCCTTTGCCTCACAAATCCAATCTCAATATGGTCATTCCTTCTCATACTGCCTTGCCGATAACAACGTGGAGGACAAGACAGATGGAAGGAATAGGAGCAAGTTGATTTTTGGGCAGGACACGGAACTTTGGCAATCCAATATGAATTTTACTTCATTTATCCGAGGCAGAGACGACACGTATTATTATGTCCAGATAAGGTCCGTCGTAGTTGGAGGAGAGGTGCTCGACATTCCGCAGGAAACATGGGGTTTCTCATCAGATGGCTTTGGTGGCACAATCATGGATTCGGGCACTACCCTCAGTTTCTTTCGAGATCCAGCTTACAAGATAATCACCGAGGCATTCCTAAAGAAGGTGAACAAAGATTATCCCTTGGTAGGAAACGAGCGCCTGTATCCTTGTTACAATGTTTCAGGGGTAGACAACCTGGAAATGCCAGGATTTGGGATTGTTTTTGCTGATGGTGCTGTGTGGAATTTCCCTGTTGAGAATTACTTCATTCCTTTCTCCACTAAAGAGTGCTTTTGCCTGGCAGTCTTGCCATATCATAACTTTTCGATAATCGGTGATTATCTTCAACGGAATTTCTACGTCTGGTATGACACAAAGAGGTCTAGACTGGGTTTAGCAGCCATGGATTGTGCTAATGTCTGACCTTGTAGTTCCTTGTCAATGGACTAGAGAGGAATGTATCCATCATTTCACTCCTTGTGTGCTCGATTGATAGTCAGATTGCCTAATGACTAGGAATTCTTCCAAATTATTTCATCTGTATCTACATTTTTAGATTGATTAAACAAAGATACCGTTCGGTTAATAGATCAATTTTCTTTTAGACATAGTAGTTGATGGCTAGAAATAGAAAGCTATATTAACAGGTTGTGCTCATCTTCATATCTTAACTAGTAACCTAACCTATGTATTAATCGTTTTTTAAAACCTAAACTCATAACCTAACCCATTTACGCATTTAGTAAACCTGGTTCACACATTAGATCCGTTTATTGTTAAAGGAAAGTTTAAGACGAATCCTCAAATATAATTATCAGGTAATTAAGGAATTAAAATTAAAGTTTCACTAATTTTTTTTCAAACACAACAAATTATACTTCAATGAAAGTTCACCAAATCAAATCCTACATAAATAAACAAAAGTGATAACTCAAAAGCTTAAATCCAACTATCAAATCCAATTAAAAAAAAAAAAAAAAACTCGTTATCTTGTGAGAGCCTATGACATCATAAAGCTTAAGTATATTTTGTTTTCTCTTAACAATTGATCATCTAAGAAACACTAATCAGCAAAGTGAAACCAACTTTAAGGCATCAATCAATTTTGTAAATTATATCACGTAACACAATACATTAAAGAGTGAGGATTATATAAAGGATTATCAATTTGACTTTCAACTATCAACCCAATCATCACACGTCATGATTGTAAATGGGCTTATATAAGTAAAACTAGACACGATATATAAACAACTAGATCTATTTATAAAAGGTGTAAATTTGAGACCAACATATAAACCTGTTTATAATTCTTTTTGATAAATAAATTTGGTGAATGTATTGGAATATGACCCCACATTTCATTTACAAATGTAATAGAGTCGATAGACTCATCACCTATGACAAAAGTATAACAAGGCTTACATACTTGTCGTAAGGGTTAACTCTACTCTCGTTGTTGACAAAGTAATCGTCCCATAACAAGTTTATCACTCATTTTCATGCCATCAAGAGCACAATACATCTATAACGTTTGAGTTGATGTCCCATTCCATGAATTCATCTTGTTGCAACTTTTTTTCTTGCTTAACTGACTCATATGAGATATGACTCCCTCATATTGAAAACTCGCTAAGTCGCTACAATAATCTTAGCACCTAAAATAACCACACAATTCAAGAGGAATGATTCCCCTTAGATGATTAGACCCTAAGTTGCTTTTTTATGAAAGGAATTGTTGGTGAAACCCTTAGATTACAATTGAGTCTCACTTTGTCTTAGTTTTTCTTCCTATATAAGTGATAGGAATCAACCCTCTGAACTAATCATAAGAAGTCAAGTTAGAGGACTTCAAGGGCTCGTACAGAAAATACTAGCTCTAAGCCATAATTGAGACGAAGACTCCTATCCCGATCTAACCTCCTGTCAACCTGTTTCTTAGATCCTCACATATGTCCAACATACTTCTACCCAACAACGAAGTCCTAATCGAAAAGATAACCTTGAACTAGCTGTGCCGAGCTACCGACCTAACCTATTGGCATCTGACTTCAAGACAACTGACCTTTTTGCCAAGCTGATTGACTCCTAACCTAATCCAGATCGGGTCGGCCCTTGACTCCCAACACTTTTTGCTTTTGCCTATGTATCATACTCTTGACGTGCAACCATCAAGTAATACGTACCTTCTGACACAATGTTCCAAGATAAGTCTTTCTTTTCCGTGCTGGATATTCTTTGTCATTTTTACCCCTTTTTAGCATAATTAATGTAACGTAATTGTAAAATACTCTTTTATCTTTTCATATGTGTAAAATAAGCCCATTGAGTAAGTATATAAACCCCTACTTTCCTTATACGCAAATAATCATCCAACTTTTAATACAGAATTATTCTCTTTGAGCAACCTTAGTGTTCTCGTTATTGTTCAACTCTTATCTATTCTCTTTAGTAAAGAGTAATAGCAAGTGACCCTTCAGCTCGAACCAATGTATCACATCCAGCGAATTGTTAGCCAAGTAGGATCAAATGGTATATCATATCCATTCAATAGTTGCCTGAACTTTGCTAACCTTTTTCCTGTTTATTTTAGTTCGTTCGTTGTGGTGTTCCTCCGTGTGTCCGACCCCGGAGATGTATTAGCTTCGCTGGTATCAAAACACAGTTTTACGAGGGAGTGTATAAATTTGCAGTGAAGTTTCGGTTCGCTTTACTGTCGGTGGCTACTGTGTTCCTTCCATAGCTACTGTAATGTGTTTGAGCATTCATAAGTGCAATTTCATTGATACTCTGTTTTACTATGTTTTCCATTGCAACAACAAAGCAAGTTTGTTAATAGTTTGTTAATTTATTTGAAAATGTATTATGCTGTGTTAGATTTAAGTGTTTAGGGAGTTATTGGTGACCGGGGTAGTAGTGCTCAACCTAGTCGAGGTCATAATAGTAGTAACACCCCAAGGTCTGTTGATGACAAATTTGACAAACTCACAAACCTTGTTGAGAGTCTAATCACCGCAATACAAGTTAATAGGTAACAACCCTAGAGTGTTCAGTAATGAAACCTATAGGACAGCATCCCTAAGAGACACTATAGCCAAGGCAATCGAACCCATCACCCAGTTCAACTGCCATAGGCTAGAAGAGTAGAAAATAAAGCTGCTAAACGAAGACTGGAGTTAGAGGAGATTAGGGAAGATGACGAGGAGGTGGATGTTGAAGAGTTTAGTAAAGAAGAAGTTGATTATTACCAAATGCAGGGAGAAGGATGCCAAGTTCCTCGGGGGCTAGACAATGTTAACGTGTAAATCCCGCCCTTTAGTGGAAGTGGAGATGCGGATGAATACTTAGATTAGGAAGAAAAGTTCGAGAAAGTATTTGAGTATTATGAGTATGAGGATGCGGTCAAGGCCCAACTTGTTGCATTGGAATTAACTGGATACACCACCATGTGGTAGAAGAATCTGAATGTCGCTAGAACTAAAAATGAGAGACAAGGTGTTAGGACTTGAGACGAGATGAAAAGGTTGTTGAGGGGTAGATTTGTGCCCAAAACATACCTATAAGATACGTTTACCAAGTTATAGGAGCTTCGCCAAGAAAGCCAACCTATCAATGACTATATTAGAGAATTCCAGATGCTTATGATCAAAGCCAACATAGAAGAACTAAAGGCCCATATAATATTAAGGTTCATTTATGGGCTTAAGTATAAGATTCACAATATCATGGAAGTACGGAGATTTTATACCTTAGATGAGGCCATTAAAATTACGCAGAGGGTCGAAAGGTAGAGGAGGAATGTTTTGAACCAACCTGGGCAAACACCCTCTCGAGCTCCCATATCGCACCAACGTGAACAAGCCGAGCTGAAGAGGTCGTACCGAGCCAAGGAAAGGCATGACTAACCAAAGGATAACGGACCACATCAGAATAACCGAGCAAGACAACCAAAACGAAATGAGGCTAGGCTACCTCTGAGAATATATGAGAAAGGATAAACCTCCGGTCGAAAGACCAGTGAGGTAAAGTACTTTAAATGCTTAGGCTTCAGACATATGGCCGCTGAGTGTCCGAACCGACACATCATGTTACTTCGAGGAGATATAATGGATAGCATCGATGAGAGTGAACCTAAAGAAGAGAAGGAGGTTCGAGAGACCGAAGTCGAGGAGGAAGAGGAGACCTATGTCTACACTGACCAGGGAGAAGTAATGGCTCTAGTCTTGAGACAGGTACTGAGTTCCTTACCAAACTCTGAAGAGGACTAAAGAGAGAACTTGTTCCATACTAAGTGCAAAGTCAAAGGCCAATTATGCATGATCATTGTGGAGGGAGGGAGCTGTACTAATGTGGTTACGCAATCCTTTGTATAAAGGTTAGGTCTGCCTACCTCAAAGCATCCTCAAACTTATAAGCTGCATTGGCTTCACAATAAAGGTGTTTTACACGAGACTGAACAAGTGACTGTGCCTTTCAGTGTTGAGAATGTATATAGGGACGAAGTAGTTTACGATGTCGTTCCCATGGGAGCTTCACATCTATTACTTGGGTGACCTTAGTTGTTCAATCGACGTGTCACTCACGATGGGTATAAGAATACTTATGCCTTTGTCAAGGATGGAAGGAAGATTATGTTGTAACCCCTAACCCTGTCCTAAGTGAATGAGGCTCATAACCAACTCACTTGAGCTAATAAGAAGAAAGCTTTGGTGATGAGCCGATAAGAAGAAAGCTTTGGTAATGAGTCGAAGGGAGCTCCGATCTATTGAGAAGGCTAATGAACCTATGTTCCTATTGGTTAGAAGATTCATGGAGATAAGGGAATTAGAGAATGTTCCAAGAGATATCCAAAACTTACTATATAAGTTTTCTGACCTATTTTATAAAAAGCTACCCAGAGGATTGCTACCAATCCGAAGTATATAACACTACATCGATCTTCAGCCAAGCGTTGCCCTGTCAAACTAACCTGCTTACAGGATGAACCTTAAGTAAGCCGAGTTAAAAGACAGGTGGACAAACTCATTGAGTGAGGATATATGAAGGAAAGCATGAGTCCTTGTGTTGTACCGGCCCTGCTCATCTCGAAGAAAGATGGATCATGGTGCATGTACATCAACAACCGGACAATCAATAGAATTACTATCAAGTATAGATACTCAATACCGAAGCTCGATGACATGTTAGATAAGCTTCATGATGCAAAGATATTTTCAAATATTGATTTGCAAAGTGACTATCATCAAATTTGTATGAGACTAGGGAATAAGTGGAAGACTGCCTTTAAGACTAAGCACGGAGTCTATGAATGGTTAGTTATGCCGTTCAGACGTACTAACGCATTGAGCACATTTATGAGGTTAATAAACCATGTTAGGCATCTTTTAATCGAAAGATGTGTAGTCGTATATTTTGATAATATATTAGTATGTAATGCTGACTTAAACGACCATGTTCAACATTTTCGCAAAGTATTTGACATTTTGCAAGCTGAGAAGTTGTATGGGAATGTAAAGAAATGCATGTTCTATTAAAGAGAAGTGATATTCCTAGGGTTTATAGTGTCAGGGGAAGAAATCCAAGCAAATGAGGAAAAAATCTAAGCCGTTCTAGAATGGCCGATGTTGAAGAATACCATTGAGATTCGAAGTTTCCATGTCCTAGCTTCTTTCTATAGGTGATTTATCATGGACTTTGGTATAATAGCTACCCCATTGATCGAGCTGACAAAGAAGAATGAAGGGTTCAGGTACAACGACCAAGCTAAATAAAGCTTTAAAGAGATTAAAGAGAAGTTCACCTCAACCTCTGTCTTTTTACGACTAGATTTTACAAGCCCTTTGAACTAAAGTGCGACGCATCGGGAGTTAGAATTGGCGCTGTCTTGATGCAGGAGCGACGACTCATTGCCTTCTACAGTAAGAAACTTAGTGGTCCTACCTTAAACTATTTAGTATATGAAAAAGAGTTGTACTCTCTTTTCTGAGCCCTTACTGTTTGGTAACATTACTTGTTACTGCGGCAGTTTGTTATTTATACAAACTATAAGTCTCTAGAGCATTTGGGGAGTCAGAACAAGCTTTTGGGGAGTCAGAACAAGCTTTCGAGGAGTCAAGCCAAGTGGTTGGAGTTCATGGAAAGTTTCTCATACGTCATCCAATACAAGAAGGGAAGTGCAAATATGGTCACCGATGCTCTGTCAAGGATTCATAATGGAGGATTGTCTGGTCATTTCAAGGAAACAAGACAGCTAATCTGTTGAAGGAGAACTTTTACTGGCTTGATTTGGCCAAGAATGTCCATAAGGTAGTTAATAATTGTGAAGTGTGCAAACGTATTAAGGAGAAGAGAGAACCCCACGGAAGGTATATGCTATTGCTATTGCTATTGCCAACACTAACTTTACTTTGGGCCGACCTCAACATGGACTTTGTCCTAGGGTTGTCCTGGACATCTAGAGGGAAAGATTCTATCTTTGTTGTAATGGACTGCTTCAGTAAAGTGGCACACTTCATTCCATGCCATCAGACTAACAATGCTTTATCTATTGCCGATCTGTTTTTACAAGTGATTGTCCGACTATATGGAGTACCAAAGATTATTGTCTTAGATCGGGACACAAAATTTTTGAATTATTTCTAGAAAACTCTTTGGAGAAGGCTTAGGACTAAACTTATATTCGACTCTAGTAGCCACCCTCAGACTGATGGCTAGACTGAAGTGGTGAATAGGATACTAGGCAATTTGTTTAGAGCTATTATAGGAAAGAACTTGAGGGATTGGGATTTGTGCCTACCAGTTGTAGAGTCCACCTATAACCAAATTGTTCATAACACTATTAGGAAGACCCCATTCGAGGTCGTCTATGGTCTTAACCCTACCATTCCCCTAGATATGATTGGCACCCCAGCAACTATTGAAGAAAGTCAATCCAAAGTGGACCAAGCCTAAAAATTACATAAACTACACCGGTCTGTCATAAGGAAGATCGCCAAGTTCAATAAGAGATAATGAGAGATTAGCAGCCAAAGCCGTCGAACTATTTCTGTCCAACCAAGGGACTTAGTATGGATTTACCTTAACTGAGAGTGATTTCTGCACTTAAGACAAAGCAAACTATCTTCTTAAGCTAACTGGCCATTCAAGGTATTGAAGAAGATCAATCGCAATGTCTACCAAATCAAGTTGCCTGATGACTATGGTATTTCCTCTACCTTCAATGTGTCCGATCTGATTCTCCATCGACCAATAGAAGACCCTATAAGTGCCTCATAAGAACAAGTAGAAATCGCTTCAAATTTGAGGACAAATCTCTTCGACCTCCAAGCAGATTATAGGAATCAACCCCCTGGACTAATCATAAAAAGCCGAACTAGGGGACTTCAAGGGCTTACAAGAAAAATGCTAACTTTAAGCCATAGCCAATACGGGGACTCCTATCTCGATCCGACCTCCTGTCGACCTATCTCTCATATCCTCATTGTGTCTAACATACTCCTACCCAATAACGAAGTCCTAATTGAAAAGACAGCCCCAAATTAGCTGAGTCGGGCTATCAACCTGACCCAGTGGCATTTGATTTCAAGACAACTGACCTTTTTGCCAGGCTGATTGAATCCCGACCTGATCCAGATCAGGTTGACCCTTAACTCCTAGCAATTCTTGCTTTTGCCTCTATATCATACTCTTGACGTACAGTTATCAAGCGACACGTACCATCTAGCACAACGTTTCAGAATAATTCTTTCTTTTCCATATTGGATATTCTTTATCCTTTTTACCTCTTTTTAGTATGATTAATGTAACGTAATTGTAAAATACCGTTTTGTCTTTTCATACATGTAAAATAACACTAGTGGGCAAGTATATAAACCTCCACTTTCCTTATACGCGAATAATGATCCAACTTTCAATATAGAATTATTCTCTTTGAGCAACCTTAGTATTTTCGTTATTATTCGACTCTTATCTATTCCCTTTAGCAAGAAGTAGTGGTGAGTGACTCTTCAGTTCAAACTACAGTGTCACATCCAGCGGATTGTTGGCCAAGTGAGATCGAGTGGTGTGTTATATCCATTCGGTAGCTACCTAAACTTTGCTAACCTTTTTTCATATTTATTTTGGTTCGTTTGTTATAGTACTCCTCCATGTATCTGACCTTAGAGACGCATCGGATTTGAGGACATGTCATCTAACATGACTGAACTCTATCAAACTCTTAACTATAGCCATAGCTTGGGCCAAAGTTTAAACACTACACCTTTGCAACTCTATCCGAGCCCATCCTTATAACCCATTACAAAAAGCAAAAATAGCATCCCCATTACTTATGTCAAGAATCTCCAACAACTACTCTAAGCATTCCCGTACAAAGTCTTTAATGAACGTTTTATGCTCCAAATGCCTCAATTTAACTCAGGCATACCTCTCAACATTATTGGGATAAAAGTCAGCCTATAACTCAACTTTGAATTCTCCCCACATTCTAATGGACTCAGCTTCCTTCTTGGCACCGTCAAACCCTCTTCTCTATATAACGTGACCACATTCTCTAAAAACATTTGAGCTACCCTTAACCTTAACACAGTGTCTAGTATGCTAATCGCATGAAAGTATTACTCTAAGCTCCAAAGGAAGTTATCTATTTCCTTGGAATTTCAGGAACCATTAAGGGTCTTGGGCTTACGCATGTCTACCTTTGCCATAGCCATAACATAGGTCAACCCACACAGATGGGAATCAACCTCCAACCATATCTAAGCTGAGCCCTTTTAATGCTTACCGAGGCCAAGTTGTAGCCAAAAATATAAGGAGAAGGAAAATAAACACTCGGCATCAACTTTGTCGTCAGCTGAGGTGTCGAGAAATCGTAAGGCCAAGGACACGAGAGCAAAGAACCACTTAGCACGGCACCGAAAAACTCGTATCAACTGAATCTAGAACTCGACAATTGTGGGCTGACCTCTTTGGTATCTCGACCAAGCCATATGAGAGTTTAGGGACTCCTTCCCGAACCCATACATCAAATTGCCGACCCCGTCCAATTCAGATACTATTACTCCCAAGATATGTTGAGCGACTACATGCCGACTTCTATAAAATGCATAGTTTTGTATTCTTGTATATGTTTTTCCTTATTTTATTTGTAGGCCCAATTATTTAGGATTTAAGGCCTTATATGTTATTTACAATTTTGTCATTAAGGTTTGCGACTTGTTATAAATAGTAACATTTGTACTAACACATAAACACATAGAGATATAGACATATACAGAAGAATATACAGATAATGAAACTTTCATCTTTTGAGCAAAGCTGTACTTGAGCTAGTAGAGCTTGCATTTGCCGAATTATTAAGTGTCAATTACTCTCTTTAATCTCTCCTGTGTTCTTATCAACCTTGACTCCAAGATTGTGGTGAACTCTTTCATTTGAACCAATTAGTGAGTTATATCTAACCCTCATTTGAATCCCGAGTGACATTTAGTATTTGTAAGTTGTATCGAACCCTATTTCGAGCTCAAAATCCCTGATTTTGTTTGTATTTTGGTGAGTTATATCTATTCATATTCATTGTAAAAAACCTTCATGTTCTTTGTACCTATTTTTCTTCTGAATACCCATTCCCGTTCATCAGATCTGTTGCCATTCTAGATTGATCCTTATCATACACCTAACTTGAAAATAATACTGGATGCAAGCCCTTAAATCCTCAAATTCCTCCCTCAAGGACTTTATTATCTCTTCAAGGGTAGCATCGTTTCTTTGTAGATCACTTATAGCTCAATTCAAGACTGCCAGTATCTCACTTAAGAACTCCTTCTCCGGCTTCTCCAAGTCTTTTTCAACACCCTAAACTCAATCAAGCATATCTATCATGGCTGGCTTCATGCTAGCTACTCGTGGTTCTACTTCCTTAAGATTTCCCTTTAAGGGTAAGTTCTTGATCCATCATAGAGTCAAGGGACTTCCAACATACTTAAAAGGGCCATTAGAAGCACCTGTTCTTGACATTTCTTCTAAGATTTGGCTTTGATACCAAATGTCAAATGCAAAGTATTTTACTAGCTCTCATGTATGGCACTTAAAACTTCTCAACCACTCTTTAGAGAGGCTAAGTCAACCTTTATAACTAGAACACATAAGAACACACCTATTTAGAGAGAAAAGAGAAATACCCTATTTTTGGATGAATTACAAATGAGGGGGATCATTTCTTTGTATACTAGAGGCCTTCATTATTAGATAGCTCAAATCTACTTGATCTAACGGCTAATGTATAGTCTTACATACCCTACTCCTAGTACCCTCACTTATCAAGGTTTAATATATCCAAACACTTCCAAAATATTCATAAGAGTAGACCTAACCTTGCTCATGGGCTTTATATATAATGAGTCTTCACATGTACATACAAAAGTGAAAAATAGGTTTAGGAAAATAACTCGTGACACAAGCTTGTTAATGTATCAGTTTTGCAACATAAAAGAGCATTATAAGTAAATACAAAATATTACTTCATAGCTTTTCTATATTCGCAAAAGTTGATCCAACAGTCTATGAGGCCATAAAACATTAAGGTCTTTCAATTACTTTTCTTTAAGATTGCCATAGTCTAGTGTTTTTGCGTTATTAAGAGGTATACATCAGATATAAACAATCTCCATCTTACCTCCAATATTATATATATATATATATAAATTTATATTACAACACATTCGCAATATATGTACAAAAAGTTAATAAAGTGACCTAATAAAATTTATAACATACTAAATAATTGAAATCAAGCTATATACGTGAATGATGTTCTAAAAAAACTTGAAGAAAAAATATTAAAAAATTGGAAAATGCACGTAAAATTAAAAAAAAAATGAAAAAGAACAAAGTAATATCCTCAAAAATATGCTAATTGTGACTAGTTTGCTTCATCAAAGTAGTTGCCACATTACTACAAAATTAATAAAAAGTATATTCATTAAGGAAATGTGTACATAGCATAGTAATATTTTTTTTTATATAAAATGATGTTATTTTATAATTAATTCGTTATTAATCCAATAATGAACTTAATCCTAAAAATTGACACAAAAATGAGATGTTATTTTATTTTAGAACAAAAAAAAAAAACTATTGTAATATAAAATGAAAAAAGGAATTAATAATTTTGCATAACCCTTACAAGACAAAATAGATGGAAGTGCAAACTTGACATTGAAATGAAGATTAAATCATTTTTTAAAACTATAGGTAGTAAGACTATAACAAAAATAATTAATTGATATGTATTAGATTTGAGGTGACAAATGCAGCAATAATTTTAGTCAAATTTAATAAAATCTAATATGGGCACTATAAACAAACTATAAACAATCATAAAATGTGGAATATGAAAAGGTAAGAACTTGTGATACTGTATACTACCATAATGCAATTTACCTTTGAGTATTTTTAGGATGAAGAAAGTGTTTATAGTGTAAAGGGCAATAAATGGAATGTAAGAGGTACAGAGTTAATTTTTAAAGGTGTCAAGTTTACAAGTTAAGGTATTAGCTTAATGAAAATAGAAAATAATAGTTACGAGGTAATAACCGTTAGAGATTTTTGAAGGAATTTTATGGGAAAAAATATAGAGTTCAAAAGAAAAAGTATCTGTTTAATAATAATAGATATAGATATTAGACATTATACCTCTTATTATTTTTATCACTATAAATAATTAGATATATACTTAACTAATATTGTCCATTACATGAGACTTCATGAAGGAACCTATAGGTAGAAGCAAGCTTGTAAGTGTACCAGTTTGCAACATAATAAAGAACAATAAAACTAAATACAAAACATTATCTCATGGGCCTTGTACTAACCCAAAAGTCTATGAGGCTATGGAAAATTAGGGTTTTGAAATCTTTTAAATATTTTTCTTTGAGATCAGTATACTCTAGTGTTTTTGTATTACAAGGAGGTGGACAACGGATATAGACACTCTTTGTTTTACCTCCAAGATGTATGCATTCTCTAGTATGTGTATATATATACATATATTAGTATATGTATATATATAAATACATACTAACCAACAATGCATTTGTGTTGTATATGCAAAATGTAAATAAAGTGGTATAATAAAATTATAATATACTAAATAATTGAAATCAAACTACACACACAAACCATCGTCTAACAAAACTTAAAGAAACAATATATAGCAATTTGGAAAATGCATATAAAATAAAGAAAATGAAAAAGGAACAAAGCGATACCCCAAAAATGTACTAATTGTGACTAATTTGCTTCATGAAAGAAGAAGCTATTTTGCTAGAGAATTAATAAAATTATATTTTAAAATTGAGGAAATGTTTAGATAGCAAATTAAGATTTTCTATATAAGAGTACATTACTTTATAAATAAATTGTATCAATTTAATAATGAACTTTTTAATAATAAAATACGGATGACAAAAAATAGATGAAAACATAACCCTTGATATTGAGAATGAAGATTAAATCACTTATTAGGTAATAAAACCATAAAAGAAATAATAATTTAGGTGTATTAAATTTGAGATGATAAATATCGAAATAATTTTAATCGAACTTAATAAAATCTAATAATAACACCATAAAAAGTGATAAAATGTGGAATGTGAAAGGTAAAAACTAAAATTTTGGAAGGTGATTTGCCAAGACAGATCGAGGTGGAATATGGGCTTTTTGTTTTTTTAATAGAATGCGGGCTAGTTAATGTATTGATTATGTAACATTGAAGAGAGCACTAAAACTACATTACTTTATGGGCCTTGTTTTTTTTTTTTTGCAGAAGCCGGCCCAGCAGTCGGCAGTCAAAAATTAGGTTTTGAAATGTTTTAAATACTCGTCTTCACCTCCCCATTCTCTAGGGTTTTTACATTGCAGGAGGCGGCCACCGAATCATCTATTTTGGCTCTAAGATGGTGACTTACAGGGTGAGTTCATCACAGATTTTCAACATCGTCTATCTTTGGCTCTATTAAGTTGTTCGTGTGGCTGAAAGTTTCTGTGTAATTGAAACAGTTTCATCAGTATCAAGTTGTGGGTAGAGCATTGCCCACCGAATCAGATGAGCATCCTAAGATTTACAGGATGAAACTTTGGGCCACCAATGAAGTTCGTGCTAAATCCAAGTTTTGGTATGTAAAAAATTTTTCAAACGGTAAATAAAAGAATCCTAATTTTATTTTTTTTAATTTTCTTTTTTCTATTTTTAGGGGATGTTTGGTTCGTATGAAATTGCTAACTTTATGAATGCAGATTAAACTTTGATGCTTTTTGTTGTGATTTCGGTTCACATAGGTACTTTTTGAGGAGACTTAAGAAAGTGAAGAAAAGCAATGGACAGGTTCTGGCTATCAATGAGGTAATTAGTTATATTTGATCACACCGGGCTATTGTTCATATTGTTTTTGTTGTTTCTCTTGAATAATTGTCAATATGAGATGGGCAACGATACATAGGATTATAATTGTTGCATTCCGGATCCGTGTTGCGAGATAACCTATGAAATGGCAGCATGAGGTTGCTTAAGTATAGTCAGTTGTCCGTAGTTGATCTGTTGTATCAAACACCGTGTTGCAAGATAGACTACAAAGTCTTAGTTGGTAATTAATATACCATAATGTAGTTTTCTTGAAGAAACTTTTGAGTTTCATCTTGTTAGAGAAAAGAAAAAATTTTGTGTATGATGATGGTAGAGGACTGAGGCATTTTGTTCTCTTTGGATTGGCAAAGCCTGCTTGTTGTGAGGAGAATTCTTTGAGTAGGATATTATCAATGCTCGTTGTGCATAAATGAAAGTATGGTATGCATGCTTCTGTAACAATGAAGCAATACATGTAAATAGAGAAGGTTATCTACATGTAGTTGTATGGTGGTTTATCTGTCAGGGAGCCTCCCCCTTTGCTAAGGAGTTGATAGTCTAATTTTCTCTACACCCTCGAAGTTTGAGTTTGAGTGCACTGATATATTATGAACATGTGAATGAGCTTTCCTATGATCTCTTCTGTTGTAATATGTTCATAACTTTTTCCCCAGTGGGATATTATATATATATTTAATTGCTAGGTAGGTTAATAAGCCTGTTCATTTTTGAAGGGAGAGCTGCTTCCAATGGGTTTTAGATTTTCTCATTGCGATTTTCTAATAACTAGAAGATCTTATAATAAGCTCCAGTGATATCAGAAAAACGTGTAATGCTTGTTCTATGAACACAATAGCATATCTTTTATGAGTAGAAGATTTTGAGGTAAACTCCGGTTTTAAAAATGTGTAAAATGTCAAGGTTGGTATTGGAGATAAAGTTGAAATCTCAGTGGTTAAGAAAATCGTGGAATGCTTGTCATCTGATCAGAACAACATATCTTTAGTTTATAAGGAGAGAGGAATAACATTTCATCTGTCTTGGCTTTATATGTACTCAAAATGACCTGGGCAGCCATACTTATCATGCTTATCTGTGTTAGGTAATAAGTTTTTATTTTTGAAATGTAACTACAGATATATGAGAAGAGCCCGACCAAGGTCAAGAATTATGGTATCTGGCTGCGGTATCAGAGCCGAACCGGATATCATAACATGTACAAGGAATACCGTGACACCACTCTGAATGGTGCGGTTGAGCAGATGTACAACGAAATGGCTTCACGTCATAGGGTCAGGTTTCCTTGCATTCAAATCATCAAGACAGCAACCATCCCAGCCAAGTTGTGCAAGAGGGAGAGCACAAAGCAGTTTCATAATTCCAAGATCAAGTTCCCATTGGTGTTCAGGAAGGTCAGGCCTCCAACCAGGAAGCTCAAGACAACATACAAGGCATCCAGGCCCAACTTGTTCATGTAACTCATCAGATTCTATCCGTGTTTTCTCAAAGTTACCCTTGGCGCACTGGCTTTGTTTTAGAACTTTTGTCTGGCTAGTAGGATTTTGTCTGTGTTGTCCTGCGTTTTGAAAGATTTTGGTTTAGCAAGTTTTTATTAAGAACTTATTCAATGTTATTTCATATGATCCATGGCAGACTTTTGCTTACCTTTGGTCCTTTTAGACGATTAATGTCAGTGAAACAGCAATACTCTCTGAAAAATTGTTAACGAGTGGTCATGGAAATTCAATCGGTCTGGTAATAAATAAGTAGACAAGCAAGCCTACTAATCTGCCAGTGAGGTTTGCTTTGTTGTTTTTCTTTCAACGGCAAACCGAGCTTGTTCCCAAACGAGGGAAGGATGATTAATTGTGGTCTCTTGTTCTTTGATATGGTGTGTTTTGCCGATAGAAGGAAGTACTTGTTCAAAGGGAAAAATCGTCAACCTCCAGATCGCTTGTTAGGCTAGAACTTGTGATGGGTTAATAGAACAACGCATCCAAGCAATTATTTGTGGTCGATGCCCTAATCCTGATAAATGATTAAAAATTACATCCATCGGTGTGACTATTGACTCAGAGGCTGTCGATCTAACTTAACGAAATGGTGGCCATGAAGGGTAAAATCTCGTACCATGAAAGTGCCTTTGAATTCGGGAATTAACTCCTTGTAAAGATCGGAAATAGATTACCTTGCACAGGCCACCCCCATTCTTCATGCAAAGGTTTTTCCCATCATCTCAATAACTCAACCCCATTTGCCTTCTTCTTTGGTGCATAAACCTTAGAATCTCTTCAAATTCCAGGTCATCCTTCTGCTCAGGAGCATTCCTTTCCCGTAGTTGCACAATCTGTCTGAAGGAAAAGCTCCAACTCCCCCTCAATTAATAACTATGGTCCTTTATACAGGGGTAAATTGCATCAATGTCCTCTAGAAATTATCAAAATTAAAGCAAACCTTGAATTTTTTAAAACGGAACGCTTAAAAACCGCTATTAAAATTTTAAGATAGGATATCACTGTAATTTATGCTAAATATAAACATGTGTCGTCCATTTATGTTGTTACTTTCATCGTAAAACTTAAGCCAACCGAACTGTCAATTTGTAGACCCTAAACAAAATGAAATGATATGGATACCATACAAAAGGATGACCTTCAATGTTCTCTTCCAAACTAGTGGGAAGACGGAATTGTTGATGTCTGAAATTGGATTCCGTGTATATATATATATATATACACACACATATATGTACATACGTATATATTTATATATACACCATACGCCAACCACCACCCAAAAAAACAACCCCCCTACTGTCAATTCGAGAATTTTTCCTGCCACTGCAGTGCGTACTGCAGCCTATAAAACAACATTTGCACGTTTCCTCCCAAGAATCTTAAGATAATTTTTAATCATCATAAATATCGTAGTTCCTTCCACCATTGTAGCAACATCTGAATCTCCTCAATACGCTTGCATTGCACATTTATCAAAAATCAAAAGTCGACTCAGAGAAGGGAATCTCAGTATACGTTGAAAGGAAATGATTAAACTATCGCCGAAGACCACCAAGTTAAAGGTTGAAGAATAATAATCCACGTGATTAAACCATATGAAATGGCAACGTGCAAAAGCGAGGGAGGATATGAAAGAATCGAGACTGAAATATTGAGAGTACAATTGAGTGCATCAACAATGGTATAAAAATAGATGGGGGGAGTGCTTCCGTGAAAATTTGCGAAGAGTGGGAAATTTATGAAGCATTACATTCTGCATAGAACTGGAGGATAATTGGATTTACAGATAATATCTACTTCATCATAAAGATTCATAATTTACAATGCAGGAAGAAAGAAAGAAAAAAGCCTGAAAGGCACAAAGCCTATTGCTCACAAGTCACAACCAATAGAAAAAGAAAATAATCTGGAACTAAGCTGAGCTTACTTCAGCCAGCAAATTCAGCACAATAAGGAAGCCCATAATGCAATGGAGCTCTCGGACAAACACCATATCGGTGATGATCACACCCATATAAGTGTTTGAAGACTGATGGTCACCCACCTACCTCCACATCCACCCAGCAATAAACAACTTATCATAGCCAATGACAATGATCCACGCAGAGAGGAGGATTGAAAACTAAGATATGCCTTGGAAGGATAATCTATCTCGAAGAGTATCAAAGATAGATGAGGCTGCAGCATTTTGTGCAAAGGTCAATTTTAGTCTGCCCAACAATTCACCATCTTGGGCCTGAGATGCAGCATCTGCAGCTTCCTTGGCCATGCCAATCCGGGCATAAGACTTCTCCAAAGAAAAAGAAAAACATAAGCAAAGAAGAATTCACATTTGCAATACAACTCTTAGTAGCACCAACAAAGCATTTTAGAAAACCAGAAAAGAGGAATGGGACAATCCCATATAAAAATGCAAGGAAAAGACTGTTCAGATATTCCTCACTAATACAGAGGTGAAGAGACAACAACTGAATTGTAAAGTTGCCCACTGAAAAGACAATCTCATAAGCTACTTAAAATTACCTCAGCTCTTTCTCGAGGATCTGCAAGTTTTGGAATATATTTTAGAGCTTCACCTTTCTCACCAGCGTCAATGCAAGCCTCCACAAATGGCCGGTAACCTGTACAATGAAAAAGCATGAAACAATAAACCAAGTCCAGCTCACCAATCCAAGAAAAGAGGGAAAAAAAATTGGGAACTAATTTTCCAATGTGATTATTTAACTCTCAGTGCAACCTTTTTTTCCTGCCATATCAAAGGCAATAAACTTGAAGAACTCACATGTACAGCATATTATTGTTCAAAAATAACCTTACAAAAATGAAATAACTCCAATCCAATAAAGAGTTCTCTTTAAGTAGTCTCTGGTTTAGGAACAATTAATTGCCTAGCTTACCGCATGACAAATGAGTTCAGTAGAAGGAAAGAGAAAAGCTCTGGTCGACTACTATCCAAATTTAAGAAAAGGAACCCTGAAAATGTACTCACCAGTTGGTGGTCGCTTCTCCTTTGAGAACTTTTCTAGTGCATCCCAGTCTCTTATTGTAGACAAAGCAAAAACTTTGAGCCAATACCATCTTTTCTCCGAAACCTGAGTGAAATGGTAAGAGAATGCAGATCTGTCAAATAAACATATGTCCTATTACATGAGACAAGCTCACACTCACCAAATTATCGAGTTGTTCCATTTGAGCACGTTTACATTCATGAGAAACAAAAGCTCCTAAAGTCTTTTGTTTCATTTTCTTGTTTCCTGTTATGCATGTCAGTCTCATGTCTGTGTAACATGTTTGGTGTAGGAGTGTATTGGTATACTAGCCCAGTGTAGTGGGTGGTTGTGGGATTTGTCATGTAGGAAATATGGGTGCTAATATTGTGAGTTAAGGGAGTGGCAGTTACACAACTTAATTGCTAAGTTCGGTGAAACAAATGGAGATTCTACTCAATGGATGAATTTCAGTAGTGTTTAACTAGAAATGATTGGGTTCTCTCTAAGCCTGAAACACCAGTTCACCAGAGGAGAACATGGGAGGAAGGCACCTAAGCTTATGAATGATGCTGGTTATTTCTCTCAAAGGTTCTTAAATGAAAAGTTGCCCAAAGAAAATATCTTCCCTTCATTTCACTAGCAAGAATAAATAAAAAACTCACCTTAAATTCTGTTCTCACTCTCATTGCAGCTCTATGATTTCCCAGTACAATGCATGTGCGGATTGTGTCACTGATGCTAGAGTCAACAAAAATAGCCTGCTTTGTACTTACTTCTAACTCATGCTGTATTCTGTAAAATGAAAAGACAAAACAATGCAATCAAACTCAAATTTCACATAATAAAGTAAATGATCATGCCAGCGACTATATTTCTGATGGTGCAACTAGGGTCAGGGAAGAAAACTCATTAGGAAAAGTATAACATGTAGAGTGCTTAAGTAATAAAAAACAAGTGAGAATTTGACACATTAGCCACCATATTGAATAAATCAATAAATAAAAATAAACATAAAAATAAAAAAATTCATGAGTGCATACCAAAACTCCATGTCTCAAAGTTTCAATTTTCCATGCTTACCACTAAGCAATCAACATGGAATATCACTCCAAGTGAAGCATCCAAAAGATTCTAAAAAACGATTTTCTCAAATGTAACAATGTAGCAAAAGAAAACAAAAGTAAAAAAATAAAAAAGACCAAGCAGCAACTCTAATCACTACTCACTATGTGCTAATATTACATTTCACAACTCTCTTTTCCCATAGCACAACTGCAAGAAGTGAAAAGCAATATCACAATCCAAGGTAAATGCCGAGAACCTCTTGTGTGCTAGGCACGTTTCACATGTGATTTCTTCCTCAATTTGTATGCATGTTTCTGTACAACATTAGATTTATTAAGAGTCCATGTATTTGTCTATAGTTTACTTAAAAGGAATGCCTCCTCCCAGCAGTTACTAGACCCATGAATTCAAACCTTACCAATAATACAGATATATGCCTGTATACTTTCCATGTGACAAAAAGACTGTTCAACTATAAGGATACAACCCTTATGAAGTAATATGCCACATTTAGGCACTTAAAACTATTCTTTAATTCTGCTAGTACATTTTAGAATACCGATTGCTATTAAAGAAGGGATAAAATAACCCACTCAATAAACTCTCAGATTTTTTCTACACTACCACAAGAATGGTTAGTATATAAAAGCAATTTGCTTTTTGGAATGCTTGACATGCATGCTCCACAAAAACTTCCTAAGCCACTGTGCTCATTGAGTCCAGTCCTCAAATCCCTTACCTTGGTAAGCCTACTTGAACTCTAGCTTATAAAGTGGCTCCTTCTTTGGTCACTTGCTCTAATATGTTAGATCTCAGACCAAATTTGGCCTGCTCTCTTGCCCATTATGTCAACAAAAACATTTGCATGATCTTTAGTTAATAAAGCATATCATGCAGGATTTGTCTAGGGGAGTTTATCATTCCCATATTGACTCACCTAAGTGGATAAATAGAGCGAAAAATTTCCCTTTTGTTGGTTTTGATAGATGGTTTCCATAAAAAGTGACTGCAATATTGTCCTACACAACCTGTATTATTCCTCTGACACAGAAACATAACCTCAAAGTTTTTAACAACGTGAAGCTCAGATTTATGGGCTGTGCTAGGATATCCAACACTTCCATTCCACCCTATATGCTTTCCCTATGAACTCGGCAATGACAATTGAGTCTGATGAGGCTTTTATGCAAGAATTCTCTTCGTTATGCTATCACCACATGGATTTGTACTGAAAGAGCATTACAATTGAAGTTGAGGGGCCATTGCAGTTTATTCTCAAAATTCCTTAGATTTTAACAGCTCCCTAGGACAAATTCTGGGTACCAGCATATAGTTCTGCAGAATGATAATGAACTGACACATAAAAGAATGCAAGTATTTGTGGTTGCTGCCAACACCAAAAAACAAAAAGCTTTATGTTGGATAAGATTCAAATCTCACCTCAATAATTTAGCATGCTCCTCAGCAGCCTTAGACTCAAAGTTATCCTTAGTCTCCACAAAAAAATTGTGGGCCTTCTCGATAAGTTTTATTCGAGGACCATGAAGTGGAGATCCTTTGCTTGCCATTGGATTTTTTCCTAATTCATATGATTCTTTCCATAGAAGAAAAGCCACCTCCTAGATAAACATTAAAGTAATCAGAAGCCAATTATCACAATTTGGCAAAAGAGAAATTGTACTGATCGTTAATATGAAAAATCACCAGATATGCAGTCCAAAATAAAGATTTTTCATTTCTTTTGGAGCATTTGCATCATCTGTTTCCAGCAAGAATTACATATTGCCACTCAAAAAAAAAAAAAAAAAAAAAAAAAGCAGCAATTGAAAGCAATTCAAGCAAGAAGAGCAATTGTAAAACCCCAAGGTTTTTCTCTAGTTATGTACGACACCTAATGTTTTTCGCAGTCAAAAGTTCTAAATATGCACACAACAATGAAAGAAGAAAAGGAATCCAAGGGCACCAAGGATTTTAAAACAATCCCAAGATAAAAGAAAAGAAAAGGACGATATACTCACTCGAAGTTGTCCAGTTAATAGAAAGAAGTCCTTTAGAAATTCATGCTTGTAAGATCTGGAAGATACAAAATATGTGATTAGAATCCACAAATATATGCCAGACATCGTTCTGTGAATTCTTTTCATATCTATAAACTTTCTATGGTGAGCCATCTTGATTTCCTCAGTTATTGGTTAAAAAAACAAATACAAGAAAACCCCTAAGCCACTGAATTTGGGGAATAGAGATTGTGAGTCCCACACAGATTGTGGAGTTAAATAAGCAAACACTAAGTAAACAATAGCTAGAAACTTATGGAGAGCAGATAAAAAAAAACCTATTAATTATCTGGTAGATTTACTATTAACTATCATTGGACTAGGATGTTACAAATAGTACCATTGTTGATCTCCTACCAGTAGGAGAGGGATTCAAGTATAAACCGAGGAAGGAGCTGGGGGGCTTGCAAAAGCCCTAAACTGAGGAGCAGTCTAATAAGGGTGGGCAGTGGCTTCAATGTAAGGCCTATACAAGGAGTGGCTCCATAGACTTCTGGATTATAAGCCTCTAAGGTAGAGGGTGATACGTCTCTAAGAATTCATAAACCTTTACTTCATGTGAATAAGAGGAGAGAGGGTTTGTTGGTGTTGTTGTGTGTGCATGGGGCTGTGCTGTATTGTGAATCAGGTGTTGTGTTGTAGCGTAGTGATTGTATAAAGTAGGGAGTATAATTAGTTGAGTAACAAAGTTAGTAGTAGTCAAGTCATAAGTATAGAAAAGTAATTGTAGTTAATAATGGTCCTTTAAATAGTGAACAGGGAGGAGTCATCAGTTATCAGGATTCTGGTTGTTATATTGGCAGGAAAGATTAGAATTGAGCAGAGAGGAGAATTGTGAAGTACACTTCTGCCAATTTGAATTGTGAAGTACCCTTAGTGGTGGCTTGGCTTCACAAGGATTGATCTTCCAATTCAAGTAAGCATTCTATCTATAGTATTTCATTGATTTTGTAAACCTTAATTGTATCAATTGGAGCCATCTATGGGAAATTCATAATCACAAGGGAATAGAAATGACTAGAATGGATTCTAAGATTGAGTATTTGGAGAAAAACCTAGGTTCACTGGAACAAAATGTTAATTTGACAAAAGATGAATTAAAAGTTAGCATTAATGATTTGCAACACCAAATCATGATTGTGGATCAATATTCAGCTGCTAGTATCACCACTATGAAGGCTTCGATTATAGGAATTGAGGCAACCTTGGCCTCGATCCAATCAACTTTGCAGAATATGAGTAGAAACTACAGTACAAAGGAGAAATTGAATGAGAGTGAATTCAACTTCGGTTATTTGGATCGAACCTAGGCAAAGGAGTGAGATGGTTGACGATGTCCTTTTTGTGAATTCGGATGACGTGTCTCAACCTAGGGTTTTGAATGTTACACCGATTCCTACGTTCAAAGGTAAAGATCTATTGCATTGGCTTACTTTGATAGAGCAATATTTTGAGGTTCAACAAGTGATGGAAGAACACAAGGTGGCTGTTGCAACTATAGGCCTAAAAGGATGGGGTGTATACTAGCATTAGATGTTAAAGAAACAGCTACCAAGGCTAGATTAGGAGATTTTTAAGCAAGAATTTTTAACTAGGTATGTTGTTCTATCTACTGGGAATCCATTGGTTACAATATCTACTCTACAACAAACTATTATCAGCTACTTTTCTGGAGTCCTTTGAGACTTTAACATCACAAATACCATATATTACTGAAATGCAAATGTTAAAATATTTTTTGAGCAGATTAAGGGAAGATATTAGATTGCATGCTCAAACCCTACGGCATGTGTCCTTAGCCGATGCTATTGAATTGGCTCTAAGTGTGAAAAAAGAGTTTGAGCATGGGATTTTTCTTTACTACTTTCATTCCATCTTATAGCTCTAGGCCAATGATGTATACTCTAGCTTTAATGCATGTGAATTCTCATACAAGTGCTTCATGAAGATCTCAAGGGAAGGGAGTGAGCAATAGTCAAGCTTTTCAACCTCAGAACTTTTGATCAAAACGACCTCCTATATATACTAAGGAGAGTGTATCGATTGTAGCCTCTAATTCCTCTGTGAGTAATGGAAGTAATCGTTAGCAACAACAAAGGGGTTCGAAACAAAAGACTTATGCTAAGTATTTGGAACACAAGAATAAGTGTTTATGCCCTAAGTGTGAACAACCCTTCCAACCGGGTCATAAATGTTCCAATAAAACTTTGAGTCTTAATTCTTAAGGAAGTTGATGAGCAATTGGAAGAGCATTAGGTGGAGTTAAAAGAACCACAACCAGCTGGAAAGGACTTAGAAAAATTGTAGGTTGAATTCGAGCTATCTCTATTAGCAATTAATCATTTTAATGGGCCTCGAACACTTAAATTCCGAGGAGTATTGGGTGATAAGATGTTGTCTACTCTTGCTGACAGCGGGGCAAGTCACAATTTCGTCACTAAGCTTAGTTCAATAGTTGCAACTAAAAGTGGATCCTACCATATCCTTTGCAGTGAAATTGGGTGGTGGTCATGTAGTTAACTCTAGTGGGTTATGCTCCAAATTGCGGTTGAAAGTCAGAACATTGGAAATTTTAGTGGATTGTTACATGTTTGAACTTGGTGCTATTGATATAATCTTTGAAGTTGCTTGGCTTCAAACATTGGACGAGATCAAAATTGATTCAAGTAAGCTGTGTATGAAGATTTTTAAAGACTAAGAAGAGCATGTTCTGTCAAGAGATCCTTCTTTATACGAATCAGAAATTTCTTATAAGAGTTTGAGCTGCTTGGCTAAGTAGGAGTATTGCAGCATGATTATCCAAGCAGAAATGTGGAATTTGGCAGCAAATGGGGATAATCAGAACCTGGAATTAAATGCATTATTAGTGGAATTCACAGAAGTGTTTGCTGAACCTAAATGTCTTCCTCCTACTCAAGATACTGATCATCGGATTCCATTGAAAGAGGGGGTTAGTCTAGTCAATGTCCGGCCATATAGATATGCTCAAGTGCAAAAGGATGAAATAGAAAAGATGGTTGCTAATATGTTGAAGGCAGGAATTATTCGACTAAGTGATAGCCCTTTCTCTAGTCCCATTATCTTGGTTAAGAAGAAAGATGGTTCATGATACTTTTATGTTAATTATTGAGACCTTAACAATGCTACAATTCCAAATAAGTATCCTATCCCAATTATTAATAATTATTATTAGATGAATTATTTGGTACCACAATTTTTTTTCCGAAATAGATCTTTAATCGGGCTATCATCAAATGCACATACATACTAATGACATCCCTAAAACAGCCTTTAAAACTCATCAAGAACATTATGAGTTCTTAGTGATGCCATTTGGGCTTACTGATGCCCTAATGACATTTCAATCTACCATATATGAGGTCTTTCGACCCTATTTGCATAAGTTTATATTGTTTTCTTTTTTATGATATTCTCATCTATGGTTCTAACATACAAGACTACTTAGGTCATCTTCGTATTGTATTAAAGTTGCTTAGGAACATCAATTCTCGACCAACAAAAAGAAATGTGCATTTGTGCAAACTTCATTGGAATATTTAGATCATATTATCTCGGCTAAGGGAATTGCTATGGATCCTAATAAATAAGGTTCAAAGTATTTTGAATTGACCTCTTCCAACTTCACTAAAAGCCCTATGTGGGTTTCTTGGTCTATCCGGATATTAAAGGAAGTTGATAAAGGACTATAGAAAGATTACTAGGCCTCTAACTAATCTTTTGAAGAAAGAGGCTTTTGAATGGAATAAGGATAATACTTTGGCTTTCAAACAATTGCAACATGCTTTGACATGAGTTCCAGAGCTTACAATGCACAACTTTCAACAACCTTTCATTATTGAGTGTGATGCCTCCAAACTTGGGTTAGGTGCGGTCTTAATGCAAGAATCTAAGCCCATTCCTTATTTTAGTAAGACTTTGTTGACCAAAACACTCACTAAATCAACCTATGAAAAAGAATCGATGGCTTTGGTATTAGCCATCAACCATTAGCACCCTTATTTACTTGGTAGACGGTTTATTGTGCACACAAATTAGAAAAGTTTGTGCCACCTGCTTCATCAGCGTATTATCACTTCCAACCAGCAACATTAGTTGGCAAAGCTTCTTGGGTATGAATTTGATATTCAATATAAAGCTAAGAAAGACAATGGAGCAATTGATGCTGTTTCTCGTATGTTTGAAGAGACTGACTTAATGGGCATTTCAAGACCGATTTGAACAGATGTTTCTGCTATAAAACAAGATGTTCTTAAAGATCCTTTTTTGGCCGATAAAATTCAAAGACCCAAAGACAGCAAGGAAGTTGACTCCGATCATCATTTGATCAATGATACACTTCACTATAGGGAACATTTGGTGATTCTAGCTAAATCTTCTTGGACTCAACTCTTCTTATATGAGTTCCATTCTTCAACAGTAGGCAGACATGCAAGGTAAGTGAGAACCTATCAACAATTGGCTTCTCATTTATTTTGGGTTGGCATAAGGAGGGATGTGGCTAATTTTGTGGCTTCTTGTGCTATTTGCCAAAGGAACAAGGTGCAAAATTTATATCTTGTAGGGTTACTCAATCCTTTACCTATTCCATAAGTAGTGTGGGAGGATATTTCTTTAGATTTTATCACTGGCCTACTTAAGTCTAAGGGCTTTAATACTATACTCATGGTAGTTGACCAGTTTTCAAAATATGACCATTTCTCTCCTTAAATATCCTTATGACAATTGCAGACATCTTCATGCGTGAGGTAGTGCGTTTGCATGGATTCTCACATACGATTGTGTTAAATACGAATCATTTATTTGTCAGTTATTTTTGGAGAGTACTGTTCAACCTACAAGGCACTTGCTTGACTTTTAGTAACGCCTAGTATCCGAAAACGGAAGGCTAAACATAAGTTTTAAATCATAGTTTGGAATGTTATTTTCAATGTTTTGCATCTAAGCAGCTCAATACTTGGGCTAATTGGATCACTTGGCGGAATTCTCTCATAACACTAGCTATCACTCTTTAGCAAGTATGACACCTTTTGAAGTAGCTTGATGGTGTTCTCCACCTTCTATTCCCATTTATCCTTCAGGAGAAGTTCAAAATCCAGCTGTCCAAGCAGCCTTGGTTGCTTGTGATGATATTTTGGTCCGTTTGTGCAAAAATTTGGAGAGAGAGCTCAATTGCACAATTGTGCTGCTGCAAATAAACACCATAGGGATGTCAAGTATTCTGTGGGGGATTGCATGTTTTTACAGCTATGACCTACTCTTAATACTAAGTTGGGAGTTAAGACTTCTTCTAAACTAACTCCACAATTTTATGGACCCTATCGCATTTTGTCTTGGGTTAGGAATGTTGCTTATCAGTTGGAGCTTCCTCAAAGTTATAGAATTCACCTGGTTTTTCATGTATCTCCCCTAAAAAAGTCCCATGGCACTTATCCTGTTCTATCGGATTAGCCTGAGGATTTGAATGTGGATGAGTTAGCTGAGTGGCATTATTCAAGCAAGGTTTTGGGCAGACGTTTTGATGTTCATGATGGGCTTGAAGTGCCACAAGTACTAGTGCAGTGGGAGGGGAAATCAGTAGATGATGCAACCTGGCTGGATATTTCTGATTTACACGTGCAGTATCCAAACTTTGTCCTTAGGGACAAGGACAAACTTCAAGGGGAGAGTATTGCTATGTCTCAAAGAATTCATAAATCTTTACTTCATGTGTATAAGAGGAGATAGAGTGTGTTGTGTGTGCGTGGGGCTGTGCTGTATTGTATATCAGGTGTTCTGTTGTAGTGTAGTGATTGTATAAAGTAGGGAGTATAATTAGTTCAGTAAAGAAGTTAGTAGTAGTCAAGTCATAAGGATAGAAAAGTAATTGTAGTTAATAATAATCCTATAAATAATGAACAGGGAGAAGTCATCGGTTAGTTAGGATTCTGGTTATTATATTGGCAGGAAAGATTGGAATTGAGCAGAGAGGAGAATCATCCAGTACACTTCTGCCAATTCAACTTGTGAAGTACCCTTAGTGCTGGCTTGGCTTCGCAAGGATTGATCTTCCAATTCAAGTAAGCATTCTATCTACAGTGCATTGATTTTGTGAACCCTAGTTGTATCAGAGGGCAACAGAAATAAACCGAATCATATATCGAAAAGGAGGGACTTGGCCTAAGTGTAACTTAACGCTACGAGGATCTCCTATGCTTATGTCAATCATGAAATCCCCGAGAAATGTGAGAATGGAGATCATGAGTCCTGCATCATTTACGAAGGAAAAATGATAGTGTTATACAAGTTCAAGATAGTACAAACCCAGCTCATTCAAGTAAGGAGTTTTGGCCTGAGCAAAGTGAAAAGACCTATCAGTGACATGTTAAGCTTAACCATTAACTACTGTTGGGTTGAAACATTACAAAAATCTATGTTCTTTTCTAAGGAATTCAGGCAAGGAGCAAGTTGCAAAGACAGATGTTCCTAAAATTTATATAGGAAAGCTCAAGCCTAATTCTATTTAACTCTTGTTTCTATTCCTATCTTTTCATAAATGCAAAACTCCACATCCTCTTTATTACTCGTGAAAAATGGAATAGCCAATGTCTTCTCATCCTTTCACGTTAAAGATCCATACTCCTTGACATGGACAACCATCAAACCATCACAAGCTTGCTCCTCCTATTGCATAGTGCCACCGTTTAAATGTGCTCCGCATCTTATCCCAAAAGCCTTTGTCCCAACAATCAACTGAAATCCAGAATCTTAATATTTGTTTCGATTATAAAACCAATTCATTACCTTGTCAGTACATTTTGTGAAAGAGAAGAGGAGGGAGAAGGGGACATGCATGCACCTAGGATAGCAGAATATACCTTGCATATGTAATAAATAAATCACGGGCAAGGGGTTTGGCATGTATCATTCCAAAAAATTCCGATGCTGGCTTCTGCAAGTGGCAAAATAGTTGAGAAGATCAATATATCAGACTAATGATGGTAGCAGTTACATCACAATCTTGTGAAAAAATATTCAATGAGCAATAAGTACCTTCTGCCAGATATGAAATAGAACAAGATAAACAAGGTCAGTGTCACCACTTTCTGTTGCCTTTATCAAAGCTGTGTCTTCCTCTCCTATGCTTAGCAGAAGAGGAACCTGAAGAGGAATCATAGAGGAACATGATAACAATATTAGGAAAATACATAAAAACATAAACTAAAGTGCAAGAAATTTGATCCAGAGACAGACATCAAGTAAATAAAAAGCAGAAATTTTTGACACACTAGACCCACCTGCTTCGATGATCGTGGTTCATGTTCAACAAGCAGTGCAGCTAATTTCCGTCTGCCACTCTTGTCTGCATGAGCAGCAACTGCTGCATATGATATGCCTTTGCATATTTTCAGCTAGATTACAGAAATAACCATATCAATTATAGTTTCATATCATCTCATCACCTCCAAAGGAAAATATGAACATGAAGACAAACCTTGTCAAGCACAATTTCAAGAAGCACTGCATCAGGGATTGCTAATGAAGCAGATATTTTCGAGCATGCCCAATGCATAATCACCACCTCCTACAAGAATCAGTACATGAAAAATAAATACTGTATGAAAAAATTAATATAATTTCATTTGGTTTCAATAAGAAATCAGAAACAGACATGAATGACATGTTCAGACAAAACTAAAGAGATGCCTGCACCCCAGGCTTTGTATGAGGGAATAGAAGTTTTAACAAGTCATATCCTTTCAGGGTATTGAATCATATGTTTCTAGGCCCAAAGACTGAGAGATTGGGGCCACATAAGTTAATTTCATCAAAGAAAACTCAAGCTTAAAAGTATTGCAATAAAACAATAAGGACAACATTAGCTGATGCCAGAAATCAAAAGGGACCTCAGTTGGAAACCCTTTTGTATAATTATTTTTCGGAAGGACAAAAGCACAAGGAAAGATTCAGTAATCTGCACTGCCAGATATGATAAAACCATGAAAAAGAAACTAGATGTTGATGCAGAATTTAACTCCAATGGAAGAATAAATACTATGTAGTCCCTAGAAAAATTACAATATGCTTTTGCAGCCAGGCAAGCTAAAATTAAAGCTTTAGCATACCAGGCATGTCAAGCAAATCCAATCAAAGTTTGTCTGTCACACCACAATAAGTAAAGAGCAACAGGTTTTTTCAAGTGGTCATCCAAGCTTGTGATCAAATGGAACGAGAACTTTCTTAACCAAATTTATGACAGGGCCAATACCAACAGAAACAATATTGCATTGGTATAGTGTAATGGTTAGATAAAAGATTTAACGTCAGGGAGAAGTAGGATACCTGATTCGTTCCCAGGTACTCAGAAACACGCAGAGCAAGAAGGTGTTGATGGGCATTAATTAAACGAGCAATTAAAACTGATGATGTAAGTAACTGCATGCAAGAAGAGCTGTTAGCTCGAATTGGAAAAGATATAGTGCAGATTCAACAGGAAACTAGTGGCTTGGCTAGCCATGAAGGGTGATGACCTTATATTGCTTGATACTGAGGGGGATTCCAACTTCAGGACTGCATACAGCATTCAAGACCCTCAAAGTTTTGCACATCTCTTGTATACGATCCCGTTGAAAATGGCTGCCAAAGCCAACTGGATATCATTACTGAGCGAAATCAGAAACTAATAGCGGTAGTTATTTTCTTATAGTAGTTAATATGAACAATCAGTTATACAGGTAAAAGCCACCCAAGAAAACAGTGACCTGTATCTATGAATGTATATCACTAAATAACTACACAGCCCAGAGCAGAGTAAATCTAGTGATTTCTATTCCTTTTTTGAAATAACAAGCCTTCTCTTCTTTTACTTCTACTCTACCTCCAAAATAATCAGTGCATTTATTACGGGCAAGTTTCTAGTGTAAGTTTCAGGTCAACGATCCATGCATAGTCTATTCTCCCTCAGCAGCCTATGAACAGAAAGAATGATACTATGATCATAATCTCATGGCTAGATCATAAAAGACCAATCAAGAAAAGCACCCTATCAAAAGCACTTAGGCTGAAAGAACAACAACAAAATTAGGGCTACAAACCAAGATCTAGCTGAATCATTCTATGTACCAATAGATTAAGTTTAACAGTGAAATGCCATTTCTATGACTTTCATCCCCACAGAAAACACAGAAGAAGATATAGAAGCTTTGAATTGGTATGGCATATGAAACAGGAGTTCACCATTATTTTCCTCTCTTCTGAAGACTGTAAATGACATAGTGGCCCTTTTCACTTCAACATAACTTCAGACTACCTGGATTAAATTGGAACTCCACAATCCCATCAAATTGGCTACTGATATGAACCTGGCCTATGAGAGAAGTTGCTATTCAGTTACTGCACAGATAGGAAGATGGAGTGCATGGAGGTGAGTGGAGCATGAGTTACAGGTTCACATATTCATGTTAAACCAGTGCATTGCTGGAACCATAAAATGATGAGGGATTGCTAAGCTAAGGGATTGTGTTTCAATAGCAAGAAGTCCTTCACTCAAGGGCCCTCTGCAGGAATCTCTATTAGCTAGAGTGAGTTGGTGAGACAAGTCAAAGGGGAATATCAGACAAGGAACTCCTAAAATCTTGTTCAATGTACACTTGGGGACAAGCTCACCTTCCATAAGGGTGGTTGGGTGTTGGGCACAGCAGAATGTTGGGAAAATTATTGAATAAGGAAAAATAATTAAATTTCATCTTGCTACTTTATATATTACAAAAATTTTAGGCAATATTTTTAGATTTTTTTTTTTGGTTGCATAATTATATAGTTAGATTCCTCTACAAAATGGGAAATATCTCTCATATTGATCCTTCAAAACTCAAAGAGTAATCCTTAATGAGGCCTCAAACCATGATCGCCATAGGTTCCAAACCATAAAGGAGGCAGTACAACAAGGACAACTCCATTTGTCAAAGGGTTCACCATCAATCACTCATAGACTAGACCCTTGAATTACACAAAAGATTCTTTGATGTGAATATGTTGAAAAGTTGCCAAATAACCACATCATGCAAGTTTTTACTTCAACTTAAAGCATAATATGGCATAAGAGACTAAAGAGAACGTTTCTTCTAACTTTCAACAATTGAGTTTCACGTGAAGGCGATGTTCTGGATTCTCTTTTAATAACAAAAATGACTTAGGGCCAGCATGCCTTTCTCCTGCAATAACATTCTTCCTTTTTTTTTTTTTTTAAAGATAGACAACAAAACAAGAGTAGGTAAACATCCAACCTCATGAGGGAATTTTTGCAATCCAAACTTGCAGGGGACTTTCAAAAAGATTTCGTGCACCACCTCAATTAGTTTCTTGTCTATCACATAACACTGCAATTCTAAATTTATCCAAATGAACATAATAACATCTGTAATTCTAAAAACTTAAAAGTACCTGCAAAAGGCTTGCCCATAGCTTGCAGCTCGTAGTAATGCCCGTTGACGTGTAACATCAAATTCATGCCCCGCAGCATCTATACATGTTTCAATAGCCTCAGGCAAGGATGACCGTATCAATCTAAGATTCTCATCTGCCTGGTGGACAGACATGAACCATCAACACCATTGAAGAGGTTAGACTAAAGCTTTTCTTTGATCACTAGTTGCACCAAAATGTCGAACCATGAAAAATTTAACAGTCTTCTGGATGATCTTCGAATAAAAATTTATAAATACATTCTACCTAGATTATCCTTTTGTTGTTTGTAAGATTATCAGAGAACAGGGACACAAGGATGACATACATAAAAGTAATATAGAATGACAAAGGTGTTGGCAACAAAAATCTACGAAAGGTTCATTTAAGGTCACTCCAAATGAGTAAATTATTCAGATCAATCCGCATAGAAAGCTGACCTTCGCACTGCGCCTGTCAAAGTGGTCCAAGGCTTCAAAAAGCGATGCTGCCGGAGATGTGCTTCCAATGTTAAAAATAGATACAGTGGAATCAGGAACCCTTTGTAGAAATTCCATGCTAGTGTTGGATAAAATTCTGACTCCATCGCATTCTGGGATAAGAATCACAGGCTCATCATATATGTAGCGCACTGGCTCTCCAATAGGACCAACCATTAGAAGCATATCATCCCAATAGAGAACCACACTGTCCATTCCACACCAAGCTAACTGTTCTGGTGGTAGGGCTGACTATACATTCAGAAGTAGTAAACACATCAGAAATTCCATAGCATTATTAAAAAAAAAAAGGTATGAGTAGGCCAGTTGACAATTATGATGCTAACAAGCAGCAAACTAAAACACTAAGTTGGAGAAAAGGTAGATTTAAGGGAGTAACTGCCTCTCCTATCTAAGCAGTTTAATAAAAAATGCATCCTTTATCTAACTATCAAATAGGAAATGATCAGAAAATATTGCAAATTTTTTTTATATTCAGCTATGGCTGCCATCTACATAATGTCTGCCATAAAGCATATGCATTGGAGTGATTTCTTGGTAACAAGTATGATTAAGCACATATGAATTACCCAACAAAACAATTAAGCAAACGTGGATCAGCCATATAAAGACAGCATGGTTTATTTCAATTCATGGAGTGCTGAAATTCAATACCATCCACAATGCTTCACACACACTAACTTCCAACCTATTTGTCAAGCTAATAACATCTCAATATACACCAAATTCGTGAAGTACCCTCCATTGTCTGTAAGAACGTCACTAAGCATCATACTACACCCACTTTCAAAAATCGGCAAAAATATCAACGATTAACAATCTAACTAATTAACTAACCTCACAACTGCAAGCGAACTTAATTTCGGAAAAGTCAGTGGGCATAACCAGTAACTGCCCATCATGAGTAAAAGCAGCCAACAATTTCCCATCCCCCGAAATTGCCAACTTCTGCAACGGTCCCAAAACTTCCCCACCAACTTCCTCCACTCTCTGTACAGAATCCTCCTCCACAACAACCAATCCACCTTCCGCGATGCCAAGCAGAACCTCGACGTTCCCCGACATAACGTACTGTGGCTCAATAACCGCCATACAAAGCGGAGGATCCTCCAATCCAGGATCCGCTAACCGATACGCTTTTGACGAATTCTTCAAATCCGAAACACAAAACAACTGATTCCCTTCAGTAATACACACAATACCATTCCCCCAACAAACACAATCCACTACATTCTGTTCAAAGCACTCTTTCCCCATGTTAATTTCGGAATCAATCAATTCTGCATGAATATTGTACCTAAATACGGTGCCGTCCTGTACAAGGCAAGCTAGAATTTGGTCCTCAGTCCAGGACATGGAAATTAAACGGCCTCCGGGGTGTTTCCACACGGTCTCAGCGATGAGGACGCCGGCTGAGTTGAAGATTCGGAGTTTTCGGAGTGCAGACTCCGCATAGAGTTGGACGATCTTGGAATCGTCACGGATGACGGCGATCGGGCCACCGTATGGAGCGCAGGCGACCTTGTTGCGTGTGAGGTCGATGTGTTTCCAGCGCATTTGGTAGAGCTCGGGCTTGCGGTAGTAGCGGTTGTAGAGGAGTTGCCACTCCGCCGAAACGGATACGTCTGCCATTTTGTGAGAATTAGGGTTTTGCAGAAACTGTTCTTTTGTTAATCAACGGTTAAGGACAACTCGCTGTTATTGTACTACGGTGTACATGCGGGTGCCTTAAAGCTCAATTGAACGTAGGTGAAACGGACAGCGAGAGGTTGAAGCCTGTCGTAATTGTGAAGCCGTGACTGGAATGAATAGTGTTAACATCCATGCGACCGGATTCGGATCAGCATCGAAATTGGAAGCCCTAGAATTTTCAGTAAAGCGGAAATCGGAGAGATTGATTTGAGGATGAAATTTGAACTAGAATTTTGGATTGAGTCGCTGTCATAGGATGTTAGAAGGTAACGATGAAGGAGAATCCTCTTTTTTTTTTTTTTTTTTTTAAACTTTACCAAATTGTTTCGTTTACTACTTAATTATATTTTTCCGTAATTATTCATATTACACAATACAACTTCATTAGTTTCTAATTGTTGAAACTAGAAATTAACATGTAACACATTTACACATGATAAATGTTGACATTTACATGAGAAACTTATTGATGTGGCAAGAATTGACATATGCCACCAACTCCAATTGCCATATATCATCATATGGTATAATATGTTAACTAATGCCATATAATATAATTTGTTTTTTTAAAATAAAAAAATATTTTTTATTTTAACCAACCAAAGAGTTAAGCAAAAATCATATCTTGCTCATGAGCATAGTTTTTTATATATTATCTAGAATAACCTCTATACAAACTATCATGTTCCGAAGTTTTCTCTAACATATAAACGGACCGAGCCACACTTATTATCCTGTTTCTACAGTAGTAAACAAGCCTTACTCGCACTTAACACTAGCCAATAAAGCCTAAGCTTGTAAGTAACGTGAACAAAAAAGAAACCTAATAATAAATACAAGGGACACAACATGGATCGAAAAATGAATAACACATTTTTATTAATTCCAATGGTATTACAAGGATACATTATATGTGCATGAGAGTATAAGTACTTTTCTACATTAAAACTCTTATTCACTACGTTGGCATGAAATAAGCCTTGAATACATATAAATTATCCTAAGTAGTATATGAAGAATTATACTCATGAGTATAGTATGGTCTTTGCTTAACTTTTTAATTGATTAGAATAAAAAATATCTATTCACTTAAAAAAAAATCATACTGTGTAATATTAGTTAACATATGATATCACGTGATGACACAAGGTAATTAGAGTTGCCACCACGTATCCATTCTTACCATGTCAATAAGTGACGTGGAAAGACATATGTCAATTCATAATGGTATCACTTGTCATTTCATACTACATCAACGAATGCTATGTGTAAATGTGCCACGTATCAATTCTTAATGGTGTCATATTTACATTAGCAAACGAAAACTAAGGGAGTTATATTGGATAGCATAAATAACCATGAATGTGTAATTAGATACTAAATTCAACATATCAAAGCTGGGGTCATAAATTGAATAATCTAGTAAAATTTAAGTACCAAATACAATATTAACCCTTTTTTTTTTACCAAGATAATTCATCTATTATATTAAAGAGAAATCTCTTTTTTAATTGCTTATAACTAATCACTTATATCTTATTGTTTTAACCATAATAGTTATTAAAAAAAAGAAAAGAAAAGAAAAAAACTTTAAACTCATCCCACAAACTTCTTAACTATCACCATTTATTGACAAATATTTTTAATTATATAGTTACTATTTTTTAATCATCCTTATTTCTATGATTGTTATTGTTTTAATAATCAATTATCTTAATTATTCAAAATTATTATTATTCGAAAAATTTATTATACTTTTTATTTAATCAACATTTGCTATTTTTTTTTTAGGAAAATTCATTATAGTTTTGATTTTATAAACATATATTATTAGTATTCTTCTATATATAAAATCCAAATTTTTTTTTTAACACATGTAATGCAGGAGCGTCATCTTTAGTAAAATTTTAAAGTTAAGATGATTAGGGTGTTGCATATTAAGAAATTTTTTTAATGAATTTATGATAAAAAGTTAAAATGGCTAGGTCCTTAATAAATACATACTCTCATAATATAGAAAATAATACACAGTAAATATACATATATACTCTTAGGATTTTTCTAATGTATGCTTTAAATGATAAAATTTAGAATATATTTTAACATGGAAAAGGAAATTAATCTTGCATTTCTATTTCAAAAATAATCTCAAAAACACCACTTAAAGTTAGTTTTAAAATGTGTGTGCTAAAATATCGTATAACATTTAATGTATTATAACTTTTTTTAATATTGGTATACTATATGTAGTATTAAGGCATACATATATACACACATATATTTATATTATAAGTATGACATATAACATTATGTCTTTTTTGCTAACCATTGTATAATTACAACTATTAAGGGAACATAATCTAACTTTCTTAATCCGTTAGAAGACCAATGTTTATATCACTAAATTATAAAACTCTTAGCATGATTTATAATATGTATATATATACGGTACATAGCGTATCATAATTATACCATAGTGTTTAATATGTGCATATATATATTGATAATTCAATATATTAATAATATATTTATTTTTTTTCATCAAGTATGCATATACATTTTTGTATATTAAAAAAATATACATTATAGCATAAAATATATTATAAATTCTAATATAAGTATGTTATATAGCATTAATTTATGCTTATATTATATTATATCACACCCTAAGCGATAAAGTCACAATAATCCCACCACGTAAACTAATTTAAGATAGAAGTTAACTTTTTAGCCGCTACCACAGACTTCGTTTAGACAAAGTGAACTCAACTATATAGCTTTAGTGCATCCAGTTCAATACTTATATTTTGGTAAAGCTCATATAATTGTATATTAATTCTTTTTCAAAAGCCTTGTAAAATAAGTCCGCAATTTACATCCTTTGGTGTAAAACTTGAAAGTACACGTAAAATATACAAAATCAATTAGTTTTACATTACATTTGATCATATGGACCAATTACGAAAATTATTAGGTCATTCAAGTAGCCCAATTAGTTTCCTTAAAATCAAATAAAACTTTAGAAAGGAACATGAGTTTGGTTGCATCATTATTAATTCTTCACTCTCTAGTTTAGTCAACTACAAGGTTGAGTTTCTATAAAGGCTTTATGTCTCTCCTCACTTACAAAAGAACATATAAAAGAGTGAGCAATCTCTACTCGATAAGTAAGACAGAGATAGAAGTATACATACATAACAATGTATATGCAATACATGATTAAGCAAATACCATGGCACAATGTTGTCCAATCTATCATAAGATTAAAGAAATTGTGCCCACTTTAATTTTAGTTTGAGGAGGTTCATGGCTACAACGCCTCTACTACTAAACCTAAACTTGTGCAATAAAGATTTCCCTCATCCCATGACTACCTTTAAACCAACATCCTCAACCTTACCACAATCTCTTCTCACATCACTTAATTCAATGAGAAAGGGACCATTTCAGCTATCCCTTCTAAAGGAATCGGTATTTGGTCAACAAATCCTATTCATTTCCTGATGAGTTATGTTATTGGTAAATTTTAGGAGTTAGAAATATGCTACAAAGATGAGAAAAATACTTAGTACCAGAGCCAGTTTGATATGGCTACTCCGATGCCTAAATTAGTAAGTAGGAATGAGCAGGGTAAAGTAAAGAAGTTAAGTTATCAAATGCTTCTTATAGAGTTTCTTTCCCGTATTTATAGGAGATTGTTATGTTTGAAAGAACAGTTATTGGGATAACTGTTGAGATACATAGAAGCTTGTTAATTAGACACTTTCCCTTAAATGTAAGCAAAGCAAACAGTTATGTAATATAACTGTACTTGTGATAACTGTGCTTATGATAACTATTCATGCTATGAACTTGAATTCAAATCAGCAATGGAACTATATTACTCGGTGTAGTGCCAAGAATGTCGATTACTTGGCGAGGTGTCGATAATATAGATTGCCTAATGTGTTGGCAGTCAAATAGACGAATAAGACGGGTAGACAATGTAACCCCTACCGCATCGATCATCATTACACTACAGGCCTAATAAATATTGAAGGGTTATCAATCGTCGGGTTTTTGTCTCGAAACACACATCAACAATCCGCGCCACTATCAAAACTACGCATCACTGTCGTCAGAAACAAATTTGTAGTTACGAGAATAAGCTGTCCATATTTAAAGGACTTTTCAAAATCATAATTCATTTCTACTTAAAGTCACAAACAAATTTTCTCACTTTCTCATCTTTACTCTCAAGTTCTTCAACTTCTATGATACCATTCTTCATAAACGTTTAGGTATGGTTCACAAAGTCATCTGTCGACTTGTTCTCTCCAATTCCGAAGCAATAAAAACTGATACTACTTCTTTCCCTCAAAGAAGGAGCGAAGCAGCGTACTCTTCTAGTAACTCGATCAATAATATTGAGGAAAGGTAGGATAAACTCACCCGGATAAACACTCTTGCCGTAGATGATTACCTCAAAGACAAAGAAAGGAGATCTTCGGCAAGATATCTGTATAACAACATAGCTTACTTCCGTGACTCTTTAGATAGAACTATTAGTTCTACCGATAGAGTTCTTGTCACGAAGTGTAACTAATACTAGTAGGATCTTCCTAGAATGTGGAATTTGAGGAGGTCGAGAGATGAGGAGAGGGTGTGTTTCCTAAGGGAGCATGAGTTTTATATATACCTGAAATATTTAGATTTTGGGTTACGCTTCCCTTTCTTGGCTTTTGTGAAGAGCTTCTTTAACTACTTTAAAGTCACATTGAATATGTTCTCACCCAATACATACCAGCTTCTAGCAACTTTTGAGATAGTTTGTAAAGAAGTCGAAGTCAAGGTTACGCCTTAACTATTTCGGTTTTTCTTCATGATTAGGAGGCAACCTGACGGTTGGTACTTTACTGCTACAAGATATAGGCAGAAGTTCATGGATAGGTTAGAGTCAAAGATCTACAAGTGGCATGATAAATTCATATTGATAGTATCTGATGAAGAGCTGGACTTTTGGACTCCATGGATTGAGCTAATCCGCATTAAAGATATTGATCTGATGCAGTAGCATCCAAGAAAATTCAAGAAAGGAGGAGGAACAAAATATTCTTTTAAGACGTCAAGAGAATTATATAGCGTTATGAAAGCGAATACCTAATCTTTTCTAAAAAAGAAGATGTGCTAATAAGTTACCACCATGCCAAGTATAACCATAAGAGGAAAGCTGTTCTTGCCACTTGGGTGAGAATTGTCGCCTTTGAGCCTTACTTGGCATGGAGAATATAAGTTTATTCTTTTCTCATGTATATATTAACTTGTTTACTTGTGTAGCAGATATGAGTGCTAGTGAGGTAAACCCTGCCAAGCTACTGGCTTAGGTAAAGGCCAAAAAATCAAAAGCTGATAAGAGGGCAACCATAGTGACAATAATAACTCGGCCTGCTACCGTGAAGAAAACGGCAAAAGAAGACATATCCAAGCAGACAGCAGCATAGAAGAAGACCTTACAGCCATTCGACAAATGGAAGGAGGGCAAGAAAACAGTGACGACCAAAGTCCTTCATTCTCTAAGGCCTTTGGTAGAAAATATTCAACCTTCTGTCGAGTCGAAAAAGGTAAGCTGAGAGAGCTAAACCTATAGGGAAACCAAGGATGCCACCGCCATCGAAGGGTCATCGTTAGTACTAGAGGCAGCGCCTAGTGCTGATAAGAGATCGGGAAAGGAACTCGTTGACCAACCCCCTACTAAAAGGTCTAAGGGTTTAGATGAGAGGACAAAGGAGGCAATACGCTTCAAAGCTCTCGACATCACCAGCGTCGAATTCGTCCTCAACAAAGAGGTTGGTGAGTACTTCATCTCGTGTTGGAGTTAAAATGTTTTGGATACCAACTCAACCTTAGGCGACAGGACGAAATCTTTGGCCTTGATGGAAGGAATAATTCTTCCAAAGGATAGAGATATCGCCAAGCAAGATGTTGATAGGGTCGACGATTGCAATAAGGCTCATATTGTGGCCAAGTTATATGACGTGAGTATCTGTATGCATCTTTATAACTGCTGAAATTACTCCATTGCTAATATTGGGTTTCCTTTTCAGATGAACAACCACATTCTGATAGCTTTAGATGAGGCTAATAGAGAGAATAAAAAGGTTAGATCCATAGTAGTCTTCATGTATTCTATCTAATCATTTTGGGTACTCATCATATTAAATGAAATTGCTATAGAAAATTGAGGATGCACATAGTGCGTCCAAGGGTTAGACTGCTGTTGCCGATAACATAATGATAAGGGCCAAGATGGAGGTGAGAAAGCTCTAAGAAGACCTTGCTATCGAGAAATTGGCACATACCTTTGCTGTTGATGAAGTCTCGAACCTGAAGGCTAAAATGGAAAAGCAGTGTAAAGAGTTTAAAAGCCTAAAGGAGGAGCTATAGAAGAAGAAAGAAGAGTGTTGGGGGTTGGGCTGAACTTTTTGCATGATGAGTGATGATGAAGACAAGCTCAAAATGCAAATTGAAGAGTTTAAGACCAATAACTCGAATTTACAAAGTCATGTTACCAAATTGGAGGAGACTCTAAGGAGAGGATCATTAGTTAAGGAGGCCTTCAATATAGTCACTCCTCATTGATAGTATGAGAGACTTCTATGGAAGAAGTTATTGAAGGGGGTCTAAGCGGCAAGAGAGGAGATCCTGAAGCTTTACCTTAATTACAATCTATCCTACCTCGACTTTGTTGACATTGATGACAAAGTCAGTAATGCTAATGAAGAGGATGACGATGAGGTAGGTGCTAAGATTATCAATGAGGGTAATGACAAAGCTAATGTGGAAGATCCAAGGGAAGACAAAGAATGTCTATCAAAAGAAATTCCCTATGTACAGAAGAAAAAATCTGCTAGCTCTGAGATCCCAAGCGCTGAGAAAAAAGCTTGCTTAGAGAATGCCCCAACCTTCAATCCAAAAATTACTTCTGTTGATTCTGAGAGTAATCCATAGGATTTTCTTTGTATTCTTTGTACCTTATTCCCTCTCGTGTAATTGTTTGAATGAAATATTTTTCATATAATAGGCTGTACATTTGTAACTACATTGATTGAATGAAATATCTTTTATATGACTATTTTCAGAATGTTTTATTTCATACATCGCAAGTTCCTTGTATTCTATTTCATGCATTCTTATTTGTCAACATGTTTCATTTCATAGGCTAAGTATCTTTCAACATTTTTTATTTCATACACCTAACTAATTCTCGGTATGTTGTATTTCACATGTTCACTTATTTTTCAGCTTGTTTTATTTCGCATGCTCAATTCGTATGTCTTTATAGACATTGTTCATTAGCTATTTGAGGCATGAATTAGTTGCATTACTCGATTGTAAGATTAATTTATGCAGTTTATTAGCTGTGATAGGCTAGAACTTAGGTCAGTTCGTTTACTATACAGCCTAAAACTCATTAACTTAGCAATTATAAAAAGAATAAAAAACATAATAAGATTTCAAACATAATTATCATAAAAGAGTATTGTAGTCTTACAAGTATGTAGGCTTTCGCCTTATAAATAAGTGGAGATGAACATCATCTGAACAATCAATTGAAATATAATTTCAAATTCTTAGCTTTCCATGCTTAAGGGGATGATAAATCCATCCAACCTTTCCAATCGATAGGCCTCCTAGCCAATGACTTACCGAATCTTAACAGGATCCTCTTAGTTCACGTCGAACTTCCTTTGACTCGCTTGCATACTAGTAGCTTCTGTCTTTCGGCAAACCAGATCTCTAAGTTGAAAAACCTTATACTTCACTTTTTTATTGTAATACCATGTTGCTTTATGCTGGTATGCTGTGACCCTAACTCTTGCAATATCCCGGATTTCATCAATGGTGTCCAAATTCGCTGTTAATTCAACTTGATTAACCATAACATTGAAATTCTACATTTGTAGATTTGGCAAATCTAACTCAATCGACAACATAGCTTCCGTACCGTATGCTAACCTAAAGGGCATCTCCTCAATCACAGTTTTGTGGGTGGTTCGGTACCCCCATAAAACATTCAGTAGTTCATCGGACCATTTCTATCTGACTTGATCTACTTTCCATCTTAGGCCGTGTAAAATGATCTTGTTTACGGCTTCAACTTGTCCATTCATTTGAGGGTGCATTACAGATGTGTAGTTAAGGTGAGTGTCGTTCTTCTCGTAAAATGCTTAGAACTTATTGTTGTCAATCTGTAGGCCGTTATTTGTGATTATCATGTAAGGAACTCCTAATCTTGATATGATGGAACTGAAAACGAACACTTCCACTTTCTACTCGGTGATCTTTGCTACTGCCTCAACCTTAACCTATTTGGTGAAGCAATCTACAACAACAATGACAAATTGTCGCTGGGCGGTAGACTTTAAAAAGGGTTCGAGAATATCTAGCCTCCACTAGGCAAAGGGCCATGGACTAAGGAACGGTTAGGCTACATAACTTAGTTGTAGGTGCATGACTCGGTAACTCATGCTTCTAGCACTAAAGACAATGCCGGACAACTTCCTTTGCATCTTTTCTCATAGTCGGCCAATAATAGTCAAGTTGTAGTGCTCGAACATACAGTGTCTATGCTTTTACGTAGTTATTGCATATGCCCCTATGTAGCTCGGATAACACCCTCTGAGATGGGAATCAGCCTCCAATTACATCAAAGCCAAGGCAAACATATTCAAAATTGAGGCTGATTAATGCTTGCTAAGACCAAGTTAAAGCTAGAAGGATGAGAGGAAGAAAAATAACTACTTGGCAACAAGTTTGTTGTTGACCGAGAGACCACGTTGTTGAGAGTGCGATCCACTAGGCATGGTACGGAGAGATTATTTCCGACTAACTTTAGAACTCAGTAATTATGGGCTGACCTCTCTGGTTTCTTGGCCAAGCTACGCAAAACTTCAAGGACTCCTTCCTGAACCCATACATCTAATTGTCGACCTTGTTCAGTTCAGATACTACTCCTTTTAGGACATGCCGAATGACTACATCCCGACTTCTCTTGTAAAACGCATAGTTTTGTATTTTTGTACATGTTTTCCTTTATTTTATTTATAGGCCTAATTCTTTAGGATTTAAAGCCTTGTACATTATTTACAGTTTTTGCCATTAGGGTTTAGGACTCGTTATAAATAGCAACATCTGTAAACATTAGAGAAAGACGTTAATTGATGAAAATAGATAGAAAAATATATTCCTGCATTTTGGAATCTTTCCTTTTTTTAAGCAAAGCTACTCTTAAGTTAGCATTACCGAATTATCGAGTGTAGATCAAACTCTTTAATCTCTCTCACGTTCTTATTGATCTTATTCTCAAGATTGTGGCGAACTCCTTCATTTAAGCCAGTTAGTGAGTCGCATTTAACCTTCATTTGGACCTCGAGTGACATTTAGTGTTTATGAGTTATATCAAACCTTATTTCGAGCATACACCCCTGATTGTGTTTGTATCTTGGTGCGTGATATTTATACACATTCATCATTGAAACCAACCATTACACTTCTTATCTGCCATACCCATTCGACCCATTTTAGGTTTCGAGATTCGCTACTGTTAAGCCTTATCAGAAGTGTTGAAGAAACACTTATGCTAATTTATCAAAACAAGAAATGGTGTTTGGTTTTAAGTGTTTAAACTATATACTAGTTGCATTCCTTAAGGTTAAGGGAAAAGCTTAGCAGGCCACTGCATCACTCAAACCATGCAATTTGGCCAACATATGGTAGTACTCCAGGTGGTCTTTGGGGTCTTTTGTTCCGTCATAAGTTTCAAACTACAGTAGCTTGATGTGCCGAGGTATCACTTCCTTCAAAATCTTTGGAACAAAAGGACTCTTCTTGATTTGTAATTGCTTGCTTGATGTAGCAGGGGTGCTGACATGCGAGGGGCCCGTATGGTGCACCTGCTATAGTTGCTTGCCTTTGTCATTCTTTTTGAAAGCAAGAGTCGAAGGTCCCATCACAACTTCGACTTACTTCTTTACTAACTCTGGTGAATAAATTGAATCATCACTATTATCATCATCGTGATCGCCATAGTCTTTGTTTTGATTTGGATGAATACTATTATGGAGGAGATTAAGGATTTGTTCATGTTTTTTATTTAACCCCAAGTATTCCTTAGCCAAATCGAAGCAAAGTTACTAGAGTCTAACCAGTCGTTACTCATTAATATGCCGACTCTCCCCTTCAAGGTGTTGGGAGGAAGTACCAGCACCTGCACTTTTGGTCATTCTAGTCTTAGCCATGTAAGTGTTTTGAAAGAAACAGACAGTATCAAATGTTGTTGGTGAATTTTAGAGGTTAGAAATATCCTATAAAGATGAGAAAAATACTTAGTACTTGAGCCAGTCTAATGCGGCCACTTCAATGCCTAAATCAGTAAGCAAGAATGAGCAGGGTAAAGTAAAGAAGTTAAAGAGTTATCAGATACCTCTTATAGAATTTCTTTCTTGTATTTACAGGAGATTATTATGTTTGAGGGAGCAGTTATCAAGATAACTATTGAGACATGTGGAAGCTTGTTAATTAGACACCTTCCCTTAAATATAGGAAGAATAGATAGTTATGTAATATAACCGTACTTGTGATAACTATTTGCGCTATGAACTTGAATTTAAATCAACAACAGAATTGTGTTACTCGACATAGTGCCAAGAATGTCAATTACTTGATGAGGTGCTGAAAAGTTGATTACTTGGCGAGGTGTCAAGAATATAGATTGCTTGGCATATTGACAGTTGAATGGATGAGTAACACAAGTGAACGAAAATTGACTATCAATAGGTTGCAATGCATGTCAATTTATAATTTTAGGTTAAGTATAGGTTAATCCATTTATTAAAGTGATCATCCAACTCAACCAATCAGATAAGTAGTTTCCATAGGTTCAACTGCTACAACAACATAGCAATAACAATCACATACATGCATGTACACATTTCAAGTAATTACAAGCACAACCATTACACACTTGAGCCTTTAAGCACCTTAAATGGTACTCCAACATGCGATACAGCATCGATCCAAACTACCTAGAATCCTAGTCACTTATATAGATGTAGCTAGGATATATTTCTTTGTTGCAGGTCCCCTTAGACATTTAGGTTCTTAAGTCACTTGCTATTAGTCCTTCTTTCGCCATCCTCTAATTCATATTTTAAGTTATTCTCTAAATGTAGTTTATTTAGGAGCTCTAAAGACATTCTCTAACTTATCAGAGGACATTTAAGTTCTTAAGTCACTTGCTATTGGTCCATCTTTGGCCATCCTCTGATTCATCTTTTGAGTTATTCCCTAAATACAGTATATTCAGGAGCTATAAAGATGTTCTCTAACCTATCTTATGAATTTGACTCGGCCATTACTCATAAACACCCTATCTGTTATTCAACTTCTAAATACATTTCTTGTATAACACTCATTTACAAGCTTTTGATTTATCCCCTGTTTCCACTTAACTTCACTTATTCTAATAAAACGTCCAATTTACCACACAATAAGCTTACAACCTATATTCATATGTACAATTTACCCTTATATAGATTACATCTCAATCCAACTTCATTTATTCTATGTAAAACATAAAATCCATTAACTACATGCTTAAGAAAATTTATAACTAAGCCACCACATAAACTCATATTAAAGATCTACCATCATAATGAAGAATACTAGGCTAAACTTAAGAGGGGGGGTTGTTACGAATTAAGTTTTAGGACAAATTGTAATTCTTTTCGTTATTAACAAGTACAATAACAAGAATGATCAAGATGATGATAAGACAACAATAAGTGTAAAAATTAAAAGAGATATGGATAGAGAAATTCAAGTCTGGATTTAACGTGGAATTTAAACTGCCACCTAATCTCTATAGACTCACAATGACTCCAACCGAGAACTTCACACCATTTTATTAATTTCTCAACATAATGCTCCAAGAGTTACACAAGCTTACACAATCACTATTACACATAACAATCTTTAGTATAGTGCTCTTCTTTTTCTCAGGATAACAAAGTATATAAACACTCAAGCATTACATACTAAATCTCTTTTGTTTGACTGCAAGTAAAGAGTATAAGAGACAATTTGTAAGAAATAAGGTTAAAGAATATAAGAGAATATCTTTTTATTGCAGTGGAATATCAGTATTCAATTCTCTTTGGTCAGGTTGTTGAGCATTTATACCAACTCATTGAATTATTCCCATTATCATGAATTAAATGTTCCAATGGCTATCTGAAATAAACTTACCAACATGTCGATGTGTTACCCTTACTGGCATGTTGATAAGAAAATGCATTACCAGCATGAACACCAGTAAGTGCATGCATGCGGGTCTTCATGATCAAAGAGCTCTTCCTTTTGTTATCTAAGGTTTTATACTGTTAACTTGGATCTTCCTTGAGCTGTTATGCTAGTAGGCCAAATATCACTTGAAAATACTTTTAACACACAACGAACAAATATACTTTGCTATCCAACTTTAAGATCATTTGATCATTACTCAAAAGATAAAATATCTTGTAAAGTCAATTGATGTAGTTAATTATTAAACAAATTAATCGATCTTATTCAATTAAATCAATATAGTCAAATAAAACTTAGTTTAATCATCCATTTTTGTTTTGTTCTCATCAAAATCAATTAGTGAACCTTTGGTTCAACACATATCTTATTCTAAAATTCATTTGAGCTTTAGTACCCACTTTAAGGCATCCATGACAAAAAAATCAAGTTAAGTTTAAGGCTAAATATCAAATTACCTTTAATAGTCGTTATTTTATATACTAATTAAGGGCTTAAAAATTTATAGAAATATAGAAAATAGTTTTTGCAAAACTCTTCACATAGCAACTTAATATACATTATAGGTAATCTCTAGAAAATTTTTGAAGCCGGAACAACAACTTTTAGGGTTTTGAAAACAAGATCAAAATCTACTTGGTTTAGTAGTTTATTAAGGATGATATATTTAGGCACATAATTTTAACAAAAGAATATTTTTTCTAAATTCTACATACTAAAATACTTTAGAAAACATTTTTTCTAAAATTTTCTAACTTGATTTGATAATTTTAATGATTTATTGAAATTCGAAAAAAATTAAAGGACTTACTGGCCAACCATTTTTCAATTACCTACCAGCAGCAAGGGGATGTCGGCAGCTCTAATCTAAGTGTCTCCTATCGGATTGTGGTGGTGTCTTACTTCCAAGTTGCGAAGAAACCATCAAACCCTAATAACTTAGATTTACATAGTAATTTCTTAAAAATACTTCCTAACCCTTTCCGAAGCTCTCACTATTTTTCACAAATCCTAAACTGTTTAAACTAAGTACTAATGGTATAGTTTGGCTTTATAATGAAGGTGGAGGTCGATTAACATCAGTCTAAGTCAACAAGTGTCCTTCTCTACTCACTTTTATGCAAAACAAGTATCTTAACTTATTCTAACTATTCATGTTTGTAGATAACTTATTTTTGCCCTTTTTTTAGTAGTTTTATTAAGCTAGAAATATAAAAAATAATAATATAAAAAAATAAAAAAGTAAAAATAAATAAATAACCAAAATTGAAAAAAATAATAGTAATAAAAATCAAGTCAAGTCATATCGAATTAGGTCAAGTCGTATCAAGTCTAATTGAATTAAGTCAAGTCGAGTCGAGTCAAATTAAGTCATTTAGGGTTGAATTGGACAATTGTGAGCAATCAATTTAATAAATTTTAAGTTGTTAAAGGATTGAGTTTCATTAAAATATTTTAATCCAATCGGATATAAAGTAGATTTTTTTTTATCTAAATTATATTGAGTTAGAATAGGTTTATGATTTATTAAGTGAATTATTGGATTAAATTAAATTAGATTGAATTGGGCTCGAAAAATAGAAAGCCTAAATTAAGTTAGGGTTTCTAAAAACTAGGTCAAATCTTTAAAGGATCTAAATTGTATCTTCCGTATCTGAGTTTATTGTTATATCTTTCGATACAAAAGATTTGGTAATGTAAATTATAAATAGTGAGTCGGCAATGATGTTTGATACGTTTTTACAATTATATACCCCCCATAGTCACAAAAACACAAGTCCACATCCATGCATTACACAAAATCCACACATATCCATCGAACACTCACAATCTCACACACATCCTCACCTGACGACAGCACACATTATAACGCGATTAGCTCGTTGTCCCTCAATCACTCTTACAATTCCACTCGCAGCTCCACACATGTGTACAGTCCAAATAGCAAAATTTTACTTTACTGTACACCAACATCAAATCATACGCATGCGCAAGCTAATCCGACTTGTGTCCCCTAGTCCAGTAGATGGGTATTATCCTTTTTGTTTATTTTATTTTCTTTTGATTTAGTTTTTCTTACTTCTTTCATTACACTGTTAGTGGCCTATACTATTCTTTTTTGTTTCTTTTTTTTGCAAATCCTGATATTAATTCTCATAGAATAATATTTTATATATAATTTGCATATTCATCAAGAATCACTTTTTTAGCATATTGTATTTTTTACAAAAATTACATCTTTAAAGTTATCATATTTTTAGAAAAATAACATATTTTAGAAAAATTGAATTTTTTTAGATAAAATTGCACTTTTTTAGAAAAATTGCATATTTTAGATACAATAGCATATTTTGTATCTTTACAAAAAAATTTGCATATTTTATATCTAGGTTATATATCTTAGAAGGTTAGGATAGAATTGTATAGTTTCCATTGGATTTGCATTTTTTAAATTAGGCATGTTAAGAATTTTCAGTAAAAACTAAATTTTATTACTTATTTAGTTTTTCATAAAATAAAAAAAAATTTTAATTAACGTCTTTTCTATGGTTAAAGATGTTTTTCATGATTTAGGCTTTTTTTTTATGGTTTAGGCTTTTTTTCCATAATTAAAAATTTTATCCATAATTTAGGCATCTTTTCTATGATTCAGACATTTTTTCTATGGTTAGGTAAATATATCTTTTCTATAGTTTAAACTTCTTTTTTATGGTTAGACATATTATTAATAGTGATTACATTTTTTTCATAAAATAGCACGTTTTTCGTGATAATTGCATGTTAGTATAATTTCATAAAAGTTGCATCTTTTATTTTTTTATTTTATTATTTTTTTAGGTGCTTTAGGATTTTTTTTCAAAGTTTTGTCACGTAATAGCTTTTCCAAAAAAAATAAAAAATACTAACTTGAAGTCTTTTTTAAAAATTAAGTCATTAGGTTTTTTTTTTAATTGGGAATAAATATTAGTTTTTTATAGGATTTTTCTTAATAAAAATAAATTGGTTAAAAAACATAAAAGTGGCTCAATTTTCAAAAATAAAAAATATCAACCCACTAAATATTTTAGAAAAAAAAGAACTACATTGGTTTTATCTCAACTAGTGAGTATATAAGCACCTTCGAAGCAACCATTTAAAAAATAAAAATAAAACTTTTTTTTCTTGAAACTCCTAATAAAAAAATCATTTTAGTTATATTTTACATATTTGTATATATCTTAGTATTTTTTAGAAAAACATAAAAATAAAGCCCATTAATTGATTTTTTTAATTTTTACCTGGTAACTTAGTTTTAATAGGTTAGCCCCCGAATTTAATTTCTTTGATTATTTTTGTAAAAATTATTTTCTTAAAAAATACGTGGATTAGTGGCTAAATTAGGGTTTTTCCACCCGAAAACCCTAATTTTATTTTTTACCAATTTAACTGGTTGGCGACTCCATTTTCTTCAAAATATTTTTGTAAATTTTTTTTAAGATAAATGTTTTCTTAATTTTATAACGAGTAATCTATATTAAGCGGGTTGGGCTTAATATATATTAAGTTAAGAAAAACCAAAATAGGGCTCGATAAAATTGGAGACTTTACTAAGGAAGCCTAGTGGGCTAGTCATGTAAAAATAAAAATTAATTGATAGGCTTTTTGTATTATTTTTCTTTTATTATATTATAATTGTACTAATTAGTTTGTAGTGATGCACGCCTTAAGAAAAAACCTGGCCCTATGGGCCTTATTGGGGATTTAGGGGGGGTTTTATTTTAATAACATTTGTATGTTTAGATGTGGTTGGACTTGGATTACCTTAGAAACTTAGGATGGGCTGCCATTGTGTAAAAAGGTCTTTACTCTCGCCTGGTGGTGATAAGCGAACCAACTTAAACTTCGATGTAACCTACTAGATTTTTCTCCGAAAATCCTCGAAATTACAAAGCTTGAGACTCATAAACCTTACCTTTATGCATCATTCTTTTCAAAAAGGGGATAGTCATTTTTAAATTATAGGAAAAGCCTAATCAATCTACGGTTGATTTGTCATTCTTTTTCAAAAAAGGAGAAATTTAAAAATTGTTACCCTTATGTATAAGTGTTCACAAGCTTTATTGTTTTCTTAAAATTTTATTTTAGATCCACTTATATATAAGGGTACTCTTTGATCGCGGGTTATAACAATTTTAATCCTATAGTTTATTGATAACCAACCACATTGCATTGTACGCGTGTGTAGCATATTACATCACATCTATTATATATGTTATCTTATGTGAGTCTTGTAGATTTTGTTTTATTTTATGAATAATAGGTTGTGTAACATAACATTTAACATAGAAAGCACAAAATTATTAATATTCATTCCTATACCATAATGTGTCAATGTTAAAAAAAAGAAAGAAAAAATTTAGTATTAACTTGTAAATTTTTTTTTTGGGTATGTAATTATAGAAGTTAGCTATGGTAAAGATTATTATGAAACTGTCATTTTCTCAATGCTTTTGAACAATCTTTTTTTTTATATATTTTATGATTAAAAACTAGTTTCATGATAATTTTATTTACTTAGTCGATTTCTATTGCAATATCCTATATGTACCATACTGTTACGAACTAACAAAATACAAAAAAAAAAAAATAGAAAAAAAATTTAACCATTAGATTTCTATTGTGAATTATTTTCTATCTTAAAGTCATTAGTCTTATAAATGTCTAAGTTCTCATTTTTCGTGTTTAGTCATTAAGTTGGGACGATCCCAATAGATCCCTTTCTATGAGTTGTCATCCTTATATCATCTTTTAATAAGCTTCTCATTATAAAATAATTTTTGCTCCTCTATATCATCCTTGTAATACAATCGTCATCCTATGTCCTCAATTGTCATTCCCAATGGTTCCTTTTTTTTTTTTTAACCTTATGTCTATATAATAAGTTTGGATTCGTTAATATCAGTATTAGGTTGTTTGTAACATAACATCAACATTGATTTTTTCAATAAAAGTTTAAAAAAAAATGAAACAAAAAAGAATGGTTTTCAAAATTAAAAACTTGATTTTTTTTTAAAAAAGAGAGGGGATGTAGTATTGCTAATAAGAAGGGATTCTTGTAGGCTTTGTTATATTGCTTCTTAAGTGATCTGGCCTAACTTAAAGCCTATAATCACTCATTGTCAAAACTAAGATGTCTGAAGCTCTTGAATAGAGAATAGCTACAGTTAAAGGGGTTCTAAGTAAGCATGAGAAGCAAGTCAAGACCATAGCCTATACCTAAGCCGAAGGGCCTATTAACATACCATCTTAGGAAAATAAGTCTAAAGAGTTGTAGGTTCATAAGCCTACTATCAATATGATATAAGGATTGGAAAAAATGCTAGAGACAGATTTGAGTAGTCAAGCTCAGGGGGCATGTCTCTGCTAGGGTTTGGAAAAAAGGATTGTAGACCTAGAAGAAAAGTTGGTGATATTAGAAGAGAGGCTCATGGGTACAGAAATGGAAATAAGTTATGTACTTATGCAGCTTGAAAACTTACATCCTTATATGGATAAGACATCACAGCCAAAGCATGAAGATGATTCAGGGAAAAAGAAGTTAGGAGCGAATGTACCAATTGGGAAAGCCCAGAATCAAGACAAGCCTATCTACAACAAGAGGAGGTGACTTACATAATTTAAGATTCCAATGGCCCAAGTGTTCAAGCAATTGATAGATTTAGGATTGCTGGCATGTGAAAACCTAACAAAGAAATATAAGCTAAGAGATCATGACTCCAACAAATGGTGTGAATATCATATGGGCCAGGTAAGGCATTTCATAGAAGACTGGTGGAAACTAAAGCATAAGGTACAAGGTTTGATTGATGTTAAAGTTATCCAATTAAATTTTCTAAAGATTGATGGGTCTATGGGCAGTGGTATCCCTAACCCAAGGGCATTAAACAAACAACTTTTAGCATCAAGTATTGAGGGTTTACTACTAGTATCTGACCAAGTGGCTCACCATTTGAAGCAATTGGGCATGCCTTCAAAGAATCAATTCAACTAAATGGGCCAAGTTCGAAGAAGTGACAGAAATGGGACAAGAAGTGGAAAAGAGTTTTAGTTCCTATATTTATTTCTTTTTAGAATAATGTTTCACTTTGGAGATAAGATTTATTTGAATAAAGTATTTTTCTTGTACATTTTGTTTTTTTATGATGTGTACTTAGTTAAGCTCGACTGGGGCATGTCATTGGCCCTTCATTAATGAAATACTTCGTAAAAGACTCAGGGTAAGTGAAATGGATAAAGTAAATGTAAACTCGAAACTTAAAATTTTCCACCTAAGGGAATGGTAACACATTACTTGAAAGGTTTAGGATGAAAAAGGCAAACCATATCCTAAACACTAACCCTTAACACACATGGGAGAAGAGTGCCACAATGTGAGTACTTGAGCTTATTCCTTAAATGAAGTCCATCTTAAACTTAGTATACATTTTAAAATGATATTAGGCATTCATTTCAATACCTTAAACATAATTATCCCTTGTAAATCTATTTGAACTTTTTAGGGATTTTTCTTAAAATTAACTCTATCAAGAACCACCCCAAATTGGGGCAGTTTGGAAGTTAGGGTCATTAATCTGGAGAAAATGGGTAGACTAACTTGTGTTTGCCTTAGTTATACCAATTCATGAGTAATATTGTCATAGATAATTCAATTTCTTTATAATGAAGAAGAATTTCAAATCATTCAAGCCTATAAACTTTTCCTTAACACACTATGCCATATACACTTCTCTTAAGCTTATACTCTTTGAATGTAGGGTTTTAGGGTTTTGAATCCCATCAAGCAAAAAACTTAATAAGGGAAGGTAACCGCTTTGATTAAGAGAGAGAGAGAGAGAGAGAGAGAGAGAAGAAAAAAGAGAAAAATTGAAAATATTGACAAGGTGATCACCTTCAAAGATGGGCTAAATTACCAATAAGCCTGAAGTCCAGGCTTCTAATGGTATCTAAAATCTAAATATTATAAATTCCTAAGCTCAAAAGCAAGCCCTTACTTTATGATCCCACCCAATTTATCATCTTTGATGAAATTCTTTGACTAAAGAAATAGACTTATCTTAAGCGAAAATTGCTCATGAAATTGGAGCAAGCCCATGTTTAGTTTCTCCTAGTTTTTTAGCTTGCAAAACTCGAGATGAATGGTATATAGTTTCTTCAAAATTGGCCAAAGCACTTTGATATCCATTTGTTTAAACCATTGACCAAAAGCCTTACATTGTAAATCTGGAAAAGACTTGATTAATTAACTAAAGTGTACCACTTACAAGATAGGCTACAGTTTTTAGAATTGATGTTGAAAGTGAAAAAAAAAAAAAAAAATAGACCTCTAAAAGTGTAAGGAAGTCCACTTGAATTGAACATTTCAAGTAATGATATCTATTCCTTTAGTGGAAAATTAAAAAATAGTTGAGTGCTTTCTTAAGAACATGAATAGCCTTAGCCCCATGTTTGAAATCAGTATTTTCGACAAGTTGAGAGATCATGAATTATGCTTTAGGAAACAATATTGAAAGAATGAATGATTAACGAGCAAGGGGCAAGCTAACCCTTTATTTGTGATCTTTAGAATCTTCGAGACTTTCTTATTTGTTAGCAATATAATTTTCCATTAAAGAATATTTTTTTAATTTCTTGAAAAAAAGAAGAAAAAAGAAAAAAAGTTTTCAAAAGAGAAACGAAACATTTTTCAAAAATTGTCAAGAGAGATTTATTAAAAAGAAAAAGTCAAAATTTTCAAAGAATCATCAAAATCCCTCAAACTCAAGTCTCATCATTTTCTTAAAACTCATCAAAGTCTTTGAAATTCATGTATCGCTTGCCCTTTAGTGTGTTGTCCATTTCATATAGTAATTTTGGATTGCTTGCTCATAGGAGCGTCATCTAGTCTATTTTAAGATCACTTACTCAAAGGAGTGTTGTCTTATCTGTAGTTGGGTCGCCTACTCATAGGAACACCATCCAATCTTTTTTAGGATCGCCTGCTAAAAAAAACGTTGTCTTATCTTTTGCTAAGATCTCTTGCTTAAAGGAGCACTGTCTTATTCCTTAGTTAGATTTCCTGCTTATAGGAGCGACATCCAGTCTTTTTTAGGATCGCTTACTCAAAAGGAGTGCTGTCTTATTTCTTCCTTTTTGGATCGCTTGCTTAAAAGAGTACCGTCTAATCATTTAAAAGATCACCTACTTATGAGAGCGCTGTTTTGTTTTGTCATCTTATTTTTAAAAGATCTATCCTTTCAAGTAAGTCATCCCAAAAGAGATCTATCTTTTTCGGATCACCTACCAAATCAAAATAAGTTTTTTTGAAATATTGAAGAGATTTATCATCTTCAAATTATCCACCAAACCAAGACAAGTTGTTTTGAAATCTTGAAGAGATTTATCTTTTTCAGATTATCTACCAAATCAAGACAGATAATTTTTTTTTGGAAATCTCAAAGAGATCTATCCTTTTCGGATAATCCACCAAACCAATACAAATTTTTTTGAAATCTCAAAGAGATCTATCCTCTTTGAATCATCCACCAAACAAAAACAAGTTTTTTTGAAATCTCGAAGAGATTTATCCTCTTCGGATCATCCACCAAACCAAAACAAGTTTTTTGAAAATCTTGAAGAGATCTATCCTCTTCGAATCATCCACTAAACCAAAACAAGTTTTTTATGAAATCTCAAAGAAATCTATTTTTTTTGGATTATCCACCAAATCAAAACAAGTTAATTTAACTCTCAATGGTTTTTGCTCCATCCTTTCAAGATTGGCACCCTAAACTTTTGCCCTATTCTTTCAAGATAGGCACCCTAAGCTTTTGCCCTATCCTTCTAAGATAGGCTCCCTTGAAAACTTTTGCCTTATCTTTCCAAGATAGGTACCCCAAACTTTAGCCCTATCCTTTCAAGATAGGTCATCTAACATTTGCTCTATTCTTTTAAGATAGACCCCTTATCTTTTATCTTATTCTTTCAATGCAGGTATTCCTTTACCCCGCCTTTTTCAATACGAGCTATCATCCTTTACATTAACCTTTCAAGTTGATATCTTTCTTCAAGATAAAACACAGTTTAACTAATTAGTTCAAAGTAGGGTTTGGCAAAAATGGGTATCTCTTTTGTTTTTGTAGCAAAGTTTTAATCGAACTTCCTTATAAAAAGGGGCAGCTATAGACATCTCATTTTGGCTCATTTTTTAAGTAGTTTTATTGAGCAAAAAATATAAAAAATAATAATGCAAAAAATGAAAATAATAAAAAATAAATAAATAAACGAAAATTGAAAAAAAAAATAAAAATAATGGAGTTAAATCGTATCAAGTCGATTTGAGTCGAGTTAAGTTAAGTTGTTTAGGGTCAAATTGGATAATGGTGAGCAATCAATTTAATAAATTTTAAGTAGTTAAAGGATCGGGTTATGTTAAAATATTTTAATTCAATCTGATATAAAGTAGATTTTTTTATTTAGATTATATTGGGCTATAATAGATTGGAGAATTATTAAGTGGATTATTGGGCTAAATCAAATTGGACTGAATTGAGCCCGAAAAATAGAAAGCCCAAATTAAGCTAAAATTTTTAAAAACTAGGTCAAATCTTCAAAGGATTTAAATCGTATCTTCCATATTTAAGTTTATTGTTGTATCTTTCAATATGAAAGATTTGGTAGTGTGAATTATAAATAGCGAGTTGACAGTGACGTTTAATACGTTTTTACAATTATACACCCCCCACAGTCACAAAAACACAAGTCACATCTACGTATTGCATGAAATCCACACATATCCATTGACCACTCACAATCTCATACACATCCACTCACAGTTCTACACATGTGCACAATTTCACTCTACTGCATGCCAACATCAAATCACATGCATGCGCAAGCCAATTCGGCTCGTGTCCTCTAGTCTAGTAGATGAGTTTTGTCTTTTTTGTTTATTTTATTTTCTTTTGGTTTAGTTTTTCTTAGTTCTTTCATTAAACTGTTAGTGGTCCATACTATTTTTTTTTTTCATTTTGTTGTAAGTCCTTATATTAATTCTCATAGAATAATATTTTATATATAATTTACATATTCATCAAGAATCACTTTTTTAGCATATTGCATTTTTTACAAAAATTATATCTTTAAAGTTATCATATTTTTATAAAAATCACATATTTTAGAAAAATTGCATATTTTAGATACAATAGCATATTTTATATCTTTAGGATAAAATTTGTATATTTTATATCTCGGTCACAGATCTTAGAAGGTTAGGATAAGATGTATAGTTTCCATTGGATTTGCATTTTTTTAATTAAGCATGTTAGGAATTTTCGGTGAAAACTGAATTTTATTACTTAGTTAGTTTTTCATAAAATAAAAAAATTTTAATTGATGTCTTTTCCATGGTTTAGCCTTCTTTTTCATGATTTAGCCTTCTTTTCCATGATTTAGCCTTCTTTTTTATAGTTTAGATATCTTTTTTATAGTTTAGATATCTTTTTTATAGTTTAGATATCTTTTTTATAGTTTAAGCTTGTATTTCATGGTTAGGCATATTATGAATAGTAATTTCATTTTTTTTTCATAAAACAACACGTTTTTCATGATAATTACATTTTGGCATAATTTCATAAAAGTTGCATCTTTTATTTTTTTAGGTGCTTTAGGATTTTTTTTTATTTTTGTCTCATAGTAGTTTTTCCAAAAAAATAAAAAATACTAATTTGACATCTTTTTTAAAAATTAAGTCTTTAGTTTTTTTTTAAAGATTTTTCTTAATAAAAATAAATTGGTTGAAAAACGTAAACTTGGCTCAATTTTAAAAAAAAATATCAACCTACTAAATATTTAAAAAAAAAAAATTACGTTGGTTTAATCTCGACTAGCAAGTATATAAGTACCTTCGAGGCAACCATCTAAAAAATAAAAATAAAACTTTTTTTTTTCATTTTCTTGAAATTTGTAATCAAAAACTAATAAAAAAATCATTTTAGTTATGTTTTACATATTTGTATATATCTTAGCATTTTTTAGAAAAATATAAAAATAAAGCGCATTAATAGCTGGGCAATTGAACCCTTCACCTTACTTGAGTGCTTCATTGGGCTTGGGTATTGAACTCTTCAACAAACGCTTTGAAGGCTCAATCTCCAAGCACTTGACTTTTGAGAACTTGATTAACTATCTAGTCGAGCCCGAACTATGAGGGACTACTCCACCTTTGGGGCTGAGCCTACCGTACAAGGGCTTCCCCCATTCCAGTGGGCTCTCCTTTGGAGATTAGTCCCCTACTTGTGGATCATCCGAATCTTCTTCCCTATATCCTCGAGAACGTTTATCTTTAGTGCATGCCACCTTCCTTGTCTCATTAATTATGGCTTGACATCTATGGTACAACTAATACACCCGACATACTTTAAAGATGTTAGAGCCTTAGATTACAGATGTAGTTGCTAGCATGGTCATGGCTAACCAATACCCCAGCCACCCCGTTAGCCCTTTAGCGCATATCCCTTGCTAACAGCTAGTATGGATGAGCCCTAAGCCTATATGTGCCCCAAGTAGTTATACTCCTCATGCAAGGAGCTAATAGGTAAGGGGATTTGAATCTTCAAAACCTCATAACTCGTTGAACACTTTTACACCCACTAAACTCGAGCAACTCTCATGAGGGACCAAAGTGCTCGATCACCTCCCAATTCCTTCTCTTTCAACCTTCCTTATTAACTTGAGTATTGGAGAGTCCTCGTGGATTATTGAGCTCTATTTCAATTTTTCTCGATTTAACTTATACTAAGTCTAGCTCGTTTAATATTTAAAAATTAAGTAAAAACTTTTTTCTTTAAAAATTTTATAAAAAATATTTAAAAAAAATTAGAGTCGCTAACCATTTAAACTACTAAAAAATGAAATTAGGATTTTCGGGTGAAAAACCTTAATTTAGCTACTAGTCTGCAAATATTCTAAACAATTTTACTTTTTTAAAAAATTAAACAAAAAAAAACTAAGTTTGGGGGCTAACTCATTAAGATTAAGTCATTATGTAAAAAAAAAAAAAAAAAAATTAATGGGCTTTTATTTTTTATGATTTTATTAAAAATGTCAAGTTATGTATAAATATGCAAAAATGCAACTAAAATGAAATTTTTATGATTGTTTTATTACGAATTTTCAAGGAAAAGAAAAAAAAGTTTTTTTTTTTAATTTTTTTTTATTGTTGCCCCGAAAGTGTATACGTATTCACTAGTCGGGATCAAACTAATATAGTTCTTTTTTTTTTTTAGGTAAGATTTAATAGGTAGATCTTTTTTAAAGAAATCAAGCTCGATTTACATTAATTATTAAATTATTATTTAAAAAAACCCTAAAAAGATATAACTTTATAAATCTTTTTTTAAAAAAATCTTAACTAACTAAATCTTTTGAAAAACTTCAATTAAGATTTTTTACTTAAAAAAAATCACTACATATAAAAAATTTATTTTTCTAAACCCTAAATATAAGATATATTAAGATATAGATATATATCTTCTCCAAAGATTTGAATTTCAAAGAAAAGATATGTAACTTTAAAAAAAAAAAATGCAATTTTGGGTTAAAAAATGCAACTCAACTTAAAAAAACATGAAATTTATCAAAAAAATCACGTTTTATCTAAAAATTGCAAAATTGCATGGTAATTATTAAAATTAAAAAAAAACTGCACTAAAAATATAAGTTAGTAAAATAAATTGATTAACTAAAAGAACAAAATAAATAACTAACTAAAATAATTTTTTTAATTACCTAAACTAGTCGAATCGTGTACGTGATCAGATATGAGTGGCCATGTGAATTTTGCACAGGTTATGGGTAGTGGATGTTGTACTGTACATGAGTGATTGGAGTGCAGTGTGCGTATGTGCTATGAGATATGATTGTATGTGTGTAACTGTGTTGATCATGTGTGAACGTTGAGTGTTGACTAAGTATGTGTGAGAGAGAGTGTTGACTCTGTGTATGTATGTGTGAGAGTGTCAAGACCTGTGTATGTGTATGTGTAGGGTTTAGACTTAGATGATGGGACATGTGTGAGTGTGTGATTGAGTTTGTGAATTTGTGTGTGTTTGAGTGTGACATGTGCATGTGTTGCTGATTGTATGGGTATGTGAAAACGTAAATGTGATGGACAGTGAACAGTGGACTATGAATGAATGTGAGTAAGGGTTGTCTGAATTTGAAAATGTATATTTTTTATAGCCCATTGTCTACTATTTATAGGCCTCAAATTTGAATCTTTTGAATCATTTTGGATGAAGATTCTATCTTAACAAATTAAATATTGATAAGATACAATGATATCCGATTTAGATATATTAATTTCTTAAGACTTAATCTAATCCATTTTCAATATCAATTTTTTAGAAACCCCATATTTATTTGGGCTTTCTATCTTAGGTCGAACTCAGCTTAACTTAATTAACTACAGCCCATAGCCCATTTAACAAATCCTTAATCTTTTCTAGCTCACATTCATGAGTTTAAATATAACATTTTTCTAATAAAGCCTAAAAAACTCTAAATTTACTAAATCATGCATAAATATATTTTATTGTAATCTAACCTGACCCTAAATGACTAACTCGACTCGACTCTTTTGACACTTTTTTTTTCAATTTTCCTTTTTTTCATTTATTTTTTTGAGTTTTTTCCATTTTTATTTTTTTCTATTTTTTTCAAGTTTATTTTATTTTGTCTATTTTCTATAAACCTAGCTCAAAAGTAAAAAAAAGATTAAAATTAAAATAAGGGTGACAAAAATTAGATGTCTACATGGATAAACCCATAAGGGGCTTTTTGTAGGTGACTTAAAGTAAGGAGCTCAACCAACGTCAAAGCCTACTAGCGCACCTAATCCAAGGAATTCAAACCTAATTCTCCTTACTGCATCTAGTTGATTTCCCATAATCAACAAAATGAACCAAAGCTTTTGTAATTAGAAATAAGATTTGTAAACCCTGCAAATTTAGTTATTTAAAAAAAGAATTGAACACTAATACTGTAAATGACTTGATAAGTCATTAAAGTCAAGTAAGATAAAAATTTAATAAATTATAAATTTGAATATATTATAAATAATAAAAACTATAGATAAATCTATCAAAACCTAAATTGCATACAAAAACCCTAAATCCGATGTGCGCATAAATACTCGAAATCGAACCTGAACTTGATCGAAACTCTAAAACTATAACTTTAAGCCTATAAAATAATTAAATATCACTCAATAGTGATATAATTATAGTCGATTGCAATTATCAACTAAATCGCGTAATCGCATGAAATTTTAATGAAATTGCTATAATAATTTATAAAAATTATAATTGTAATGAGTACCAATTAAATTGATAAAATTTCAAAAAAATTTAAAAATTAATTTATGATAAGAATTATTATAATTTATATGTTTCGAAAAATTACATATATTTATTATTAATTTTTATTTTCCTTCTCTTTCATTTTCATTTTATCTCTTTTCTTTTTTTTCTCCTTTTCCTATTGTTGCCACGTCCTGCAAAACAAGGAAAAAATCAGTTAGAAATAGCAGCCCACGTGAGGAATTAAAATTACAAGAGATGCAATTAGGAAAGGCAAATCAAATACAAATAGATTAGATTGTGCCTTCTCCATAAATGCTAAATCAAATGGATTTGTGTAAGATATATATATATATA